>JBBPBP010000004.1:43695677-43740538 GCA_037974735.1 Cicer chorassanicum | reverse complement strand
TTTTTTCTTTTTCTTTTTCTTTTTCACATGATCAAGTCCAATAAAACATATATATATTTTTTCCTTTAATAATAATAACAATAATAACTCTAATGTTAATAATTGTGGATTCCACTTAGAAAATGAGTTTACCCAACATTGACAAGAAAGGTGCATTGTGGCTGAAAGTTGATGTTGGCAGGAACAGTATTAGGAAAATAATTACTGCACAAGAGCTTGTATACTTAATTTGAAAAAATAGAATTGACTTGAACAGAGAAATCAAAATTGACTCAGCATTGGGGTCAATTAAAGAACTAAGCAAGATATATGGTTAATATTAGTGGGACTGAAACAGTTTCAGAGCATGCTAATATATTGTGGGGGAAGGGTAGTGGATCTGCATAACTATGCAGAGCTGGTTCTTATATTAAGTCAACACATGATTCTTTTAGTACTAGTGGTGTAATTAAATCAGCACATAATTTAAGGTGTTGGTGGGTTGAGGAGTATAAACTTTCCCTGGGAACTAACTTTCCCTGACATTGGATTTGTGGCCCCCACAGGCACACATTTCAAATTCAAACCTACAGGCCCTACTTTCTACGAAAATGTTCACAAACACTAATTTATTCTTTGATTTTATAATCTAAATTGACTTTTTCTCAGTTCTGTTTCTTCTAAGTAATTACAGTGCCCTTTTATCTTAATAAAAATTTCAGCGAAACAACACGGAAAATTACTTAAGTTAAAAATCAAACACAAATGTTTAATAACCAATATTAACTTCCTTGGCTCCAACCATATTTATAACAACTATATATGTCAAATGTGTTGGACATACATATCATATAGTTTTAACTCTCTCTCTCTCTCTCTGTTTGTGAATCATCAAATTCCTCACTGCCTAGATGCATGTTTATGTGGCAACATCATTGGACCTAAATTGGCTTCTTGGGTTGTTTGGTACCGCAGAAAAGAAAAAACACATTTCTGATCATAGTAGCAACAAAGTTGATGAGTTTTGGTCTTCACTATACATTTTGTTAACAATTGTGATTGGCTTTGTGTTGTTACACTTGCATCAGTTGAGAGAAAACAGAGAACTCAAATACAATAACAATGAGGTTGCCCACGAAGAGCCGGAGCGCTCCATCGATGAATCAGACCGTGATTTTGATCGGGATCAGCAGCTTAGTCTCCGGACTGATGTGCACGGTGGCGCCACGGCTAGAAGACAAGCTGCGTGTGTCTTTTGTGGCAATCTTAGCTCCACAAGGTGCTCTCGCTGCAAGGTTGCTAGATATTGGTAAGTACTATAGTGAAATAGTTCTATTATGTATGTGGATGAAATTTAACTCAAGAAATCAAAATTGAGAAGAGTATTAAAGATGGAAGTTTCAAGTATAAACCCATAAATTTTATATAACTGCTAACTTTGAAATCAACGAATAGAATTACACTTTGAATACAAAATAAATAAATAATAGAAGTACACTTCATTTTTTTAATCAGACACTTTTATTAGTTGAAATTGACAAATAATACTTGATAAGATTTATGATGTTAAGAATAGGATTCAATTAGATTGTTAAAATTGAATAATAATTTAATTATGTTGTTAGAGTTAGTTAGTTTCTTAAGAGAACTCATTGTTTTTTTTTTATTTATTATTTTTTTTTTATAATCTTTTATCAATATAATTCTAAAGAATTTTGTCTCAAATTTATTTTTAATATAAGATTCATGTTCAACTTCATGATCTTGTTATTTCTAACACATGATCAAACATGAAATATATAGTAAACAATAATAGAGAATATTACAAACTTATGTATATATTGAGGAAAAATGAATAAATTATTTAAAAAAATATATATTTTCAATTGGGTGAAAACTTGTATGCAATACTATGGATGAAATTGGTTTTGCATTCTAATTCTAATCACAACATTATATGTTGGCGCTATTTATTCAAGAACATTCACTACTATCATATTTTTTTTTAGAATCAACGTGTCATACTCTTATTGTAGAATAGTACCTATAATATTTATATATACTATTTCATTTAAGTTTTCTCCTTTTAATATTAATTTTATAAAAGTAATGTTTACTAAAAAAAAATGTTCCATAATATTTTTAAAGAGGGACAAATGTAAATTCATGTTTTAAATAAATTTTAAAGTTTTCTTATCTCGAACTAAGATACTGTTTTCGCTCCCTAAATTTTATTAAAAAAAGAAGTTATAATACTGTTCTGACTTAGATTTGTTTTGTTGTTTTTATTAGTTCAGCGGAATGCCAAATTGGACATTGGAGGTCAGGGCATAGATATGAATGCTTTGAAATAGAGATTGAAGAAGGTCAAGAAAGGCATATTCATGATCATGAAACCTCTATGATCATTGTCGAAAACGTAAGGTTTCAATCACATATACATTCATAATTAAGGAATTCGTATACTTAATTAATGCTGCTTCATATTTGATTAAGATGTTGATTATGTCACTTATGGCAAGTTGAACTCGCTAGTCAAAACTAGGTTGATGTCAATCTAGTACTTTTGTATGCCTTGTTGTGTTTATAACAAATAAAATTAAGGAACTAGTCAGAACTAGGTTGATGTCAAAATATGTTTTTGTAAGATACATTATTGGGTTTACCAACAAATAAAATTAAGTGGTAACGATAATTATATTTTATTTTATGGGATAAACTTTTCTTACTCTTAATCACAAATGTTTTGGAAAATATATTTTTTATAGACAACTTTTTGTTTCTTAATATGTGCATCCAAAATAATTTTGAAGTGGAAAATTATTTCTTTATTTTTATATTCACAATGAGATTATCAATTCGCGTATCAATACGTAATTCGTACGAATGTATGAATTTAGGTGATAAAAGACATTAACTGGATAATAGATTTGAAAATCGGTAAATTTGTTCAGAAGGTAATTAAGTGAATAGGTAAAAAAAGGCATTAACTTGTTTTGAACTCACACGCGACTTCGTCATCACCGTCAATGGTTGACAAGTCGCGAGTCTCGAACCGTGGTATAACTCACTTAGTTTAATTTGATACTAGTTTATGAATATGAAATTTTATAGTGATTTTGTATATTTTTACTTTATAATCAAGTTGAAAGTTTAAATTATTGTTAAATTTATGGTATTATAAAAATATATATGTCATTTATATATTAATTTTAATATTATTTTAATATGATGTAAATTCGAGAGTTTACGTATCAAATTCACATAAATAAACAAATTTTACTTAAAATCTCAGAATTTGACAACAATGTTAATCAGTAGTGTGTAGAAAGACACTCATGTGAATGGATGTCCACTTTTATTGTTGGGGGTTTGGGTATTTCAAAAACAAAAAATTACATTGAAGAGGAATTAGAAAGAAAAAAAAAAGTACAAGTAGCAATCCCTCCAAATCTATGTTTGACCATAAGTAGTCAATTTCTTTTGGAATTCGATGATACCTAAACCCATGAAAAGAAAACTACACCAAAATTAAATAGAAAATTAGAAATATGAACACCACTTACAGTAAGAAGTAACACCACCACAATAATTGAATTCAAGGGCAATTGAGACCTGTGTAAAACCTTCGCTTATGTATTCAACAAAAAAAAACTTTGGTTATGAACGACACCATCTATGTAAAAGAATACACCATTTTGGGAATTTGAAATTTCAAGTGAATAAATTAGAAAAAAAACTAATTGAATTCCAAAAGAAATTATTATTTACAAAATTCCTTACATTTGCAAAATTTATTATTTGGGTCAAGTGAATAAATTCTTTACACTTGCAAAATTTGTTGTTAGGACAAAGAAACTGAGATCCCTTTTCCTTTATTAAATTCTATTCTTTCATAATTTCTTTTAACTTTTAAAGTATTTAATTAAATTTCTTTTCTCATAATTTATTAAATTTCTTCACTCCATTTCTTTTCATTTTTTAAATTAATTAAGTTAAATAAGATAATTAATTTTTCTTCTCTAATAATTTCTTTTATTTTTAAGTTATACATTTAATATAGAGACATTAAATTAAAATTGTAAAATTATTTTATAAAATAAAAATGAAAACTTGTACCATATAGAGCATCTCCAACGGGAGTAAAATTGAGTTCGTCCGCCAGCGTGGAATAACGTAACTATCTGAAAGTTTTTTGGGAGTTCACCGTTGGAGTTGTGCCAAACTGTAATCACGGTTCTCTCAAAGAACAGTACTTTCACATAACCGTTACCTTTTTTATTATTTTATTAATAATAATAAATTTATGACCGCTACCCTATTATTATTTAATTTTATCATTTTTAATTATTTATGTCATGTATTTTAACATTTAATTTTTATTATTGTTATAAAAATTTTAAGTTCAATTTAATTTTAAATTTAAATTAAAATAATGTATAATAATATTAATTGAAATATTTAAATTAATATTTTAAGTTGTAAAAAAATAAATTATAATTAAAATATTAATGTATAAATTAAAGTTGTGGGATCTAATATAGTTTTGTTTGTGGTACAATGAGCCCTATTTAACAATACAACGTGTCTAATATATTTCTCCACTTCGCAAATGTCATAAAAATTATACCAATGTAATGATAAATGCTAAAAACGCTTAAGATAATGGTAGTTAGGGTCTTTATTGACACTATTGATTAAAAAAATTACTTTATTTTTATTCTGTTTGTTTGTTTGTACATGTGTCTTTTTTTTTTTCTTCTTGTTTTCAAGTAAAATATATAAAAACAAAAAATGAAAATGAAAATAAAATAGTAAATAAGTTGTGTTGCAGGAGAGTATCCCAAATGAGTCATATGGTAATGGAGTGGGGATGAGTTCAAATGTGGGAGTGAACGATGGATCAAGTAGCAGTGATGTCAACAAATCTCAATTTGGTTGTGAAGAATGTGGCAGCCCAAGTACCACGAGATGTTCACGATGCAAAGTCGTCAGATATTGGTTAGTCTCTAAAACTTACTTTTTATTTTTATTTTTTATAATTAATTAATTTGAATATTTGTTGATATTTATAGAAATGTGGTAACTAATTTAAATGCTGTGTTATCTTTTTCTTTTTCAGCTCTACAAAGTGCCTGATTAAGAATTGGAGATGGCATAAATATAACTGCATTACAGGGGATGTGAGTTCAGCTCCAACAGAAACACCTAATACAAATGTAAATTTTATCTCCTTCAAGACAACATGAAGATTTCAATTCTATGTTCTCTGCACAGAAAAATTGAGAACAATTATTGAAGCTTATAATTTGCTTTGATAGTTAAAAAAAAAATGATTAAATTCTGATAGATGGTAGTGGAGTTGGTTATGATTTACAAACATGCTTACTTGATAATTTTCAGTATAATATTATAAATAAATTGCATATGTATCAAATTGTAGTGAAATGTTTGAATGGCTGAGTTTATATAAGCAAAAAGGAGAGAGATAAGCTTTTATTTGATGATCTTTTAAAATGAGATAGCTGAAATGAAAAGTTATAATGCATTCTAATCAATTTCATTTTTATAAACATTTAATAACTTTAGAATTGAAAAATTGCTTTATCTCCTTTAATTTTAAACTCTATCCAAGCATACCCTCAAACTTGTAATCTATTGATGATAAAGTGGCATAGTGACGTTGTTGTCACGATCCACTGAGATTCAACCTTTTTCGCTTTAATTCGTTTGTTTTAGTTACTTTAATACTATGTTTATTATATAATTATCCTTTTAAAAAAATATAGATGATGCTATTTTAAGTAAATTCTTCAGGTTGGAGTACTGCTCAAGCATTTAAAGGAAGAGGAAGAGAATATTCATTCACCTACTCCCCTCTATTTGAAGCTTCATCCAGGCTTCTACCTCTTTCTATTATAATAGTTTTCCTTGATTAGAAATATTTTCCAAATTTGTTAATTGCATTGTATGTACAACTCCAATATTTCATTAATTGTTAGTATTCTTTCTCTTTATTTGTTTGTTGCAGAAGAAACCTCAAAATTGAAGTCTCCATCAAAAGTATCACAGGTATGGTTGAAATAATTTAGGCATAACATGATAAAAAAATTAGTAGTGAGCAAAAAGTATGTTTTAATGAAGGTTACTACAAAGGATGCACAAGTTCATAAAATTCAATGGGAGAAATACCTTGAAGATGAACTACTGAAGTCAAGGTATTTTTTTTTATGTCTAATATGTGTTGCTTATATAAAAAATTCAAACTTAACATTTTATTTTTACTGTTAATGTAAGGAAAGAGATTTTCTTACTACAGTCCGTGCGAGACGATTGGAAGAAGCGAGCAAATTTCGCTAGAGAAAGGTTTCAAAGCTTCAAGGAAGAATCTGAACAACAAGTAATTGATTACATGACATGCTTCACAAACAATTGAAGCAATTATACATTTATAACAACATTTACTTATTTTTACAGATGTCTGTGTTGAGAAATGAAAATGAGTCAATATCAAATGCTGAGAAGAAAGCTTGCAATATGATTCATAGTTTGCATGAGAGGCTAAACCAAATGCAGGTTGTGAATGTGACTGTCTATGTTTTCTATGATTGATAATTCTGAAATTCTTTTGTATCAAACCTTGTTGGTTAATTTAACTACCACATAGATTGCAGTACAAGAAAACATAGCAGAGAAAAGAAGGCTAGAAGAACAACTACAAATGGTAGAGGTGTGTTTTGTTTTTGTATTTTCTTATAGATTATATTTTTTCTTTCTCAATTGCCCTGTTAGTTTCATTGAATGATAATAGAAAACTATGTCTTTTGTTTTGCTTTGGCTCATTACTCATTTCCTTGTTTACCTATAGAGTGATCGTGCTAAGTTAAAGACAGAACTACAAGAAGAGCATAATCATGCACAATATCTTACACTAGAGTCTAAAAAGAATCATGAGATTGCACAAATCGCCATTAAAGAAGTTGAAGCAGTGAGACAAGAGCTTCTAGAAGAGCGCGAACATGTCAGACGAGTTAAAGAGAATGTCAATAGAGATGTTGCATTTGCTGAATCTAGAGCTGCTTTTGCTGAGGTACTTTTTCGTGTCTCGACTATTCTACTAGTTTGTTTTAAACTTGTTTCCAATATCTCAAAATCAGGCGAAATTTTTCAAAGTCTTATAGTTTTTTTTCTCGATTTGATCGCTCAGTCAAAACTCAATGATCTTCAGACCAAAATCAGGCCTACAAACTATAAGGTGAATAACTGTTTAAGGTTGCCTTATGTGCATCTTACATTTACCTTACATCCTTTCATGATACAAATGATGTTTTTCATTTCATGCTTATTTTTCCCATTCACCCCATATGCTGCTTAGGAAAGTATAAAGTTTTTGTCAATATGATATAATAATTGTAATGATGAATAACTATGCAACTTGTATACCTTGGTATGCAAGGTACTTTAGAATCCAAGGTTCAACAAGTGATGTTGAATTGTGTACTGTTTATCCAAATGGATATATGATTTAAATTGTTAAGGACAAAATGTATAATTGAGAATACATTGAGAGAAAGCATTGTACTAACCTCACATATATCAGTTGCATATGATGATATGAATTGTTAGTGAATGAAGCTTAGTGTCGATCGGATATACGATTTGTTATCATCGAGGTTTGGTAAGAGAAGTAGCTTATGGTGGCGCTGAAATTTACTTGAGGCCTTTTGAAAAGTATCTAAAAGATGAATTAATCCAAATTAAATGTCATTTCTTGATAAATATTTGACTTATGAACTTCATTTCTTTTTACAATTTTATACATCAATTGTGCATTTGAAGCAATTTCATTTATTATTTCTTTGTTTTACTTAGGTTCCTGTCAAGACAGACAGTTTTGGCAGACCTTCATATATGGTAAGCTTTTTAAATTTTCTTCTAAAAAATATGATGTAACTTCATTTTGGAAGGGTTGAAGAAAATCTACACTTGTAACTACTTATGATTTTGATGCAGTTTAATTTCTAAAAAAATATCAGATTAGGTATTTGCATAGGAACCTAATAAGCTTTTCATATCTTTAGATTCTGTTGAATAATGTATTCAATGTTCCAAAGGGTATTTGTTTCTCTACATCTCACGAATGTAATGTAGATTTCAAATATGATTGACATATTGAAATATTATGGCCTTAAAATGATTTTGTAAGTGTGAGGCATCTCACACATGTTAGATCAATATAAAAATATAGGATGATATCCGAGCATATTTGAGTTCTGTAGGGCCACACACTATCAGGTTACGCTCTAAATGTCTAGTCATTGGAGTGAGGGGGTGTGTTGGGTGTCTAAAATGATGAGAGATGGCTTAAAAATGAGTTTATAAGTGTCAGACATCTCTTATCTTTTAAGTTGGTTTTGTAAGAATGGGTCATACCTAATACTAATCACCAACTTAAAATAGATCTAGAAGTTGGCTACAAGAATAGAGGGAAAAAATTCTATCTTCTATGTCTAGCATGGTTAACTTGAATACATTTAACTATGCATGTATACCTCAAACCATTTCTTATGAAATGTAGGCATGCACTATATGTTTGACCAATGAAAAAGACATGGCATTTGGGTGTGGACACATGGTAACCTTTTCTAAATAAATAGTTGATTTTTTATATTTTTTTTCACATTTTTCTCTACTCATGAATATGATAACTACGGAGAAACTTTTATGCAGACTTGCAGAGACTGTGGATCAAAATTATCAAAGTGCCCTATATGTCGTGAGCAGATCACAAATCATATTAGGCTGTTTCCTGGGTGACTGGCTGTATTTGAGTGCTCATATATTATTTTCTCACGAGCTCCCAATATATTTGTTACATAGATTCACATAGTGTTACATGCAGTCTCCACCAAACTTCTTTTATAGTTCTAAATATGTACTCTCAAGTTATTCATACTTTGCTCTAACTATTGTTACGTAATTTTCACTTGATGTTATTGTTCAACTAAATAGTATATCAAAGCACATATTATGTACAATTAAAGAATAAGAAACAAAAGTCATCTAAGCCATTCATAGTTGTTTGGTGGTTTAATCGTATTGCTTATGGGCACTTTTTCAAAACATTGTTGCAATACTTGTACTTATTTAATACTTTAGTTTGTCTTCTTTATCCATGATAAAAGGGAGTTATTACATAATAACGATTACATTTGCCAATTTTTTAACCTCAATGTGGACTCTGTTCAAGATGAAACACGAAACAATCATAATTAAGATTCTGACCATGGAAGCCAGCAAAGCCAAACTAAATGAAAGAAACGAGCTAGTTATTTTTTATTTTCTTGAATGTGGTTCAAAACGCTCTTTCCAATACTTGGTGTATCCAGACTGGTCTTATAATTCAAGAAATCGAGGGACAAATGTATCAGTTAACTTTTGAGGATCAACATGATCAAGAGAGAATTCTCCAAGGAAACCCTTGGATATTTAGGAACTCATGGCTTACAGTGCAGCCTTGGAATAGAGATGTGGATCCAAAGGGCATTGAATTTAATTAGGAATAAATGAATGGGGATAAAGGTTGGTGAGTTTCTTGTTAAGGTTGGTGAATCAGAGCTGTACGAGTACTCTGGTAAGAATATCATTGTGAAAATCAAAGTGATCATTGATGCAACTCAGCCTATTCATAATGAGGAGGCTACGGAGGACGTCGTTAAGAATATAATCACCCCTAACATGATGACTATCTTTCAAGTTGAGTTTACCCAGAATGAAGCCTTTTTATCATACCTTTTGGGAAGTGCTTATTTGTTTATCATTTGTGCGGAAGTGCTTGCAGGGCTGCTAACAAAAGCTCAAAATAGTAATCTCATAAGAGGGATTAATATTGCTAAGTAGGGTCCTGGAATCACACATCTCTTGTATGCTGATGATAGTTTGATTTTTTGCAAGGCAAACGTTACTAAAGCTCACAATCTTAGAGATATCCTTTTTACTTATTAGCAAGTCTTGGGAAAATGATTAACTTGAAAAAAAATCTGATTTAATTCTTAGTAAGAAAGGGCCTAATAACATTTGATCTCAAATTAATCTGCACCTTCCTATGAGTTCAAAACATCATGAATAATGATTATATGATGAACAGTTATCTGGAAAAACACACAATGACATCAACAACTATAAATTCAATATTTGAAGAAAGACATACTCACCACAGATCCAATGGAGTAGGCAGGGTTCAAAACGCACAACTAGAGAAAAAAATAAGGATTATCAGAGCTCTAACAATTAAGAGACAACTTTTGGTTTTCAAATTAAATGACCAAAGAATTCTAAAAACATGTTTTAGATTAGTTAGATCGAACTAGATGAGATGAGTCAAGACCGAATGACTATCACCAAAAAATATTTAGAATAGATTCTTCAACAACAACAAAAATCAAATATGCGTTTTCCGATCGCAACAATCGATTTAATTATCAATCTTTGTTGAAGTATAATTCATAATTGCCATTTAGAGTGTTGATATAGTTAGTTAGTTAGTTAGTTAGTTGGGTGCCTTGCATCATGAGATAACAGACCTATATATAACTAACAACTTGTATGTGAAGTGTGTAATTTGACAATAATTGAATAACAGAACTTTTCTGTGAAGATCGTTCCAGGATTGATCTTGGAATAATACCGGATCAATCCTGGATTAATCCAGAATAAAATTTCTGCTTCTGCAATTCTTTTTCTTTCTTCTCATTTCTTTCCCGCTGCGCACTATCCATTGTTCCAACAATTGGCATCTAGAGCAAGGTTAAAATCAAGGGAAACACGAGTGAAAAGTGAGGGGAACAATCAAGGGAAACACAGAGTGATAGGTTCTTGAAAGGCATAATGAACAACAACGGTTTTGGATCACATATTCTTGTTCTTGATGGCAAGAACTGGGATCGATGGAGTGCATTGATGAAATCTTTATTTGGAGCACAAGAAGTGAGTGAAATTGTGCAGGACGGCTATGAGGACTTGGTAGAGAATCCAACTGATGCACAGAGGAATGCATTCAAGGAAGCCAAGAAGAAGGACTGCAAGGCCTTATTCTACATTCAGCAGAATGTTGACAACCAACACTTTGAGAAGATTTCGAAAGCCACAAGATCCAAAGAAGCATGAGACATTTTAGAAAACTATCACACTGGTGGAGAAAAGGTGAAGCAAGTGAAGCTACAATCCTATAGAAGAAAGTATGAGATGATGCAGATGGAGGCATATCAGAAAGTAAGTGATTACTTCTCAAAATTAACAGCCATAGTCAATCAAATGAGAACCTGTGGGGAGAACATTACAGATCAGATGGTAGTTGAAAAAGTGATGAGATCTTTGAGTCCAAAATTCAATTTCATAGTGGTAGCTATTCAAGAAGCAAAGGATGTGAAGACTATGAAAATTGAAGAGCTGCAAAATTCATTGGAGGCACATGAACTCTTGGTATTTGATAGAAATTCTGAAAGATCAGTTCAACAAGCATTTCAAGTTCAAACTACCAAGAAGGAGGGAAACCAGAAAGACTTCAAGAAAAAGGGAAAGAGAAGAGCAAATTGGTCCAACAATGGTAAGAACAAGAGTGAAGACAAAGCTGAATCTTCAAAGAAAGGGGGTTTTGACAAAAGTCAGAACAAGAAGAAGGACTTTGACAAAAGTAAGGTACAATGCTTCAACTGTGAGAAGTATGGGCACTTTGCAGATGAATGTTGGTTCAAGAAAGATCAAAAGGATGATGAAGAAGCAAATCTGGCACATGGAGATGATTCCAGTATAGTGTTGATGATGGCTACTACAAATGATGAGAATACCAAGAATGAAGAGTGGTTTCTTGACTCTGGATGCTCAAACCACATGACATCATATAGAGAATTGTTGACAAGCTTTGATGCTAGCAAAAAAACAAGTATAAAACTGGCTGATAGCAGAAATCTGATGGCTGAAGGGAGTAGGAATATAGTGATCAAAAGCAATGATGGCAGAAGAATCATTATTTCAGATGTGATGTATGTTCTTGAGATGAAGTGCAATCTCATAAGCATTGGTCAATTGGTGGAGAAGGGATTCTCAGTGACTATGGATGGTGATTCTTTGAAGCTCTTTGATGCAAAGAAGAATTTGGTGCTCAAATCAAACATGTCACAAAATAGAACCTACAGATGCAACATTTCAAGTGAGAAAATGATGTGTTTGTCTGCAGCAGTTAGTGAAGATATTGAAGGCTTATGGCACAAGAGGTATGGTCATCTAAACTTTAGAAGTCTTAGTGATTTGAATTCCAAAGAAGTGGTGTTTGGGCTGCCAAAGCTGAATGTCAGAAAAACTATTTTTGAAGTATGTGTGAAGAGTAAGCAAAGCAGGTTCCCATTTGTATGTGAAGCACCCAAAAGAGCTACTGCAGCACTGCAAGTGGTCCACTCTGATGTATGTGGTCCTTTTGAAGTATCTTCATTGGGGGGAAGCAGATACTTCATCACTTTTGTTGATGAATTTACAAGAATGATGTGGCTGTATACAATCAAGCTTAAGAGTGAAGCATTAGAGGTATTCAGAAAATTCAAGAGCTTATTTGAAAAGGAAAGTGACCAATCAATTAAGATCTTGAGAACTGATGGTGGAGGAGAATATACCTCAAAAGAGTTTGAAGATTTCTGTGTTAATCAAGGCATTGTGCATGAAGTGACAGCTCCATATACACCTCAGCACAATGGACTTGCTGAAAGAAGAAACAGAACCCTATTGAATATGGCAAGAAGCATGATCAAGCAGAAAAACCTACCACACAATTTTTGGGGTGAAGCAGTTACTGCAGCTGCTTATATTTTAAAAAAATGCCCTACAAAGAAGTTGAATTAGAAGGTTCCAGAGGAAGCCTGGTGTGGAAGAAAGCCAAGTGTGAAGCATTTCAAGGTTTTTGGCTCATTGTGCTATAAGCATGTACCAGATGTTAGGAGGAGCAAACTTGAAGACAAGAGTGAGATTATGATACTTATAGGTTATCATCCCACAGGTGCTTATAAGCTTTATAATCCTGTAACTCAAAAAGTGCATATCAGTAGGGATGTTATTGTGAATGAGGTTGAGAAGTGGAAATGGGAAAAGGAACCAGTGTACAATGAAGAGAATCAACAAGGCTGCATTTATCCTGATTCCAGTGATGAATCAGAGGATGAAGAAGTGATCAATAATGATGCAGGTGAACCAGAAGAAGTGGCAGCAGCAGTGAGACCTCAAAGAATCAGACAAATTCCAAGCAGGCTGAATGATTGTGAATTAATTTCTGATAATGCAGTAAATGATGAAGGTGATATCATTCATTTTGCATTGATGGCAGACTCTGAATCTCTCAATTATGAAGAAGCATTGAAGATAAATGTATGGAGGAAAGCTATGATGGAAGAACTCCAATCAATTGAGAAGAATCAAACATGGGAACTAGTTAATCTGCCAGACAAGAAAAGGAAGATTGATGTGAAGTGGGTCTTCAAACTGAAGATCAATCCTGGTGGGAAAATTTCAAAACATAAGGCCAGACTTGTTGCTAGAGGATTCTTACAGAAACATGGTATTGACTACAATGAAGTGTTTGCTCCAGTTGCAAGGCTTGAGACTATAAGATTAGTGGTGGCTCTAGCTTGCAAGAGAAGGTGGTCACTCTACCATTTGGATATAAAATCAACTTTTCTAAATGGTCCACTTGAAGAGATTGTGTTTGTGTCACAACCTCCTGGATTTGAAATACAAGGCAAAGAAAACATGGTGTATAAACTCCATAAAGCATTGTATGGTTTGAAGCAGGCCCCTAGAGCCTGGAATAAGAGGATTGATCAGTTTCTAATTCAGATAGGCTTCACAAAGTGTGCAGTGGAGTTTGGTGTGTATGTGCAGAGTGCAAGTGCAGAGGAAACAATGATAATCTGTTTATATGTGGATGATTTGCTCATTACTGGGAGCAAAACAGCAGAGATTGAAAGGGTGAAACGCAAGCTGAAATCTGAATTCGAAATGACTGATCTAGGTGAACTCTCATTCTTCCTAGGAATGGAATTTCTGAAATTAAAAACTGGAACAGTCATGCATCAACAGAAGTATATAGGCGAAATGCTGGAAAAATTTGAGATGAATAGCTACAATTCAGTTCCAAATCCATCAGAGACAAGTTCAATGATTGATGAATGCAGTGAGGAAGAAAGGGTCGATCCAACACTGTTCAGACAAATGGTTGGATCGCTGCGATATTTGTGCAACAGCAGGCCTGACATATGTTACTCAGTCAGTGTAGTTAGCAAATTCATGAATGATCCAAGGAAGACTCACTTGATAGCTGCTAAAAGAATACTCAGGTATATAAAAGGCACAAAGGAGTTTGGTCTGCTATTTCCCAATGGCAGCCAAGGTGAAGGAAGTGAATTCATTGGATATTCGGATAGTGATTGGTGTGGAGACATCACAGATAGAAGGAGTACATCTGGTTATGTTTTCAAGTTCAATGAGGCAGCCATATCTTGGTGTACAAAGAAGCAACCAGTGACTGCACTTTCATTTTGCGAGGCATAATATATAGCAGGTACATTTGCAACTTGTCAAGCAATATGGCTGGATTCAGTGATGAAGGAACTAAGGTGTGAAGTATGAAGCCTCTTAAACTCAGAATTGATAACAAGTCAGCAATCAGCCTTGCTAAAAATCCAATCTCACATGGCAGAAGTAAACACATTGATACAAGGTTTCATTTCATTAGAGAGCAAGTGAACAATGGAATGATTGAAGTGCAATACTGCCCAACTGAAGTGCAGCTAGTAGATGGTTTCACAAAGGCTTTGAAACTTGACAGGTTTGAGTTTTTGAGAAAGAAGCTTGGTGTTATAAGTGTTCAACAATTATGAATTAAGGGGAAGTGTTGAAGTGTAATTCATAATTGCCATTTAGAGTGTTGATATAGTTAGTTAGTTAGTTGGGTGCCTTGCATCATGAGATAACAGGCCTATATATAACTAACAGCTTGTATGTGAAGTGTGTAATTTGACAATAATTGAATAACAGAACTTTTCTGTGAAGATCGTTCCAGGATCGATCTTGGAATAATACCGGATCAGTCCTGGATTAATCCAGAATAAAATTTCTGCTTCTGCAATTCTTTTTCTTTCTTCTCCTTTCTTTCCCGCTGCGCACTATCCATTGTTCCAACAATCTTGATAGATTAAGACAGTTTGACAACTACACCACTATATTATTTTGATCATAACTTGAACTACATGTGTCTGATTGTGGATATCTTGGTGGTGTTGGAAAGCTAAAAGAATAGCCTACAATAAAGATAAAAATAGTTGCTGCTTAATCATCAACACCTGTTACATGGCTTCCAAAAAGCATATCTAGAGATTTATATATAATATTGGGCACAAACCAAAACCCCCTAAAATATGAAAGGTAAGAATACAACTATAATGAAGGGACCTAACTCCAATTTAATCTTTAAAAAGACAAAAATTAAGGAATATTGGATTGAAATAAAGACATAAGAATCAATTAAATTACGAATCTCATTTTTAATCACAAATCTCTAGTTCATTGGAGAAGAATTTTGACTAAAACCTCGTGATTACAAATTTGGGTGTATCACCTTGTCAAACTTGACTATATACATCTTTTTAAAGTGACACATAATTATGCCGTTAAGGAATAATATATTTATTGAGAGATTTAAATATATATTTTTTTCTAACAAATATATGATTTTTTTACTATAGTCTCTATAAATTTTTTTCGTTAGGATTTTTTCTCTGTAAATTAAAAACCCATCACATTTTATCTTTATCATTATTTCTTGTTAAAAAAACATTGATATGACAAATAGAGTGACAATTGACATATATGAGATGACACTTTTTAATGACATGACTTTATAATGAGTCATTTCATCACATACTGAATTAATAAAAATTAAAATAAAATCAACAATAGAGGGTCCAATTGAAAATCTCATTTTATCAACCATTTTCTTCCTCGTGGATTTATTGTCCCTCCATGCATCTTCTTATTTCTTCAAGTTCATTTCTTCCATTTTCCCCCTTCTTTCGAGGCTTCTAACTACATTTCATCTTCTTCTCTTTCTCTCAAAGCTTCACACTAACTATGAATGTGATGTCATATATCTTAATATTCTATAAACTGCTTCATGTAACACCTCGATTTTTAACAGCGCGGGTGTATTTTATTTTTTTCAAAATAAATTGATAAAATACAATGTCGTAACACAAACGACAAAAGTCATAAATAGTTTCATCATAATTATAACAAATTAAAAATATTTTTGAGACAATAATCCAAATATAAAATACACCATCTAGAATAGTTTGTTTCAAATACATAAGTTTCCTTTTTACAACAACAACTTTGAAATAAGAAAGGGAAAATAAATAAAATTCTTAATTAAAACCCTAAGCTGATCATTAATTTAACTGAGGGTGATTGGGTACTGAGAATCCACGAGCGGCATCAAGCCCCACTACTTTCGATCACAAATCCAACTCATCGCTATGCGCTACGCCTTAGGACGATTCATGGTTCTCATATGAGGGCAAAGCCCAGATTTCCACAATAATTGTAAACGGTCACCAACCGAAATTAACAAATAACACTTAACATATAAATTTTAAATGCACAAAAGGATCTTTCAACTTAGCATACATCTAGAAAAGATTTTCATATGCCAAACATGCATATATCAAGTTGAAAAATGAAGTTTTGGACAAAATTGCACTGTTGTATTCGAATACAACATCCTTGTATTCGAATACAACATTATTTCACCAATAAGAAGCAAAAACAGCACAACTGTATTCGAATACAGATGCAAAAAACAGTGAAAAATTCTGCACTTTTTGTATTCGAATACAACCTCCTTGTAGCCGAATACAAGTGCGAAGTCAGTGGCAAAAATTTGATATATGTATTCGAATACAACCTCCTTGTAGTTGAATACAAGTGCGAATTCACAAGTCAGTAGCAAAATTGAATATCTGTATTCGGCTACATACTGCTTGTAGCCGAATACAACTGCTAAAATATGCAGATTTCAATTTCAAAAACGTTTCGCAATCATTCAACACTTACCACACAAAATCAATCAATCACACTCATCAATTACGGCACAAATACAAACAACAACCGAGTATGCATATACAACCATCAAAGTATATCAAACATGACTCGCGTGCCAAACACCCTAATGCAATGCGTATATGCCAATGCACATGATTTCGGAGAACCAAAAACTCTCATCGAGAGGCGTAAATCGTAATCGTACTGCCTATCACAGTCCTAATACAAATTACCAAGGTGCCACCTATTACGGGTCCGCACAGTTTACTCAAATGTAGCCTATCACAGGCCTTACACATCAATTCCAAACAAAAACCCTCAACGAAGGGCGTAAACCATAACCGCACTGCCTATCACAGGCCTAGTACAAATTACCAAGGTGCCATCTATCACGGGCCCGCACAATTTACGAAAGTGTAGCCTATCACAGGCCTTACACTTGTTAAATCTTCTTAAGGATAAGATGGACCAACTATAGCATGGAACCATCCCGTGGCCCATCACGGACACCACTTAACTTTGTGGCCCATCGCGGTCACCACTGCCACTGTGGCTCATCGTGGTCACCACAAGTTATGAAATGCATGAGTATGCTCTGACTCTTTTCACCACAAACAATACGTAAATGCAGCGATTAAAAGATTCCCCTTTTTTAATACTCATTTAACAATAATGATTTCTCAAACATTTCACATAGTACACTCAAAACAGATTTTCCTCAAACACACATCAAATTTTAATCCATAATCCACATTAAATTCAATTCACAATACATACCAAATTTCATCAATTCATTTTCCACAAAACCACACATAAATCACATTAATTCAAAACTCCACATTTCCAAACATAAACCACCTATATTAAATCTCCAAAATTTTCAACCATAATTCACCAAATTCAAAACTCCACATTTCCACATAAATCCCATTAAATTCAACTTCCACAATTTCACCCATAAACACATTAAATTCGTTTTCCACAAAACTACACCTCAAACACATCAAATTTATTTTTCACAAATTCACATATAAGGTCCTAAATGCAAACTAAAAGTTTGGAAGGAGCCCTTACCTCAACGGTAGCTCTAACAACCCATTACGGCACCGCGATTAAATTTCGATAAAACTTCGCTAGAATCGTCGCTTCGAAAACTAGCTCACTAGCACCGCAATGTGGCAAGGAGCAACTGTCCCTTCTGTTACTTCACGGGAGGAAGCTTAGATCTAGGTGATTAGTGAGGTTTTGTGTTTGGTGGTTTTGGAAACCTCTAACACGGTTTCGTGAAAGCAGAGGAAGGAAGTAGAAAATGATCGCGAGGCTAGGAGGGAAACGTCTTCTGCCTTTTTCTTTCCTTGCTTCACTTAAACATATATATTAACTTACTAAATATCTAAAACTCCTACACACATCTCAAACTGTTTTGATAAAAATATTTACTCTCGTTGCAACTCAATTGACAGGTAAAATTTTCATCAACCATAGATATTTTTAACAAAACAGTCTGGTAATAAATTCTCCGTAACGTAAATAAATTATTTCTCGCCAAATAATTTTAAATGGGTCTCAAAAGATATTTTTGGCATTTAACTCCCAAAATACCATAAAATAGAAATTCAACATAAAAACACACCAAAATTCATAAATGAGAATTTAAAACTAAGGGTCTTACATTACTACTCTCCAAAAAGAAGTTTCGTCCTCGAAACTTAAAGTAAGAGTAATAACCACACTAGGTCTGCACTCAAATCCAACATACATGTTGAGACTTGTTTCGTCCGGCCTACTCGAAGAAAATGTCTTCTATCCCTTTTCATAGAGTGCTTAATAGCTCTACGCACTATAATAGCTGGTAAGACTCGCCCGTTCCATTCAACATGATTTTGTTTGCTATCTACAAGAGATTAAGGATGATCAGTCCTTTAATTTGTCAATAAGTAACCAAAAGCCACGATGGTGGCTTAGACTATCTTAACTAAACTGTAATAGCGTTCTCTTTGACTTGCACTAAAGGTTATCCTAATGCACAAGCGGTCAAACAATCTCCTCAAGGTTCATTGAGTTTCCCTCAATTTCCTATCGACGAAGTACAATCGCCCAAAACTATGTCACATAGCCTCATATACGTCCACTTGGTACGAAACATCCATTAGGTATCAAACCGAAACACTAAGTTTGGCACTAACACACTGAGCACAAAACAACCATTACCGCCGAGAACTCCCTAATTTCTCCATTGTCCAAAAATTCTCGATTTTCTTTAGTCGCACAACTACACCCAACCACAGTGTTCTTATTTGAATATTGATTTGATTATAACTTTAATAATCACATCTCAACATCCGAGTGGTGGTCAAAGTTTCCTCAAATATTTTCGACGACATGTCAGAACTATACCATCTACAACACGCAAACTTCCTTCCAGTTTAGTACTTCATTTTCAAGAGTCTTTAGATATTTGTTGGATTGGTTTAATATATATATCTATATATATATATATATATATATATATATATGTATGTATATGTGTGTGTGTGTGTGAGAAGTCAAGGCATAGAAAATAGAAAGCGAAAACATTTCCTGCGCTCGTGAGAATTTCTTTTCTTTCTTCCTCTGTTTCACGAAACCAGTGTTGGAGGGAAAGTTGCTCATCTCAACATTATGGTGCTGGTGAGCTAGCTTTTGAGGTGACGACATGAGCAAGAGTTTTTGCCATATTTGATTTCGGTAGTAGAAACGGTTGTAAAAGCGATAACTAAGGTAAGGACTCCTTCCAAATTTTGTTCGCATATAGGGACTCTATATGTGTGATTGATGTATGATTAATGTTGTTGATTTTGTTAGTAATGGTTGAATTTTTTTTTTTGATTTTTGATGTGTTTGACTTACGTAATGAGTTATTTTCAAATAAATGAGTTTGAACTGAGGTTGAAATTTTACAAAAAAAAATTTAGAGTTGTTAAAGTTGTGGAAAAATTTCAAATTTTAACTAAGTTAAAGAGTTTGTGCAAAAAGTTAAATTGAAATTAAAATGGTTAGATTTAAAATGTTACTCTTTTAATTAATTTTGGACTGAGTTTAAAAAGAAAAAGTTTAGAGTATTTTATTAACTCAAAAAATTCAGTGATTTAATAGTCAAGTGTGTGTATGTGTGATTTGGACAATATTTGTTTTATTTAGTTTTAACTAAATAATGTAGATTATTTGGTTTTAAAAGTTTGGTGTGTGAAAAAGATATAATTTTGGGAATTTTGTTGTGGTTGGATAAATTTTAGTTGTGAACAAAATGTTATAAATATTTATGTTTATGTAGTTAGCTCCTTGAGTCTCGAAAAGGAATTGAGACCGTTGGCACCGAGTTAGCAGTGGGGAGAACTCTGATATATTAATGTTGTTGTGGTGATTAAGTTTTGATATGATTATATATTCATAACTTATAATATGTGCGTTATGAATTTTATTGAGGAAAATCTGTTCTGAGTACACTCTGTGATAAGTTTGAAAAATCGTTAGTGTTAAATGAGTATTAAAATTGGGGAATCTTTTAATAGCTGCATTTACTTAATGATTGTGGTGAAAAGAATCAGAGTATGCTTATGCATTTCATAGCTTGTGGTGACCGTGATGGGCAACAGTGTCAGTGGTGACCGCAATGGGCCAAGGTGTTAAGTGGTGACTGTGATGGGCCACGAAGTTAAGTGGTGATCGTGATGGGCCATGGGGTGGTTCCATGTGATAGTTGGTCCATCTTATCCTTATGAGGATTTAACTGATGTGTAAGGCTTGTGATAGGCTACACTCTAGTAAATTGTGCTAGTATGTGAGCGACTGCACCTCGGAAATTAGTACTAAGGCCTGTGATAGGCGGTACAATTATGATTTACGTCCCTCGAGGGTTTTGTTTTGGAAATTCAGGAATCATGTGCATTGGCATATACGCATTGCATTAGGGTGCTTGGCACGCGAGTCATGTTTGTTATACTATGATGATTGTATATACATACTCGGTTGTTGTTTGTTATTGTGCCGTAATTGCTTTGTGGTGTGAATTTGTGTTGATTAAGTTTCGATTGAATTATGTGTTCATAATTGATGTTTTGAATTTTGATGTGTGATTGAAGTGTTATTGATGGACTTTGTATCGTAAGTGTTAAATGATTTCGAACTATTTTCAAAACTGGAAATCTGCATTATTTCACAGTTGTATTCAGCTACATGCAGTGTGTATTCGAATATATATCTATAGCGTTCAGTTTTTATTTGAAATTCTAACATCGTATTCGAACATTGTTTATGCATTTTTGACATATGAAAGCCTTTTCAATGAGTATGTGAAGATGAAAGATTCTCTTGAGCATTTGAAATGTAAAATTTTCTCTAAATGTTATTTGTTAATTTCGGTTGGTAACCCTTTACAATTTTTGTGGAAATTGGGCTTTGCCCTCAGATGATACCCAAATTCATTCCACCGACTGTTACCTTGACGACGGAAACGTCCTTAGACTTCCCTAATCAAGACTCGCCGACTGCTTGGGTATATGACCTCATCTCAAGCAGGGATACTTATACGGGGAGGGTAGTGAGGACTAGTAGGAAAGCTGGGGTAGTATATCTTGTGGAACTCACTCGCGAAAAGATTGATTACCCGGTACCTTCAGGATTGGTGCTTGGGATGAGTGATGTTTGGGAAGATGCAAATGATTCCTCAGTTAGAGTTGAGCCGGAGGCCACCATAAGAGTTGAGGATACAGTGGTTGGACCGGGGACTGGCGGAAAGGATAAGGGGCTGATGCCAGTGGAGCGAGAGATTGTAGGACCATCTAGGCGGGTCGAGTCAGAACTCCCATTTTCGGTGAATGATCCCTTACCGACCGTCACTAAATTATTGGATTCTTTTGAGATTCCAGCGCTGTCGGAGCCACATATCTCGTAGGTGGATCTGACCTTTAAAGAGATTGATCCGTCTATGGATGTTGATGAGGAGGAGGTTACCTCGAAGATGGACATTGTGTCAGACGGGACTTGCGGAGTGAGTGGAGGTCACCCATGTTATTGTAGTTGCTAGAGTATGATCAGATTAGTTTTGTTGTATATGGACTTGATGTCTTTCTTTTGGTGGCTGTACTTAGTTTATTTTGAGATGAGTGTAACTATACTTATACGGTCAGATGACTTCTGTTTTGGTGGGTCCATGTTCAATTTTTTTGACGTGACCATGAGGGGATTAGTATTTCTTGGAGCAGTACTTTGTACAGGTGTCTGCCGAGAATACCCCAGGGGTATGAGCAATGTCTGATGGGTCTCATTGTCCCGTTGTATTTTATATTTAGATATTTTGGTTTATCGTCTCAAAACTATTTTAGTTTGTTATAATTATGATGTATTTATTATGACAATTGTCGTTTGTGCTACGCCTTGGTATTTTATTGATTTTGTTTTTGAAAAAAAAAATACACTCGCGCTGTTAAAAATCAGGGTGTTACAATGTATTTTCTGTAAAAAGGTGCATCAGTAGTGTCCTTGCTGTCCTAGTTGTCCTTACTCATAGCTCATCAATCTAGAGATTGATCTTGATGTTGTTTACTTCTTTGGGCCTTTAGCTAGATTTTTTGGGCTCGAGTATTGTTTTGAGTAGTCTTGACATGTGTTTATCTTAAGGTTTGGACTATGGAAAATGATTCATTTTACTTATGCCCATAAATGAAACAACTAGAATGATCTTCGTTTTTTCAAACTTTTGTTTTTAATAAACCAAAATTATCTTCATTTTTCCAGACTGCTATTTTTAATAAACCCGAATTATCTTCGTTTTTCCAATTTAGTTAAGACATGATTTGCTTTGATTTATAACATGGTGTGATCATTGATTGTGGTATGGATGTATTTGATCACCTTCTTCATGAAGATGCTCTTGAAGATGTAATAATCATTCTCTTGAATGATTGGTATATGATATATTCTTTTTGAGATTTTTCATTGTTGAGTAGATAGCTATGCATTTTGATGATGTGAATGGCTTCTTGTTTGTTCACTTATGAAGTTCCTTAAATAAAACTCAAGTGCAATCATTAGTAAATCACCATTCATAAAACTTAATCATTTATTTCACAAGGTTTGTTGTCATTAAAACATACATCAAAAATGTTTTTTTCCCAACAATCTCCCCATTTCTGATGATGAAAAACCTTTTGAATAAAACTTAAGTTTTATAGATGAATATAAATAAAATGCAAGAATGTTCATAAATATGTAAATAAACTCCCTCTAAACACATGCAAGAGTTTGATTCTTAACATTCTAATTAAACTACCCCTAAACATATGCAAGAGATTAATTCTTAATATTTTTCATTAATTACAATCATCCTATATCAATCATATATTTCTCTTCCCTTTTTGGCATCTATAAAAAAGGTTGGGGAATAAAAATGAAGTACAAATGTAGAGAGTAATAACATGAGTATACTGCACATAGAAATCATGTGGTTGATCAATGCATTCATATATCAAAATTGTCAAGTTTGCATTTAATATCAAGGATTATAGCATGTATGATGATTAATAATCATTTTAGTCAATATTGCAATCAAGATATGGATAATGATAACAAAATCAATATGACATAATTATATGCAAGTATTTTAACACACTTGAAAAATAGTTCATGAATATATATACTTCTCATTTTTAGACAAAATAATGAGTTGACTCCAATTTTAAGAAAAAGAATATTTTCTAAAAACTCCCGCTGAATATTTTGAAATTAATATTCTTTAATATTTTAAAGTTACATTGCACAATCAAGATGTCTCTTTGCTCTTTGTCTTCTTTCACAAGATACAACCTTTCAATTTGAACATGATCAAGCTTACTGTTAGAAATAGATTCATTTTTCATTTTTAGAACTAGAGAGAATGAGCGCATACAGGGAAGCAAAATAAGATGAATGTGACATCATGTGAAATATAATTTCTCTCTTTAGAAAACATTCTTATGCTAATAATGTTTGTAATTTCAAAAACTAATTTTTTTAAATAGATCAAAAAATATGTCAAAGGATTTGCTCACATTAAAAAGATTTTTTTTCACAAAGTTTTTGCGAACACTCAAATTAGCAATAAGACACATGTTCAAGCTTACTTTCATTATAAATGTGTAGGAGCTTTTTTGATTGTTGCTATTTCTATCTATCATGCTTAAAATATATTTAAACACTTGTGATCAATTTTCACAAAAGAAGTTAGCAACAAATAAGACTAATTTGCAAAGACATATATTAATATGTCTCAAAATGCTCAAATATCAATTTTTGACCTCATGCCATAATATTTTTGGATTAGTTTTGAGTTTTAAAACAACAAGAGACACAAATCATTTTCATGAAGACCAAACATATATTCTCTTGTTGAAATCCTTCAAAAATAAATCCTAAACAAGGATATATATTTAAAATATGTTTTTAGATACTACAAGAAATAAAGTATGTAAAATGTTAAAAACTTTTTTATTATATTTAAAAGAATGTTAATTTTATTTTAAAAAATGTTAGAATATATAAAAAGTTATATAATTTTTTTCAAAAAATATATTATAGTACTTAAAAATACAAATAAAAATTAAAAATGATTAAATGGGGGCTAGCTCAAAAGCCCATAATCCGTTTAGGGCCGAGTTCAGATGGTAATCTTTCGGCCGACATTTCGTCCAACTCCAAAGAGCTCGTAGTCCGTTAGAGCCGGGCCTAAACGGGTCGAGTTTTCCGTTTTGAAAGCTCTAATGATAAGTAGTAGTTAAGGATATACCTGGATAATAATTCTATTCACATGTGTTAGTCTATTAGTTTGTTATAATTCTATTCACATGTGTTAATTTTATTTTTTATTTTTGGTTTGAATTGAAAGTTTATAATATCATATAAATCATGCTTGTAAATTTTTTCACAAATATATAATCATTTGATATGTTATTAGTCTATCTCAATAACACATAAAATAATTTTATATTTGTGAAAAAATTTACACACATGATTTATATGCATAAAATTTCAACCGAAATAAAAAAAAAATAAAAAAAAATAAAAAATTAAAATAAAGTGAAATAGAGAGAATTGCCAGAGATTGAGAGAGTTTTAAATTGAGGTGATCCAAATCCATATTCTTAATATAAATTTCTATTTTAAATTTTTTAACAGATGTCTCGAACACTTGTTAGCCTTTCCTAATAACTAAAATTGTAAACACATTCTCAAGTGTGTTTAGTTAGTTAGTTTGATCTTTAAACTTATTTTTTGTTGGAATGTAATTTATTCAAAGGTGTATTTTATTAGTCATTTTATAATTTAAATGAACGTTTATCTTATTTTTGTTCTTTTGTGTTTTTTTCCGGTTTAATCATCCAATAACTCCATTTTTGCGTGTAGCGATGGCAGACAAAATCACATGTTTAACTATAGGTGGAGACGGTACAAGTGTACACATGAACAAACTTGATGATTCGAAACATCTGGTGTGGTATCATCAACAATTTCATTAAGAATATAATTCTTATCATTATTCTCATATGTGTTAATTCTTCAACTTTCTTATTATTTTTTGTTTGTCTCAAACTAAAACAGTTTATTGAAATTAGAGGCAGCATAATCAAATCTAATAATCTCTTCGGTTGACATGACAAAAAGAAACGTCTTAAAATTGTTGTTTTTTGCGTTTTGAAAAATTGTTTCAAAATAAATTTTTATCACTGAATATATTACTAGGTTGCGTCGCGGATAGGTCACTCTCATTAAGACGTTTCACGACACTGTCCAAATTATGCAAGGCAGACTATCAACTACGAAGTCCCATAAAAAAACTGTTCTAGAATTACACCCTCAATATGGCGGTTAAAGTCACTCTCATTATGGAGGTTAAAGTCACTCGCAATATGGTATTATGACCACTTATAAATCGAAGGGACTACGACACAAAAATTGCTCTAAAAAATCGAAAGATCTACGACATAAATCGCTATAAAAGGAAAGTGGTATTAGGACCACTCAAAAATTAAAAGGACTACAACACAAAAACCACTCTAAAACGACAATGGTATTAGAACCACTCATAAGCCAAAGGGACGTAAAGAAAGGGGAGAAGTGACTCAGAAATGCATCGAGTAGAAGAGGGACAAAAGACAAAGTTGGGAATGCATCTAACTTTGGTATATTTTTCACAAGAGTTTGACAATCTTTATATAATGATGGAAGCAAACCCACATATATTTTCTATCAAATGTGAGACTTTAGTATATATAGAGTTGAAAACTACTCAATATATGAAATTTTTCCAACCTGGGACTTCAACAATTTTTAAATTCACACACTAACATACTCTATGTTCCAACAATCTCCCACTTGAATTAAAAAAATGTTTCTGAAGTAGCGTCAAACATTTCTATAAGATTGTGCATAAACAGAGGTATTTTTCGACTTGAACCTTTGCGTAGTAAGTAAGATTCAGATTCAACAAGAGTGGCTCATAGTCTTGAACTCTATTTCTGACATTACACCCACACACAACCTTTTCATAGGGTGTATTCTCAAAAGCACGTGCGTTAATGGCCCAACACGTTTATCCCAATATAGTTAACACTATGAGTTTTACCTCAAAATTTTATAGGAAGCAGCCCGACTTCCACATTCACATAGGAAAGTCTATCAAGAGTACTCCTGTAGCTAGGTACTCCACTCCATATAGAGTATAGATCTCATTAAGAGTTTATATTATTTCATCATTTTATCGCTTCAGGAATCATGCTTCTGTGAAATATAATAGCATGTTCATCTCATATCACTATGACTTGTTATTATCCATTAAACCTAATTTTTGGGATTTCTAATCTTTTATGTTGGGTTACCATTGAAGGTGCACACACGAGAAGGGGGGTTGAATTGTGTTCCATAAAGTTGACAACATTTTGATAATTTATAAGTAAATAAAAATTTGGTTCGGTTTTGTGACTTACTTGGATAAGAAGCAATCGAATTTAGAGGTAACAAACAATGAAAGCATAAATAATTTGACACATAGATTTATCCTGGTTCACTACTAACTTGGCTACATCCAATCCCTTCATTCATAAGGCTTTAATCCACTAATTCAATTACCTTGAATTACAAAGCACTTGACCCTCCAAGCCAGTCTTCCCAAACAGCTTGACAACCCCAGACTTATGAGGAACTAACCACCTTGACCTTACAAGCCAAGTCTTCTCTTAACAACCCCAGATTGAAGAAGCAACTAAACCACTATCGAGTTGGATACAAAAGATTGGAACTTGAGTAGTTGATTCTAACAAAGCTGATCATAATAATAACTCTCGCACTATAAGAAAAGAACACTCAGAAAATATTTCTAACTTGAACGAGTGTTTCTCTCTTTGAACTCTAAGACTACTCTTTTCTGCTTTTCGATGATTTGTTTCTTCAGCCTTGAGTGTCTATTTATAGTTAAAATTTGGGCTTCAATTTAGTCATTGTTTAATTCTAAATTGTATTTTGTTTAGATTGCTTTTGTAAATTCTTCAAATTGATTATGTTCCTTTTTAGTTTAGATTGAGATTGTAAATTCTTTAGATGGATTATGTTCGTATTTTTTTTAGATTGCGTTTGTAAATTCTTTAGATTGATTATGTTCATATTTTGTTGTAGATAAATTTTGATCAAATCTTCTTCAAAACTCCTACAAATCTTGACCATATCTTCTTTCATACTCTTTGAAGTCAAATATATTGTTCTAATAAAATACATTTGTTATCATCAAAACTCTAAGTATAAAATCAACTTGGTTCCAACAACCAACATGAGTGATTCTAAAGGCATTAGTCTCATTCTTTTGGATGTCTTTAGGACTTTCTCTCTAGCTAACCCTTTCGTCAAAGGATTTGCCAAATTCTCATCATTGGGTACATGATCCACTATAATAGGTCTTTTAGAAAGTAAGTCTCTAACTGTGTTGTGCTTACAACATATTTATCACCTCTTACCGTTGTAATAACGATTCTCAATATTTGCAATAGTTGCGATACTATCGCAGTGGATCAACACAGCTGGCATAGGTTTTTCCTATAAAGGGATCTCAACTAGCAAGCATCTTAATCAACTCGCTTCTTCACTAGCAATAACTAGTGCTATCATTTCAGCCTCCATATTGGACAGAGTCATTATCGTCTATTTCTTCAATTTCCAAGATACATCACCACCAACTATACTAAAAATATAGCCACTGGTTGCTTTGGAGTCATTTGATAAGGTGTTCCAATCAGCATCACTGTATCCTTAAAGGACGGCAGGAAATATTTGATAATTTAATCTCAGACTCATGGTCCTTTTTAGGTATCTCATGACTTTTTCGATAGCGTGTCAATGCTTCATACTAGATCTACTGGTAAACATGCACAATAGTCCCAAGATGTAGGCAATGTCGGGTCTAGTACAGTCAGAGGCATACCTGAGGCTGCCAATGATGCTCACATATTGAGTTTGTCTAACACCTTCACCAGTGTTCTTGAAAAGTTTCACACTTGGATCATACGGTGTGCAAGCAGGTTTACAGTTAAAGTATTTGTACTTCTTTAGGATCTTTTCAACGCAGTGAGACTAATCCAATTAATTCCCTTTTTTAACCTAGTAATCTTGATTCCAAGGATTACACTCGTTTCTATGAGGTCTTTAATATCAAAGTTGATACACAACATTGATTTCATCATATTTACATCATGAATGTTTGAACCAAATATGAGTAGGTTGTCTACATAGAGACATATGATTGTGCAAATGCCATTTTCAGATTTGTAATAAATACATTTGTCACTTTCATTCACTTTAAACTCATTCGATATAATCAAGCTATCAAACTTTTCATGTCATTGCTAAGGAGCTTGTTTAAGATGGGACATAGATTTATCTAACTTACAAACCTTGTTCTGTTGTCCATGAATCAAAAAACCTTTAGTTCCACATAGACTTCTCCTTCCAAATCAACATTTAAAAAAAAAAACAGTTTTGACATCCATTTGGTGTACCATCAAGTTATGAATAGCAGCAAGTGAAATGAGTACCCTAATGGATGTAACTCTAGTGACCGGTGAAAAAAGTGTTGAAGAAATCTATATTTTCTCTATGTCTAAAACCTTTGGCTACTAGGCGAGCCTTGTATTTATCAATATTTCCATCCGGTTTTAGTTTCTTTTTCAATATTCATTTACAACCTATTGGTTTACAACTAGGAGGCAAGTCTACTAAATGTCATGTCATGTTAGACTCTACAGAATCCATTTATCTACATCCAAAGATGAAAAACTTCTTGAAGATTTGGAAGATCTTCTTCTAAGGTATAGGTCGTATAATCAGGTCCATAATCTTTAGATACTATGGATTTCTCACTTCTTTGAGGTTATGCTTCGCCTTGTTTGTTGCTTTCAGTGTTCCTCGTCATAGGAACGTGATTCGGTTTGCTGCCCCCACTATTTCTCAATTTGGAAGAGAATTTATTTTCATTGAAGTCAACATCATTTGACTCTATGATCACTTTGGCATTTGGGTCATAAAACACATATGCTTTGCTATTTACTGCATACCCAATGAATACACATTCATATGCTCTATTGGCGAGTTTAATTCGCTTGGGATCAGGGATTCTGATATAAGCCAGACATCCCCAAGTTCGAAAGTAAGACAAGTTCGGTTGTCTTTTCTTCAATATCTCATAAGGAGATGTTTTATTTTTAGATTTATAAACTCTATTCAACACATAGCAAACACTCAATATAATTTCTCCCAACGAATGAGATGTAACACCAGAGTTAAGCATAATAACAACAACTAGTTTAGCAAGAGCTCTATTCTTTCTTTAAGCTTTTCCATTCATTTTAGGGGAATATGGTGTAGTATTTTCATGTATAATTCCTTGCAATTTATAAAACTCATTAAATATACTAGAATCATACTCTGTTCCTCTATCACTTCGAAATCTCTTAATCTTTCTACTAAATTGATTTTCAATTTCAAATATCTTAACTATGTCAAGCGCTTCACTTTTATTGTTCATTGGATATGCGAAAGTATATTCAAAACAATCGTCAATAAAAGTGATAAAATAACGTTTTCTGTTTCTTGTTAACGTCCCATCAAAGTTCATATATATATTAAATCTAAAGACTCAGATTCTATGACTACTTATTTATGTGAACTCTTTGTTATTTTAGTTTGACTATAAAATCACATCTTTCAAAATTATTTAAAGATAACAGAGTCTAGCATGCCAAAATTTAAGATAACACATGTAAATAGAATGAGACATTTTTAATTTCAACATTTAATTTAAGCGTGCATCAGTGGTGTACCATTTGCAAACATATAATATTTAGTGGTGTACAATTTGCCAACAAAAATATCATATTTAGAATTGGTGTACAAATCTGCCCCTATGCCTTATTCAGAAGAAAACCGTAAACAAATTCTTTTTTTCTTTATATTTGGAGACGGGTTATCAGACTCTCTAGAGAAAATTCTTTTGTTTTATGCCTGAGAGAATTTTTGAAATCCTTCTAAGCAGGGGGTAGTTTGTCAGTAATAACGACAATTTAAAACTGTTCATTTAAGGACATACCTTCAGAGATTATCTCATGAGCTATTTTCTGAATTTCATGGGAGGCTCTTGAGGTAGTGGCTCACAACATTCTTTGTTAACCTCAACTTTCTCAGTCATTATCATATTTCTTCTACATATCATCAACAAGTTCATTAAGAATATAATTTTTTTCTTCAGCTTTCTTATCCTTTTTTTCCACATAACTGTAACAACCCGTTTTTTAAAAGCGCGAGTGTATTTTTTTTTCAAAATAAAGTGATAAAAATCCCAAGTTAAATCCATAAATAAAGAAAATACTCTTGGATAAAATATTTGAGTCGTATCACCACGACAAAGGTTATCATTAATTACAACAGCGAAAATGGTTTTGAGCAAAAATCCAAAGTAAAATATACACCGACTAAAATGCTCTGTTTCAAATACACAAGTTCCCTTTTAACAACAACAACTTTGAAATAGGAAAGGGAAAATAAATAAAATTCTTGGTTACAACCCTAAGCTGATCATTAATCTATCTGAGGGTGACTGGGTACTGAGAATCCACGAGCGGCATCAAGCCCCACTACTTTCGATCACAAACCAATCCATCGCCACATCACGCCTTAGAACGACCCTGGTTCTCATATTAGGGCAAAGCCCAGATTTCCACAAAAGTTGTAAAGGGTCACCGATCCGAAATTAACAAACATCACATAACATTTATATTTTAAATGCATGAAAATCACCCTTCAACCTAGCATACATCTAGAAAGGGTTTGTATATGTTAAACATGGATAAACAAGGTTGAAAAATGAAGTTTTGGACCAAACAACACTGTTGTATGCGAATACACCCTATGTGTAGTCGAATACACTTGCAAAAACAGCAAAAACATCACTGACAACACTACTGTACTCGAATACAGCCTGTCTGTATTCGAATACAGCATTTCATTCAACTGTATTCGAATACAGCACCTTGTGTAGTCGAATACACTTCAAAAAAATCAAGTCAGTAGCTAATTTAATCATCTGTATTCGACTTTAACACAGGTGTAGTCGAATACACCTGTCAAAACAGCAGAAAATCAATTTTTCTGCATTCCAACACTTCCAAATTCATTCCAACACTTTCAACACCAATTCAATCAATCCCAAACACCAACACAACACAAATCACTCATCACAATCAAGTACGCATATACAAACATCATAACATGTCAAACATGACTCACGTGCAAAGCACCCTAATGCAATGCGTATATGCCAATGCACATGATTCCGGAATATCAACAAAATCCTTCTCGAAAGGGCGTAAATCATAATTGTACAGCCTCTCACAGACTAGTACTAATTACCAAGGTGCAGTCTCTCATAGGCTAGCACGATTTACTAATGTGCAACCTCTCACAGGTTAGCACGACGCGATAATCCATGTAAGGGTAAGATGAACCATCCAATCAAGTGGAATCATCCCCTATACGGATAAGATGAACCATCCAATCACGTGGAATCATCCCGTGGCCTATCCGGTCACCACTATCACCGACGTGATAATCCCCGTAAGGATAAGATGAACCATCCAATCACGTGGAATCATCTCGTGGCCCATCCGGTCACCACTATCACCATTTACTATGAAATGCATGAGCATACTCTGACTCTCGACAACACAATCATTAAGTAAATGCAGCTATTAAAAGATTCCCCATTTTTAATGCTCATTAACACTAATGATTTTCAAATTTAACACAGAGTATACTCAACTCATACAATCCATCAAATAAGATGAAATTGAATTCATAAATCATATTGAATTCAAATCACCACATACACAATCTCATCAATTCATTTCACACCAAATCAAAATACACACATAATTTGTATTTATTCAAATTCTCACATATTGAAACATAAAGCAAATATCCACATTAAAAATATTACCCATAATCATAACAACTATACTAGGCAAGAATCACCACTACCCACACATCAAAATTCATCAAATTCAATTTTCACCATTTTACTCACAAAATGGATTAAATTCATTTCTCACAAACCACACCTCAAACCCACCAAATTTCTTCTCCCCAAGCTTACAAGTAAGGTCCTAGATGCAAACTAAAAGTTTGGAAGGAGCCCCTTGAAGTAGCTAAAATATCACTAGAAGGGGGGTTGAATAGAGATATTTGGGGTTATTAATTTTTCTTATGAATATGTATCCTCTGTGAAAGGATGAAGATCAAAGTAGGGTAAATTTAAAAACTTTAAAACACAGTTAAATATAAGTAGAAGAGTTTAGAGAATGACACACCAAGATTTATACTGGTTCACCCAATAAAGGCTACGTCCAGTCCTCACACACTTGTGAGTTTTTACTATGGCTCAAACTGGCCTGTCCTCTTTACGGACCTCTTTTTAAAATGTATATTCCTAGCCTCACCAGGCTTACAATTCTTTTCTTTCTGAGTACAAAGATAACCAAGTGTAAAACAACTTGGAAATTACAGTATAAAAGATTTGAGATTGATTGTATGATCTTTCTCTTTACTAGAACTTTCTAAGAGGATACTCTAAAGATATAGTTTAGGATTTGTAGAAAGTGCAAAGAGAGGATGGAAATGATCTTCTTAGCTTTGAGAAAATTACTTTTTCTAAGTAGTTGTTCTAATTTGGGCTGAAGAGATCATCTTCCTTTATAGAGGTTATGAACCTCTATTCTCAACCAAAAGGATGTATGTGACCGTTGGAGATTTATGCAAGTGTCCAAGGTTCTTGGTCTTATTTACTAAATTGCCATCCAACTGTCCTTGTTAATATGAGCTCAGGAGGATGAGTTTTAAGGATCAACCTCATACTGAAGTTCTAACCTCCCTTGTGATACGGACTTGCTTTTCCAACGCTGTCCAAGTGCAGTCTTGTCAAGATATGTATCAGCTTTCTCATCTTGACTGTTCCCAAGGTAAGAGGATGAATATTGATCTGCTTATCATCCTCTTATCATTTATAGTAGGCGTGTAACCTCTTTTGCTTGTTTTGACATTGTCACATCTTTTTGTCTTCAATATGCTTTTGAATCATAGTTTCTATGATCCCATATATTCTTATGAAGAAAGGCTGATCCTTGATAATTTGTCATGAATGTCTATCCTCCAATTCAACCTCCAGTTCAGAAAACTTGTTGAATTACTTCAGATTTTTCTTCTTAATTATAGTGTTGATTTGGAACCTGTTTGCTTAAATGAGTACACTCAAGAGCACAGATTAGACATTCAAGCATAATCATAATCATTAAATAATTTTGTTATCATTAAAACTATTTGAGAGAGATTTTGTCTCAACAATCTCCCCCTTTTTGATGATGACAAAATTCTTTTGATTATGATCTTTCAATTATGAGATAAAATGTTTTTAAGTTTCTTTTGAACATTAGTGTAATAATTTTTAGTCCAAAAATAATAACTCCCCCTAAATTTATGCCAAGGTTTAAATTTAACAAATTTAGAATAAGAGAGAGATATTTAATTTTTGAAGCAGATATTACAAAACATGTTTCAGAACAAATAAACTTAAAAAGCATAAGGCAAGAGGATTGAAATAAGGTTTCAAAAAGGATCCTCTTGATCAAAAAATTGACAACGGATGAGCATAATCTTACTCCCCCTGAATTTGTCAACCATCAAAAAAAATTTGAGCCAACTATTTGGATGGGGAGGAGTCATCAGAGGAGGACGAGGTTGAAGGCCTAGGAAGGTCTGGTATAGGAGGTTGGGCAGCAATCATGGGAGGCTGATCTGCAGAAGCACTTGTGGGGATGAGATTTTTTATGACCCATTCCAATAAAAGACCAAACTGAGCAATACTCGTGAAGAGTTTTTTCTGATCCTTCCTGATCTTCTTGAGAAGTCTAAACTCTTTTTCAGTTCTGGTGGATTCTGTCCTCTTAGCAGATGAGGGAGGAGGTTGGTCTTCAGGCAATTTGTTGATACTGGCACTTCTTACATGAGAGCTTGCTCCTTTATCATGAGATGATTGATCACTTGATTTTGCCAAAAATGAATTAATAGAGTAGAATTTTCCTGGAACTTCTGGAAGAGTGGTTCTTGATGGAGCCTCATGAGTGGTGATAGGAACCATTGGAATAATGAGAGGAGGACGAGTGCGAGGATACTCAACAATAGGACTTTTTTGAGGTGAAGGAAAAAGTTTTGACATGGTGAAAGAGTGTTGTTGGGTGCTGGTAGGAGGAAAAGATGGAAATTCTTGGAACTGATGATCAGACAGATTGAGATCAAAATATAATTCTTCACCATCCTCCATCAGTTGGAGGGGGATATCCTGGGTTGCAACCTCAGAAGAAGGATAGTCTTCCGTTGAAGGAGGACAGACATTTTGGAGAGGTGGAGAATCGAGGATATTTGGTGAATGGTGAGAAACAGAGTCTTCAGTGTCACTCTGATGAGATTCCACGTGATCATCAGATATTGGATTTGGATTTTGTTTTTCAGGTAGTGGTTCTTGATCAGGAATCAAGTTTTCAATGTTAGAAGCAGCATTCAGAGTTTGTGGCTGTGAAGTGTGGTGGTGTAATTTCTGGATTTTCTTTGGGGGCTTGGATGAGCGTTTTTTTGTTGGGGTTTGAACAGGACTTTCATTGGTACAAACCTTTGAATTTTTCAGTTTCATTAGATTGACATTTTGTAAGGAAAATACATTGTTGAGGTAAACAGACTTCTCATCCTCTAGTGGAACCTTAAAAAATTTGAAGATCCTAGTTAGGATCATTCCATATGGTGCAGAACGGCATAATCTTGCAGCATTTTTCATGAAGTCAAAAATAATATTGCCAAGATGAAAGGGGGATCCAGAAATAAGGTGGTGTAGTATTAGGAGGTCGAACTCGGTGACTTTTTCGTAGCTTCCAGCTCTAGGGATGATAGTATGAACACAGATGTTATGAAGGATTCTACAAATGGGGAGGAGGTTTGAGGCTGTTTGAGGTTTTGGAGGATTAATTAGCAAACTTTGGAGGACGGCTGTTTTGGTGATTTTACTGTGAGAGTACCAAGCATCAGAGAGACAGTAAGATCCTTCATCGCGAATGTCAAGAATCTGGCATAGTGTTGTGGGAGATATTTCTAACTGAACTCCTTTGAGAACCAGGTTAAAAAAGGCATCCTCTTTTGACACATTTGCAGCTGCATAGAATGCTTTGACCAACCGTGGGTATTGAGGTTCATCAATACGAAAGAAGGATGACCATCCTAACTGGTCAAAGATTTCTTCAACATTAAAACCTCCTTCCGTGAGGCTCTCCATATCAATTGTTTTTCCATTAACAACTGATTTTTCTTGCCATTTCTCAACATAATGAGCTTCCAGTTCTTTTGTCATGAAAAGAGGAATTTTTGTTTTTTGTGATGATGGTGAAACGGTGGATTTTTGGTTGAAGCAGGTTTGGGAGATGGGACAGGTTTGGGAGGAGTGGATTTTTTAGATGAAACCGGCTGATGTTTTTTGGGTACAGAATCTTCAGACATGGTTTGTTCTGAATCATCAGAGACAATGAGGTGAACAGATTCATTTGGAGTAGAGGTTTTTGAAGATAAGACACCAGACATGATTCTTGATGATCTTCTTACAGGAGTAGATGAGGAAGTTTTAGATGAGGATGATTTTTTAGTTTTAAGATGAGGAGGAGTGGTTGAGAGGATAGGGGATGAGCATAGAGGAGGATGAACAACAGAAACAGGTTCAGGTTGGATATGCGTTTGAGAGGTTGTGTCTTCTTTAGGTTCATTCTCTTCACTTGAAAAGTCTTCATAAATTTCTGGGGCTTTACCAGAAATTTTTCTTTTTGCTGAGAATTTCGTTCTGGCCATTTTTGGAATTTGTTTGAAGGGTGAGAGAAGGATGAAGTTCTGATGGAATGAAATTTGAATTTTGAAGAAGGAGGTTGGTTATAAGTCCGTTGGAGGAGGGGAAGTTAGAGAGTAGTCATGATTGAATAGGCAGACTAGGTGGCAGCTGTGCACGGATACACACACATAGCCGTTACAGCATTAAATGCTCAATGGAGGCGTGCAGGCAGTTGGAGGAGCAGTTGTGGGGGACGTGCAAGCATGCTGATGGGAGTGGTTATCAACGTGTCTGTTGGTTTCCCCACGGAGGAGGATGACCTTTAAATTTCGTAGGAGGATGACCTCTAAATTTCATATGAGGTCGGTTATGACAATTAGTCATTAATTTAAATTTTAGAAATTAAACATAAATTTCAGCAGTTAAGATTCACAATAGTTAATGTAATATAAATCAATATTAATTATGATCAAAGCATTTAAGAAATTTTTGACAAATTTATTATTGAAAGTTTTTCCAAAAGAGAGTGAAAACGATCCTCCTGAAGAGGTTTGGTGAAAATATCAGCCAATTGATTTTCAGTTTGAATGAAAATTAGTTCAATATCTCCCTTTTGAACATGATCTCGTATGAAATGATGTTTAATTTCTATATGCTTAGATCTAGAATGTTGTATGGGATTTTTGGAAAGATTAATGGCACTAGTATTGTCACAGAGGATGGGTATTTTTGTGTACCTTAGTGAATAATCTTCAAGTTGATTTTTTACCCATAGTATTTGAGAACAGCATTGAGCAGCTGAAACATATTCAGCCTCCGTAGTTGAAAGGGCAATGGTGCTTTGTTTTTTGCAGGACCAACTGATGAGAGATTTTCCAAGAAATTGACAAGCTCCACTTGTACTCTTCCTTTCCACTTTGTCTCCCGCATAGTCAGCATCGCAGTATGCTGTGAGGTCAATGTCTTGACAATTTTTATACCATAAGCCCAGATCTGTTGAACCAACAAGATATCTCAGAATTCTTTTTACAGCTGTGAGGTGTGATTCTTTTGGTGAGGATTGGAATCTGGCACATAGACCTACTGCAAATACTATGTCAGGTCTGCTAGCTGTTAAGTATAGTAATGACCCAATCATTCCTCTGTACTCCTTTTCTGATATGGGAGTTCCTTCATCATCTTTGTGTAATATTGAGGATGGATGCATAGGAGTTCCCATAGCTTTGGCTGAATTCATGTTGTATTTTTTTAGCAAATCTTTGGTGTATTTTTCTTGAGATATGAAGATGCCAGATTGTAATTGCTTGATTTGTAAGCCAAGAAAGAATTTTAGCTCCCCCATCATGCTCATTTCGAATTCACTTTGCATGAGGTTAGAAAAATCTTCACACATCTTCTCATTTGTAGACCCAAAGATTATATCATCAACATAAATTTGGACAATTAATAAATCCTCTTCAAGAATTTTCTTGAAGAGTGTTGTATCAATCTGTCCTCTTGAGAAGCCATTGTCTTTTAAAAATGAGCTTAACCTCTCATACCAAGCTCGAGGAGCTTGTTTTAATCCGTAAAGAGCTTTAGACAATTTGAATACATGATTTGGTTTCTTTTTGTTCAAAAAGCCAGGAGGTTGGTGAACATAAACCTCCCCATTTAAGAAACCATTCAAAAAGGCACTTTTAACATCCATTTGGAAGAGTTTGATACCTTTATGAGTGGCATAGGCCAGAAGTATTCTGATGGCCTCAAGTCTAGCAACAGGGGCAAATGTTTCATCGTAGTCAATCCCCTCTTGTTGGTTGTAACCTTGTGCCACTAGTCTTGCTTTGTTTCTTATGACTTCTCCATCCTCATTTAGTTTATTTCTGAATATCCACTTAGTTCCAATGATGGATTTTTCAAGAGGATGGGGTACAAGATCCCATACCTTGTTTCTTTCAAATTGTGACAGCTCTTCTAACATGGCGTCAACCCATGATTTGTCACAAATTGCTTGATCAATTGTTTTGGGTTCAATTTGTGATATCATGGCCATGTTGTTAAGATCTCTATTTAATGATTGCCTGGTCCTGATTCCATCCTCGGTGTTTCCAATGATTAAATCAGGAGGATGATGAGTTACTGTCCTCCATCTTCTTGGAAGTTGCTGAGAGGTTGAATTCGGATTGTCCTCTTCATTTGGACCGTGAGCTCTTTAATTTGAGCTTTGTCATTATTTCCAAAAGTGACCTATCCTCCATCCTTTATCACCAAGGAAATAAAACAATGCTTATCTCCAGTCATATGTCTTGAGCATCCACTGTCCAAGAACCACGGCTTTCTTTTGTTGATCAGAGGAGGAACCTGTGTTGGAGGTTAGAAGTGACTTAGGTACCCATATGGAATTGGGTCCTTGTTGGTTAGTTTTTCTTTTTATAAAGGTTTTCTTTTTGTGATAGCAATTAGATTCATGGTGCCCATGCTTACCACAAAATGAACACCCCTTTTTAATTAAGTCAGCTCGTTTTTTGGCATGACAGTTTTTAATGATGTGTCCAAGTTTTTTGCAATAAGAACATTTTGGTCTATCCTCCTGTTTTTGAGTTAGAAAAAAAATTTCGTATAATTTCTGTTTTTGAGAGCTTTTGAATCCAATACCAGCCTTGTCAAAAATTCCAGATTGAGATCCCATAATTTTTTGAAAAGTCTCAGTGGATTTGACAAAATTGGTGATGTCATTTTTTAGTTCATCAACCTCTAATTTTAGATTTTCAGTTTTCGTGTCCTCTTCTGGAGGATGAATAATAATGTTTCTTTTGTTCAAAGTGTTTTGTTGCTCAGACAATTTCTTATGGGATAGTTGCAAGTCCAGAATGATTTTTTTATATTTATCATTCTTCGCTTGAAGTTCCTCATTAAGTTTCTTTATCTCATAAAGTTGATTTTTAAGAAAACCACATTTATGAGATAGAGTGTTTGAGTCATTCAATAAATTGTCAAATTCTATCCCTAATTTTTCACATGTAAGACAAGTTTTTGATGTGATTACCTCTTTCGTTTCTGAGTTAGCCATGAGGCAGAGGTTTGCTTCTTCTTTTTCATGTTCAGAGGATGAATCATCACTGTCATCCCATGTAGCCATCATGGATTTGTTTTTGTAGGTAAATCTTCTTGGGTTTCTTTTGTTTAGAGGACACTCAGTTTTGTAGTGTCCCACTTTGTTGCATCCAAAGCATGTTATCTGGCTTTTGTCAATTTTTTCCCTTTGAAATGGCTTTTTGTCTTGTCCTCTTCGATTAATCATCCTCTGAATTCTTTTAGAGATCAAAGCGAGTTCATCCTCTTCTTCAGACAGAGGATACTCATCGTTTTCTGCTTTTGTAACCTCTTCAGCTCGCTTGGAGGATGGACTTTCAATTTGATTTGTCTTGAGAGCCACCATTTTTCCTTTCTTGCTTGGTTTGTCAGAGAGCAGGAGTGGTTCGTGTGCTCTAAGTGTTCCAACCAGATCTTCTAATTTCATGGTGGCCAAGTCTTTAGCTTGTGTGATGGCAGTCACCATTGGCCTCCATTCTTTAGGTAGACTTCTTAGAATTTTTCTTATCCTTTCTTGGACAGAATATTCTTTTCCAAGGGATCGAAGATTGTTCAGTATGATGGTGAGTCTTGAGAACATTTCATCAATGGTTTCCTCCTCCTTCATTTCAAATAATTCAAATTCTCGAACTCCCATGTCAATTCTTGCTTCCTTTACATGACTTGATCCTTCATGATGGATCTTCAAGGTGTCCCAAAGTTCTTTAGCACTATTGCATTCTTCAACTCTGTCATATTCTTCCCTGCTCAAAGCACACGTTAGAAATAAATGAGCTTTAGAATTAAGGAGTACCTTAGCATTTTCATCAGCTGTCCATTGTCCTTGAGGTTTCTCGTCGGAGGTTGAATCTGCACTATTGATTCTGATAACATGATTTCCATGTTCAACCACTGACCACATGTTGTTGTCTTGTGATATGAGAAACAATCTCATTTTACCCTTCCAATGGTAGTAGTTTGTACCATCAAAGTAAGGAGGTCGGCTGGATGAACCTCCTTCTGGTATATACTTAGTTTTAGACATTTTCTTGTTTCTTGATCTTTTTCTCTTACACTGTTAGGTGTAGTTTTCAAGAGAACCTTGCTCTGATGACAATTGAAGTAGCTAAAATATCACTAGAAGGGGGGGTTGAATAGGGATATTTGGGGTTTTTAATTTTTCTTATGAATATGTATCCTCTGTGAGAGGATGAAGATCAAAGTAGGGTAAATTTAAAAACTTTAAAACACAGTTAAATATAAGTAGAAGAGTTTAGAGAATGACACACCAAGATTTATACTGGTTCACCCAATAAAGGCTACGTCCAGTCCTCACACACTTGTGAGTTTTTACTATGGCTCAAACTGGCTTGTCCTCTTTACGGACCTCTTTTCAAAATGTATATTCCTAGCCTTACCAGGCTTACAATTCCTTTTCTTTCTGAGTACAAAGATAACCAAGTGTAAAACAACTTGGAAATTACAGTATAAAAGATTTGAGATTGATTGTATGATCTTTCTCTTTACTAGAACTTTCTAAGAGGATACTCTAAAGATATAGTTTAGGATTTGTAGAAAGTGCAAAGAGAGGATGGAAATGATCTTCTTAGCTTTGAGAAAATTACTTTTTGTAAGTAGTTGTTCTAATTTGGGCTGAAGAGATCATCTTCCTTTATAGAGGTTATGAACCTCTATTCTCAACCAAAAGGATGTATGTGACCGTTGGAGATTTATGCAAGTATCCAAGGTTCTTGGTCTTATTTACTAAATTGCCATCCAGTTGTCCTTGTTAATATGAGCTCAGGAGGATGAGTTTTAAGGATCAACCTCATACTGAAGTTCTAACCTCCCTTGTGATACGGACTTGCTTTTCCAACGCTGTCCAGGTGCAGTCTTGTCAAGATATGTATCAGCTTTCTCATTTTGACTGTTCCCAAGGTAAGAGGATAAATATTGATCTGCTTATCATCCTCTTATCATTTATAGTAGGCGTGTAACCTCTTTTGCTTGTTTTGACACTGTCACATCTTTTTGTCTTCAATATGCTTTTGAATCATAGTTTCTATGATCCCATATATTCTTATGAAGAAAGGCTGATCCTTGATAATTTGTCATGAATGTCTATCCTCCAATTCAACCTCCAGTTCAGAAAACTTGTTGAATTACTTCAGATTTTTCTTCTTAATTATAGTGTTGATTTGGAATCTGTTTGCTTAAATGAGTACACTCAAGAGCACATATTAGACATTCAAGCATAATCATAATCATTAAATAATTTTTTTATCATTAAAACTATTTGAGAGAGATTTTGTCTCAACACCCCTTACCTCGACGGTAGCTCAAACGGCCGATTACGGCACCGCGATAAAATTCCGGTAAAACTTCGCTTCGCACGATGCTTCCAAAGTTGGCTCACTAGCACCGTACCGTGGAGACGAGCAACTTTCCCTTCTATCACATCGTGAGATGAAGCTCCGAAGTCGAAGAAAAGTGGAGGTTTGCAATTGATGGTTTTGGAAAACCACCCACACTTGGTTTTGCGAAACAGAGAAAAGAAAGGAGAAAGAAATCCCGAAGCAGGAGGAAACGTTTTTTTGTTTTCTTCCTAATTCCTAGCCTTCACACACACACACACACACACACACACACACAGATATATATATATATATATATATATATATATATATATATATATATATATATATATATATATATATATATATATATATATATATATATATATATATATATATATATATATATATATATATAACTTACTAACTATATATATATTACAATTAAACCAAGTCAAAAATAATTACAACTCTTACACACACTACTCACATCTCTAAATATTTTGATGAAAATATCTATTCCCGTTGCAGCTCAATTGAAAGGTAAAATTTTTAGCAACTATAGATATTTTTAACAAAACTGTCCGATAATAAATTTTCCGCAACGTAATTAAATTATTTCTCGCCAAATAATTTAAAACGGGACCCATAAAATATTTATGGCATTTTAACATCCAAAATACCAATAAAACTGGCTAAAAAGCCTCATAATTCAACATGAAAGCACCCGAAAATACAAAAAGTACATTTTAAAATTAAGGGTAATACAATAACCAAATCTAGTAATCTCTTCAGTTGACATGAATTTATGACATGGAAGATATTAATTTGATCACTCATAAGTCGAAGGGACTACGACACAAAAATTGCTCTAAACCGCTCTAAAACGACAATGGTATTATAGCCACTCATAAACCGAAGAGACATAAAGGGGAGATGTGTTTTTCACAAGAGTTTGACACTCTTTATATAGTGATGGAAGCAAACTCATATATATTTTCTATCAAATGTGGGACTTCCAGATTTATAGAGTTCAAAACTATTGAATATTTAAGAGTTTTCCAATGTGGAGCTCCAACAATTTTTAGATTCAGATATTAACATACTCTAATTTTAAAAGGATATGCTTCCCCACCCCTGCCATTCCCTCATCCTTCTCATCTTTGTTGGCCACGACGCTAAACCCATTATCCTCGTCACTTATCTCTCTCTATCTCACATGCGTTTCTCTCACTCTATCGCATCTCCGATCTCTTGCACTCATCATTGATTTGTCTCCTTCCCACTCATAAGGGCTGCAACAGCTGATGAAAAGACTATTTAGCAGATGGTTGCTGAAACATAGGGTTGAAATGGTCTTTGTTCAAACCTGGCCGCTGCATTGGCGAAGGAGTTTGTTGAAGACTTGTGGACTGCTAAAGTTACTCATACTGTGGTGACATGCACCTATATCTTCCTTGCTTGCTTGATTGGGAAGATATGAGCTCTTGGAAGGAGATAACTTTGATGTCCCTGATGGATCATATTTGTTATGAAATCCTTGGTTGCTAATTGGACTGCTTCTTCCACTCACATTGCTACTGCATAAATGATCAACATCGTATGCATGAGACCGAGAACTAATTGGACGAAGCATAGATGATGATGCTCTAACTTTATCTAATGCCTTAGCTGCCTCATTGGGATCTAGTTTTGCAAGTTTCCATGCGCTTATTCGTACAGGGCGGTGATTCAAATTTTTTCCTTTGTCAGGTAGTTGTATTGCATCTGGATCTACAGTAGATGGTAGGCGACCTGGCTCCAAATGTGGTATAATTTCATCTTGGTGATCCTTAAAGATTCTTGGAGGTGTACACCAGGCACCTTTGTATTGCAAACTCATTCCGACAGAGCTTCTTCCGCTAATTGCAGTGACAGCTGAACTAGTAGGAGACAGAGGTAGACTCTGCTGCTCACCCGCGTCAACTGAAGGACCAGGTGATTCACTCAGAGTTCTCATGGCAACAACATACTCATATGTAGTAATTCCCTTTCTAATCAGAATCATATGAAAAAAGAACAATTCTCCCAGAGGTATAGTCGCAAGGAAAGAAACTGTCGTGCATATGGCCACTATTGTAGCAAATGGGACTCGAGAAAATCCAGCTCCAAGCTTTTCTTCTATCAGATTCTCTGTATGCTTCTTATCAGCAAAGCATCTGACAAGCACAGTAATCCCAACTCCACATTCGACTAAAAGCCAAACCAGGCTCACTGCCATTAGGCACACAAATGTGATGTAATTCATCCTTCCAACACAATTGTTCAACCACCGACAATGGTGATCGAATCCATCAACACATTTGTCACAACTTCTACAATGCTTACTGAACTTCCAAACCTCAGCTTTGCATAAAGTACAGAACAAAGCCTCCTCCTTTTCGGATTCTTGTTGTAGAATAGAATCTTCATCGCTGCGGCAATCTTCCCTTGCATGGAAACTACACAAGCAACATCCAAGTTTGGAGCAACCATTTGAATCATGCCGATCAGACATTCTTTCATCCTTGAGCCCTATCTTGCTGGGTTCTGCCAACTCTTCATCATGTTTTGATCTATTCTTGGATGTTTGGTCACAGTCAAGCCTCACTCCCAGATCAGCGGGGTCAATGGCAGTGCAGCGAACATAGAGGACAAATACAGAGAGTGCCAGTACAGAGTAAACACCAAAAACCACATATTCATAGATTTCCTTTCCGAGAAAAGGAGCAAAGAAGAAGTAATAAGCAATGCATAACAAGAAATAAACTGTTATAGCCACAACCTGAAAAGTGTGAAAAGGAAGTTCCCATCCATGACGCCTACCCATTATAATAGACTTAACAAATCCAAAC
>JBBPBP010000004.1:43656923-43688202 GCA_037974735.1 Cicer chorassanicum | reverse complement strand
ATATATATATATATATATATATATATATATATATATATATATATATAGCATACAACATGGATAGGATATTTGATATATTATTTGCAAATTATACTTGATAAAATATTAAGTATTCTTCAATAGAGAAAATTTATAAGTGTGTAATGTTTTATTAAATATATTTAAATCTACATTAAAATTTATAATTCTACTAGCATTGTTATTAATATAGGACTCTCTTTAAAAAATTATGTCTTTTTTATAAGTATAGTTTCAAATTTTCAGTTGCATTAATTAATTATTTTTTATCAATATATTTTTAATTATGTTATTTTTTTTCTATAATATTTAATAAATATTATGATAAAAATATAAAATAATTCTCTCTCATGAAGAGTGAATTTGAAAAGCCATATTACTTTGTCAATAAATTTAATAATACTGTATTTTTTTCTAATTCTATTGATATGATCAATAAATTACAGACAAAAGTTGTATATTTATTTTCACACACATATATAATTTGTATTATTATTATTTAAAATTATTTACACCTGTTTTAGGATTTTGGATCTGCGCCACTGAGATGCTCGCTTTAGACTAAGAACAATTACATAACTCAATTGAACTATATTTTTTTTTATCTAAAATCTTGTTAAAGTATTAAGTTTTTTTTAGATAAACAATATTTCATTGAAATAGAGTTTTGCAAATGATACACCCACCTTATTCCCAACTTTGGCTGACACCCATTTCCAAGATAAGCTTTTAATTTGTGGGACCGCGCTTCAAAATTAATTCTATTTCTTACATTCCAAATGCAATAGACGCATCAATATGCCAAATTGCATAAAATTTGTTGCAGGATCAACATGCTGGCTCATTTCCTGAACCTGCAAGTGAAGAACAGACTTTCATCGAATTGAAAACAGCAAACGCAACATCTTTCATGAGCAGATAGAATTATGTTCCTGTCGTATAACACATCCCTTGTTGGTACAAGAAATAAGATTTTTAGCAATGACTCTTTCTCAACGATAATGTAACACTTCTAATTCACACTTAACCGTTGACACTCCAACACATCAATCTAATTCCAATCAAAGAGGCGTGTTTAGAGCCAATTCATATATATGCATGCATAGGCATCAACTATTTATAATCATTGATCCCAACTGAACTCGGAATTTGTGACCATCAATGATCCGTAGGTAATATATACACGTGTATCTATGAATTTTATGCATTTCATACGACTTTTGGTCGTAAATAATGACTGAATTTGTTGTACTGTAGGTTGACACCACATGTTTTTTCAATCATCTGCATGCTACGACTTTGTTCACAACCAGTAAAGAAGAAAACGAAACGTACCGTGTTTGGTTATCGGTGAAGCAATGTCTGTTTAGACTGTGAAATGCAAAGGACCCCAAATTTTTAGAGACACTAAAGTTTTAACTTTATAGTATAAAAATTTATATGATAAAAATTGTCAAAATTTAAGTGGTTTAATGTTTTTTCTTTTTAATCATAAATCTATAAATTTTTCAACTTTTATAATTAAATATGTACAAAAAATTGTATAAAAAATAATATATAATAAATTTTATTATCATTATATAATTTATAAAAAAAATAATATAGAACGTGTATAAAAAAATAGAACACCAAATTTAAACTTCTCACCTCACACCAAAATTTTTTGGAAAGGCCTTGTCGTGAAGTAAATACTATTGACTCCCAAAGGCTCAAGTAATTTGGTCAATGTTTTTTAGTTTTTTCTAGAATTAATATTATTGCTTTCAGTTTTCAAATTTTTGTAAGTTTTGACCACTTCTCATTTTTTTTCCAGATAGCTTGTTTTCCCATTTAAAATAACGAAAGTCTCCCTATCATGGAAGAAGACATGGAATTTCCAAGAAATAGAAGGTCGACTAACATAAATATCTATATTAATAAATTATATATTTATGCTACAGAGAACTATATATATATATATATATATATATATATATATATATATATATATATATATATAATCATTATAATAAGATCTCTTTCTTCCTTAGACATTCCTTAAAATCTCAGTGGCAATATAAATATCATTCACACATTGCACAGATGATTGCAAATGAAGCAATCATGGATCTAAATTGTTTTCTCAAGTTCATGATATTGGTAATGATAATACTCTTCGTAGGGTTTCTTGCTTGGATAGAAAACAAAGTGGCAAACTCAAATGAAGTCAATAACAACACACAAAGAGAGGAGGTGGTGCAAGTTAGTGATGAAATTAACCTATTCTTTGAACAAGATGATGATAACACAATATCCAATGGTTTAAGTGAATATTGTGCTTGCTCCTTTTGTGGCAAATTAAGCAAGATAATCACAAGATGCTCACGATGCAAAAATGCTATATATTGGTATGTTTCCAAAATTTTATTTCATTCTCCCGTTTCCTTATACGCATTTCTATATTTAGGTTATTTTAAAGAAATTGTGGATAATTTGTCGAATATGAAAATTAACTATATAAATAAATTTGTAAATGTGGTATATATAAATTAATTTTTACTTCACTTGCAAATTTATTTATATCGTTAATTTTTATTAGGTATCTGTAAATTACCCAAATATTGTTCGCACGTATAAGCTAGAAAAAACCAAAGAGGGTCTATTTATCGCCTAATAAAACAAAATATCAGTTCGTTTTATGTAGAAAAACTATATCTTCTCTTTAAAGGAGATCACATAATAATTAATAAATAATATTAGAAATAATTGAAATAAAATATATTTGCTATTTTGGTGAAAATATTTACCAGCTAGCTACCTATATAATAATACGATAAAACTCACTTAAAATAGTGATAAAAATTAGAGACAAACAAAATAAAATAAAAATTAATTTTATTCTCATTAAAATTATCGATGAAATTGTTGGATTTTAATGTGAGTTATTAAATTAAACATTGAATAAAAATTAATTAAATATTGAATATATAAGAGAGGTGACTCGTATACTCAATGTCTTAAAGATTTGGGTGTCAAATTCTCTTGTGGTCCCGAAGTATTGTGCAGCTCCTGCGAATCCCCATACTCCCCAATAGAAATTAGAGACAAGTTTCATTTATTTTTTCTGTTTAATTTCTGTTTCTAATTTTTTTTTCTTGTCTAAATATATTATTAGATGTTGTCAATAAATTTCTTTTATGATTAGAGCTGCATATTTTTTAAATTTAAACTTAGTGATTTTGATTTTGATGTGGTTGTTTTCATCAGCTCAAAAGAATGCCATGACATGCACGGGAGATTTTGGCATAGAGACGAATGTGTTAATGAGATAGTGTCTACAGAAGATAACGAGGAATCATCTTCTCATGGTGCCCAATGCTTTCTCTTGGAGCCTGGAAATGTAATATTATACTCTTAATACTATATATGATTAATTAATCTTTAGTTATTAGTTTGAGTCCATCTTTTATAATATATCTTTCCTAGTTGAAGCTTGATTATTTTGGAACGGAAGTTTTCTCACTTCCTCAATAGAGTCAATGAAGCATCTCAATGATAGCATGTAAAGTGGGGTGATGTGTCTCTCTTTATCATGTTTTTATATTGGAGTTAACGTATTCATACAAAATAACTTTGTAAAGTAAAAGATGTCTCATTTTAATTATCTAAATATATAGAATGTAAAAAAAAAGTTATATTCTCTAAATGATAATGTTAGATTTTAAAATAGATATTAATCTTATTAAATTATTAAACTTATTCATCTATATATTTACAAAAGTGAGCACCATTCACAAATGTGTGTGGTGTAGTATTTGGCAAAATAAATTGTGAAATATGTTTTTATACAGACTTTGATTTTAAACCTTAAAACTTTTTAAAAAAATGTAGGGTCAAACCTTACAAATATGTTTACGCCCCTAATTACCTATTTTATTATTCAAGCACGTTGTGTGTGAGAGAGATCAAGGGACTTCTTAGGTATTTATAAAACTAAATTACACATATTAAAAAATTAAACATTGTGCAGGAAATCTCTAAGTACTCATTCAATGATGATGATGATGATGAGAAAATATATGAGGGAAATGTTTTCTATATTGAAGGAGGAGAAAACAATGTTGAGTCAAGCAAGGAAATTCATCATGGCATTGTTGGTAATAACGATAGCTGTGCAGTTTGTGGTAATCCATGCTCCAAAAAATGCTCAAGGTGCAAAGCTATTAAATACTGGTAAGTTGTTAATTCATAATATTAATTTGTCTAACCTTATACAAAGTCAACCCAATTAAACTTGTGAAGTCAATGTCCCCATTCATGTTTTTGTAATTCTTTTTTGATATATCAATTCTAGCTACTACTCAAGACTTAGAGTTAAATCATTTTTTAATAGTAAAAAGTCTTGAGAGATCTTGACACAAATCTTGGTGTATAAGCTGGACATTGACAAGTGTTTAGAGAACTATTAAACATATACACTTGTTTGATTTTTATGAATAAAATCAATCGTACTTGACGGAATTTATTATTAGCCCTAAATAGGATATTAACTTCGTTTATATCTTTTGTAATTATATACTAATTAAAGGTAGTTACGTTATATTTGAAGTATTAGTTCGGTAATAAAACTTTAGGTTTGTAATTTTAAGATACTGAGTTCTGTAATTTATTGGACTCAGAAAATTTAAACATATAAACTTTAAATTGTAGTTAAACTCTAACTCACCATATCAACAAATTTATCTTAAATTAAATCACATTATTATTTATTTTAATAGGACTTATAGTCTAATGCATAGATACATATATAGTATTGAAATCGGATACGAGTACAGATATGAGATACAACATTTAAAAAAATTAAGATGCATGCATGTCAATAGAAAAATATAAACTTTTTTATATAATATATTTAAAAGGGTTAAAATTATTCAATTCACGATACAAAATTTAAAAGAAAAAATTATGCTCAATTACAAGGTTGGATTTAAACTCAAATTAAAATAAAAAATTATGCTCAATTACAAGGTTAGATTTGAACCTAAATTAAGATAAAAGGGATCCTTACATCTCATTCAAGTATTTATGAGTACTTTTAAAATTCTGAAACCATCTCAACTTAATAAAACTTTATTCACCACCACGGCGTCACCTTCAACAAAAATTGATACGACCAAGTTACCTTTTTAGAAGTGATGTTTCTCTCTAGGAGTAGTTATTATTATTTATTTATGTAAAGTGCCTCAAATTATTTGCATTCACATTATCACACAATAAAATACGTATGTCAATATGAAAATATGTTAAAAAAAAGTGCTCTAGGATGTAGCCTAAGTGGGGTCCAAGAACTATATGATTCTTCAAATTAAATGCTATCTATTTCTTGCTACTTTAATCATACATATTTAGTATTTAATTTAATGGGGACACCTTACTCTATAGGTCAAATAAATAATTAAACTTTAAAAAAAATAAAATCCTTTGTGCCTTACGTCGTGTAAGCCACTTAAATATCTACAGCTGACCTTATTTCTGATGAATTTAGTATTATTCTGTAGTCAAAAGGACAAAAAGTTATTGTACAATTTTCAAAGAAAACTTTTTTGAAGAAATTTGTAAGAAAACTTCAAAAAATGCATGGGTCATGTTTTTACCGACAAATGTTAATGGTAAGTTTGTTAAAAAAAAAAAAAATTATTAGCAATAGTGATCGATCTCATCACTGCACTTCATGTTTTTGTGCTTTATTTTTGCAGCTCACAAACATGTCAGCATTTTGATTGGAAATCAGGGCATAAGTTTCAATGTTTTGTTACAAAGAAGAGTTCAGCTCAAGAAACAACAAGCAATCAAGAATGGTCTGCCAATGAAAATGTAATTATTATTATTTTATTAAAATCATAAAATGTCAAATCTCTACAAATGTCAAATCTCTATATGCAAGGCCGAGAATCAACTAGTACAACCAGAATATTGGTACAAGCCCCCATCTAGGGAGAGCTCCAAATGTTTTTATAGTATAACTGATCTTTAAAAAATTACATTGATATTCTTAATTTTATATACTGAACACTTTAAAATTTCATATTTACATCTTATGTCTAGAATAAATATCCAGATGTGACATCAGCTGCATCCTACCAGGTGTCACCTCACTGCCAAATATTAAAATCTTGAATCTTATTAGGGTTTTGTGATTTTAGAAGTCGATTCTTAAATTCGAACAGAACTTCCAAAACATTAAAATGACCCTGAAAATATGCATCATGTTTTTTTAAAATGACAATTTACATTAACATGTAAAGGGAGTGATATTAACTATTGATTCAAAATCAATAGTTGATATTATTTTTGCATACATAAAAAAATGAACAATTTACAGTTTTAATCTTAAATTTTCTTGCACTTTACTCTACCCCTTTTGAGAGGGTTAACCATGGAGAAATGTTTCTTTAAAGCATAGAAAAAGAGTGAATTAAGGATTGAAAAAGTTGAATTGCATTATCTCCCAAGTTAGAAAATAAAAATTAAAAAAAAATATTTGTGATCTCATAAATATCTTTCTTGGTTTTTCACAGGTTATAATGCCCCCAAATTTAGATGATGTTAAAGATAATGGTCATTCGTATGACCCTCTTTGCTTGGAATTTTATCCAGGTCCATAGTATAACATTTAGTATTGATGAGTTATACCTTTTCTATTTTGGTTTCATGAACTTTTACCCTTTTACTCATCTATGCTTTGTTGGTGCAGAAGAAAACAGCAACACCAAGGCTCTGATTTTAAGTTATCAGGTAAGATTGACATTGGAAATGTACCTAAAGAAAATTTTACTATTTTACTTGTTTCTTTAACTTGTGTTGCAATGCAGGAAGCTAGCAACAAAGTCCAAGAGGTTGAACAACAAATGAGAAGCCTAAAAGAAGAATTGAAAATGATAAGGTTTAATTGTCATTTGTTATTCTTGTGTAGTCTCACATTTGCATTCCATTTGCTGTATCGTGTATCTATTTGAATCCATAGATACATTTTCAACATCATGCAAGTTTATAAGCAGAGACAATGTCGAATATTTTTTGTGTTGGATTCCTTGCTTTCACGAGTTGATAAGCAGAAACAATGTCAAATATTTTTTTTGGTAGTACTACGTACAAAGTCAGTCTATCTATCTATCTTGTCTGTCTACCAACATGTGTCTGTCTACCCTTATTGTGTAATTGTTTTGCACTAATTACTAATGTCACAATATTTGATGGTTTTACCAGAAATGAAAATATATCACTACAATCAAAGCTTAATTATTGGGAAATTAGAGCAAAGTATTCTGCTGATCGACTATACAGTTTCAAGAAAGAAAATGAACACCAGGTAATTAGTTTCATGAGATTTCAAACTTAAAGGGAACTTGTGAATTGCAGCTTTTTTTTATTATGATTTTAACATTTTCTGTTCTGCGTTTTCAGTTGTTTATTTTGAAGCATGAAAATGAATTGATATCAAATGCTGAGAAGCAAGCTCGTCAAATGGTTACTAATTTATCTCAGAGGATACACTGTTTGCAGGTCATGGTTGATCAAACTTTCATTACATGTTATTTAAAATGAGTATACATTCATACTAATCATGTGAGATGACAAACCATGCAGATTGCAGTGGAAACTGGAGTAGCAGATAGGAAAAAACAAGAAGAGTTTATACTTGTGCTGCAGGTATATATATATTTACATAATAATTGGGACCTTTTCAATTTGAAAGATATATAGTTTTTGATAGAAAAAATTGAAGTGGTATTATAAGTGTCTGTTACCTTGCCTCAAGTTACCACTCATTGATATTTGTCAATTTACAGAATGAATGTGCCAAGGCTAAGAGAGAGTTTCAAGAACAAAACAAATATGTTGAAAGGCTTATTAGACAGAAGCTTGATGATGCCAGTCAGTTTCCTATGAAAGTAGCTGAAGAAGCAGGAAAAGAATCAGGCACCAGAATAATTTCAGCTGATGAATCCAAACATACTTCTGTTGAGGTATGTGTTGATGTTTGTGTCAATTTCTTTTATATAGATATAGAACAAATTAGATTAGGGGTGGCAGACTCTTATACAAGGTCAGGGAGAACTATTAATTTCTTCATGAACATCACGATGGGTGCAAGCAAACGATCCAAGTATCCAACTAATGGGAATTCAGATTTGAGGCCATCTTTTTACTCTTGCTTTAGTCTGAATTTGCAAGATTTTTATTCCTTTTCTTTAAATTCTATTCAGGTGTCACAAACAATCAGTTTAAGCAGAAATCCAACATTGACTAGACAGGTAACTTCCGAAAACAAAGAGAAATCCAATATGAGTGATTATAATGTTATGTGTCGTTAGAAATGTATTGAATATCTAAATCTAATATAAGACAACATACATAAAGATTGAGCAATATATTTATAATTGTTTTCAAACCTGATTTTAATATACCAGGGGTGGTTACCATCTAGCTCTATTCTACATATATCTCTTATATTCAGAAGAAATTTTTTCACAGCACAATTATCATAAACAATGAATCAAATGTCATTGATGATAAAAAAAAAATAGGTCAACTATTGTGAATGGCTTACAAAGGAACTAAACTACTTTCATAACTATTGTAGTGTTGTACAATTTGCTTAACCAATGAGAAGGACTTGGCCTTTGGTTGTGGACACATGGTAAGGTCTAAAAATCTTAAAATATTTTATATACTCCAATTTAAGGATGATTAACAAGTGATTCAAATGCAGACTTGCAGAGAGTGCGGATCGAAAATTCGCAAGTGTCATATATGTCGAAAGAAGATCACTAATCGTATCAGGTTGTTCCCTGGCTAATTGACAATGGAGTTGATAGCAGCTTTCTAAGACAGAGATGATCTTCATGCAATGCCACTAAAATTCTCATCAGTGCAACATATACTTAGTAGTATGATCAATCCTTGACAATTAGATATTAAAATAATTAGTCAAGAAAAAAAAATTGGACTTACAGGTCATCATATGACCATGTATATCATGTAGATATGTAATCGAGTTTAACTTATGTATGTTTGTATGTAAATATGAATACATATTATGATGGTACAGCATTTATATTAAAATATGTTTATAACTTATCCTTTTTTGTTGATGTAAATGTAAATGCAAAAATGCTACTAATAATAATATAACTAAATGAAACTTAACAAATTCAGAAGGCATGTTTGCTTTCTAACACTAGATTCTGATTTGATCGGCTTAATTACAATGTTTCTCTAAAATAGATCCAAGTTAAATGATTCAATTGAAAAAAAAATATGATTTTTTGAGCAGATGTGATGAAACAGAGAATGCAACAGCAAAGAAAAGGAGTAATAGTCAATACAAACTATTTACTTCACCCAAACAATCTTTTTAGGCTATGCTCAATTCCAACACCAAGTAAAATTGAATTTTCACTAAAATCTTAGTGTTCACAAATTATTTCTCTCAAGACTCAACAAACTTTATTTTCTTATCTTGCCACTGTAGGCACTGCACTGCAAGTATTGTTTCAGGAATACCTTATCCAAACCTTGCACCTGCCACACCAACATTAAGGGCTTGTTTACTTCAACAACAAAAAATAGTTTTCATTTTCCAAAATTTGTTCTACATTACTAACAAGGAGATAGAAGACTCGCATAGTGAATAATTGTGATAGAGAGAAGATAGACGGATAGGATAAAGCTTTATCAAAAACAATGAAAACAATATCATTACATTTTCAATATTTCTTAAGATGTTTAAGAAATGATAAAGGAATTTTATCTTCTTTATGAGGAGAAAGGTTAAGTTAATAAAGGAACTTTATGTACCCCAGTATCTTGATGTTGTCTAACGTCCAGGCAGCAATCGACCTAAAAGGTTGAGTTCTTCAAGTTGTTTAAGACAACATTATCTAGAATAAGAATTAGCGCCCCGACATATTCAACTCAGAAGATAGTATCTATTATATATAATTAAAAGAGACTCCTGCGCCCCTACATATTCAACTCAGAAGATAGTATCTATTATATATAATTAAAAGAGACTTTTGCGCCCCTACATATTCAACTCAGAAGATAGTTCCCTATTCACTTTCTAAATAGTTTTTCCCCTCTCTTGACCAATCCGAATCTGCCCCAAAATCGAGTATATATTATCAATATCAATATCAATCAATACAATAAATTACTAATTCATATGCCATAAGTTACCAATTTCAATACAATAAATATCAATTATTTGTTCTCCATTATTATTGATAACGGTTATTCCTCCATAAATATTTTCAAATTGAATATTATATATATCATTACTGAAAAAAAATAATTTAATAAAATTTATAATATCTACGAAATCTATCACATGTCACTTCTTAGATAACTAAAATTAATATTTAAATCAAATAGAGAGATATAATTTTGAATTAGGCCAACAATTTGTTTTTCTATTTTTTCTTATTATATCATTACTCATGTGGACTTATAGAAAAATTTATATATTTTCTAAAATATTAATATTGTTATGTATATTTTTAACTTTTTTCAAGTAATAAATTGTTTTTTTTTTGTACAACACAACACATTTTTTCTAAGGACAAAATCATGAAATCTTACTGTTTTGATAAAATAATACGTTGGAGTGTATAAAAAGTAGAAATCGTGAAATCTGGTGTAAACCAAATTAAATAAGTAAATTTTGATACACAATATTTTAATAAATGTTACCAATATAGTTGATAAAATGTTCAAACACTTTTAAATATTTATTTAGACATTAAAAATAGTCAATATACAACTTTTGTATTTTTTTTATTATTGTGTCGTCACATATATTTACCAAAACAAATAACAATTAGTCAATCTAATAAAAAAATTTGTGTTTTGTTTCTCTTATTAGTTATCAATGCATATATTTACCATGAGCATTATTTCAATTTTTTTTTTAATATGTGTAGGAAAAAATGTTAAAATTTTAAAAATTCCTACATAACTTATATACTTTAATAAAAATAGAGTTTACAATTATCAATTATATAATTTATCTTTTAAATCATGGTTAATATTTTATGTCTATAGACCATAAAAAATCAGCTAAATGGTACAAATTTGATATTGTAAATAAAGTTCAAATCTAACTTGAAACGGTTGTAAAATTGTTAATTTTTTTATGATTAAACTTTTACAAGATATTGTTCTTTTATCTTTTTTTAGCAGTAAAAATACTCATTTAACTACAAACTCTACAATATCTTTTATCGCATTTTTTTATAACTTTAAAAATTTACAAGATTAATATTTTATATATATATATATATATATATATATATATATATATATATATATATATTACCATATAAAAAAATTAAAATTAAATCCGCGCAAAGCGCGGATCATATTCTAGTTCAATATGGTGACACAGCACATGTTTTGGAAGCTAAAACACAGGCCTAAACTTGAAGAATCTGACATAAATCTGTTTCTAACGCAGTATGTTTGTACGCTTTGCCTAGACAAAGAAATTGACATGGTTTTTAGATGAGGACACATGGCAAGCTCTGCCAAATCGATTAATGATGATCCCCGTCTTCTATGTCTCATGATAATTAATGAAAAATATTCATATGTCCCTATGAGGCAAATTGAGGCAGATTATCATCTGAAACAGGCTGTCTCAACTGACTAGAGCTTTTATCATTTCTACTAGGAAAGATCGTGGCAAGAGCACAAAATGTAAGCGTTGAAGAATCAAGAGAAATCAGATTTGATTATCTTTTATTTTATATTATTATGTTTATTTTTATTTTATGATTGTGTCATTATTACTTAGTATTACTATTGTAATTTCTTTTCCTATATAAACAGTTTAGGGTTGCAGTAATAAAATACGGAAGTATTATATTATTTTGTCTTTTACTTTCTTCATGGTATTAAGAGCTCTAGTTAGGGTTCTATAAAGCTTTCCACAACTCATCAGAGTTTGGGGCTCTAGCCAACTAAGCTATGGCACACAATACCCCATGGAAGGCAGTCCTTATGGGTGCGGCGACAGCAGCGACGATGGTTTGGGTAAAAAATCAGAAGTAGTCGACAACGCCAACAGTATTGGCAATGGCGGCGGCCCAGGTGGCAATAGCAGCTGGAATGGTTTATCTAACAATGGTTTTTCCAACTTTTTTGGCCATGAGGGAACTTCTAATGTCCTCAAGGTTGAAATCCAAAAACTCAATGGAAAAAATTATGTCGAATGGTCCCAAACCACAAGATTGATACTAGACGGTAAGGGAAAATATGGTTTCCTAACAGGAGAGGTGCAAATGCCTGCCACAACTGATCCGAATTACAAGTTTTGGAAATCTGAGAACTCTTTTATTATTGTTTGGCTGCTTAGTAATATAGAATCAATGATTAGAAAACCTTTTATGTTTTTGCCTACTGCAAAGGAAGTTTGGGAGGCAGTCAAAGAAACATATTCTGACATTCAGAATTCTTCTCAAATTTTCGATCTCAAATCACGATTGTGGCATGCCAAACAAGGAGATAGAGATGTCACTACCTATTATAATGAGTTAATGACAATATGGCAAGAATTGGATCTCTGCTATGATAATCATTGGAAGTGTTGTGAGGACAATGTTTTGTTTCTTAAGAAACAGGAGAACGATCGAGTATTCATGTTCTTGGTTGGGCTTAATAAACGGTTTGATGAAGTCCGAGGCAGAATATTGGAAAAGATTCCATTGCCATCACTTCGGGAAGCGTTCTCAAAAGTTAGAAGAGAAGAGGCGAGACAAGGTGTTATGATGGGTAAGATACCTTCTATTGGTGAGGTTGAAAGCTCTGCCCTAGTCACTAATAATGAAGACGGGAAGAGAGATGGCAAGAAACCATGGTGCGAACATTGCAAACGTCCAGGCCACACACGTGATACATGTCGGAAGCTCCATGGAAAACCTCTAAATTGGAAGAAAGAAACGAAGGTCATGCCCTCCAAGCTGGTACCTCTAATCAAGAGAAGCAGTCTCCTTCAAGGCCATCTCCTTTCACCAAGGAACAATTAGATCAATTGTACAAACTCCTTGAGTCTCAAACTCCTTCTTGCTCTATAGCTCAGAGAGGTAATTTTCCAAATACTGCTCTACTTAGTGTCACTCCCAGCCATACTTGGATTATCGATTCTGGTGCTACTGATCATATGACTGGGGAGTCGAGTTTGTTTTCTTCTTATAGTCCTTGTGCAGGTAACCACAAAATTAAAATTGCAGATGGCTCTCTTTCAGCCATTGCAGGGAAAGGTTCTGTTATTCTGTCACCTATGTTAACCTTAAAAGATGTCTTACATGTTCCTAATTTATCATGTAATTTGTTATCCATTACTAAATTAACAAAGGATATAAATTGTCAAGCTAACTTCTTTCATTCTCATTGCACTTTTAAGGATTTGAGCACGGGGAAGATGATTGTCAATGCTAAGGAGAGTGGAGGACTCTATTATCTTGACAATGGACTCGACTTCAAAGACCAACAAAAAACAAGTACCTGCTTTGAATCTATTTTTGTCTCTTCTAATAATGATGATATTATGTTATGGCATTTACGGTTAGGACATCCTAGTTTTCCGTATTTGAAACATTTGTTTCCTAAATTATTTTCTAAGAAGGATCTGTCTTTATTTCATTGTGAAACTTGTGAATTTGCTAAACATCATCGTTCTTCTTTTTCTACACAACCATATAAACAATCAAAACCGTTTGCAGTTATTCATAGTGATATTTGGGGTCCTAATAGAATAAACACATTTTCTAATAAAAAATGGTTTATAACTTTTATTGATGATCATACTAGAATTTGTTGGGTTTATCTATTGAAAGAAAAATCTGAAGTTGGACAGGTTGTCAAAAAAAATTTTAGAATGGTGCACACTCAATACCAAACAAATATTCAAGTCTTCAGAAGTGACAATGGTAAAGAATATTTTAATATACTTTTGTCCGATTCTTTTCTTGCAAATGAGGTTGTTCATCAAAGTTCTTGCGTTAATACACCCCAACAAAATGGAATTGCAGAGAGAAAGAATAAGCATCTTCTTGAGGTTGCAAGAGCTTTACTATTTGCAAATAAGGTTCCAAAATATTTGTGGGGTGAAGTTGTTTTAACTGCATCATATTTAATTAATCGAATGTCATCTAAAATTTTAGATTTTCATACCCCTCTTGATATTTTTTGAAATTATTTTCCTTTGACTAGTGTCTCTATTGATTTGCCATTAAAAATTTTTGGTTGCACTGCTTTTGTTCATGAACATAAACACATTGACAAACTCGAGCCACGAGCAATAAAATGTGTGTTTACCGGTTACTCTCCAACTCAAAAGGGGTATCGGTGTTTTGAACCAAAATCAAAAAGAATTTTTGTAACTATGGATGTTACTTTTGTTGAAATCAACCATTTTTTACTGACATTCATCTTCAGGGGGGGAAATTTTAAGGAAGATTCATCTTTTACTTTTGAAAACATCATTACTTTAAGTGATATAGAGTTGTCACAAAATTCCGAGACTTATATAGATGCACCAAAAGAAAATGCCCAAGAATCCATATTGAAACTCAATCCATTTATGAATGAGGTTTCGACAGATTCGGGGGCGACAATTTCAAATCAAAATCACAATAATGAAGGACCACCTGAAATGCCACAACATAATGACTCAGATAAAGAGACACAAAGCAGGTTTACTACAATTGACCCTACTTGGAAGGGAAATGTCTTTGAAAGAAGAAACCATAAACAGAGAAATGAAGGACCCATTCTCCGACCCTTCCAAGATTCCGAACCAATAGATAATCCAACACATCATCTTGATCCAGGTAAGTCTTCTTCTGTTCTTAAGAATCATGTTGAGTATCCTGATGTAGACTTTCCTATTGCAATTAGGAAACCTGTTAGATCATGTACTAAATATCATTTGTCTAATTATGTGTCATACTCAAAATTGTCTTATTCATTTGCTGCATTTACCTCTAAGTTGTTTGCTGTAGAAATTCCAAAAAATATACAGGAGACTCTAAAAATTCCAAAGTGGAAGGAAGCTGTTCTTGAGGAGATGAGAGCTCTTGAGAAGAATCAAACTTGAAGAGTCGTGACGTTACCTACAGGAAAGAATACTGTTGGTTGTAAATGGGTATTTACTGTAAAATATAATTCTGATAACACAGTTGAAAGATACAAGGCACACTTGGTTGCTAAAGGTTTACTCAAACATATGGCATTGATTACTCAGAGACTTTTGCTCCCGTTGCTAAATTAAACACTATTAGAGTTCTCTTGTCCTTGACAGTGAATTTAGATTGGTCTCTTAACCAACGTAATGTAAAGAATGTTTTTCTCAATGGTGATTTGGAGGAAGTATACATGGATAGTCCACCTGGCTTTGAAGATAAATTTGGTTCAAATGTGTGCAAACTACAAAAATCCATTTATGGTCTCAAGCAATCCCCAAGGGCTTGATTTGAAAAATTCACTCGGTCGGTCAAAAGGCAAGGATATATGCACGGACAATCAGACCATACTCTGTTCATGAAGTTCTCTAATGTTGGTAAAATTGCAATTCTAATTGTATATGTAGATGATATTATTCTCACAGAAGATGACATTGTTGAGATGGAAAGATTGAAGAAAAATTTGACAAAAGAATTTGAGATCAAAGATTTAGGCGCTTGTAAATATTTTCTTGGTGTGGAAGTTGCTCGCTCAAAGAAGGGAATTGTTGTTTCTCAAAGAAAATACATCATAGATCTCTTGGAAGAAACTGGGATGAGTGGGTGTAGACCAGCAGATACTCCTATGGAATTAAATGCTAAACTTTGGGAGAAATGTAGGGTTCCTGTTGAGATTGGAAGATACCAGAGGTTAGTCGGCAAACTTATTTATCTAGCCCACACTAGACCTGACATCGCTTTCTTTGTGAGTGTTGTAAGCCAATTCATGCATTCTCCCTATGAAGAACACTTGGAGGCAGTTTATCGGATCTTAAGGTACTTGAAATCCAATCCTGGAAAGGGTTTGTGCTTCAAGAAAACTAATGACAGAGAAGTCTCTATATTTACATATGCTGATTGGACATGATCAATTACTGATAGAAAATCCACCACTAGATATTGTGCCTATGTTTGGGGAAATTTAGTTACTTGGAGAAGTAAGAAACAAGGGATTGTTGCTCGAAGCAGTGCAGAAGCTGAATTTAGAGCAATGGCTCAAAGAATCTGTGAACTTTTATGGATTCGTAAACTCTTGGATGAACTGAAAATGAAAGTTGACTCACCCTTAAAATTGTTCTGTGATAGCAAAGCAGCAATAAGTATAGCTCACAACCCTGTACAACATGATAAAACCAAACACATTGAGATTGACCGCCATTTCATAAAAGAAAAAATTGCCATTTCATAAAAGAAAAAATTGATGCTGGAATTATATGTCTGCCATTTGTAACTTCCAATCAGCAAACTGCTAATATCTTGACAAAAAGTTTGGCAAGACCCAATTTTGAGCGACTTATAGCCAAGTTATGCATGACAGATATCTATGCACCAACTTGAAGGAGGGTGTTGAAGAATCAAGAGAAATCAGATTTGATTCTCTTTTATTTTATATTATTATGTTTATTTTTATTTTATGATTCTATCATTATTACTCAGTATTACTATTGCAATTTCTTTTCTTATATAAACAGCTTAGGGCTGTAGTAATAAAATATGAAAGTATTGTATTATTTTGTCTTTTACTTTCTTCAATAAAAAAACAGATGCATGAAATTCTGCCACGTGTCATTAGCGAGAAGACTTCCCAAACAGTAGATAGATAGATAGATGTGATTGCTTCTTACACCCTTATCCCTTTCCTATACCTAAATATCATCTAAGTCCATGTCAACAATATCAGCCAAAACAGAAAAACGGCAGATGCTATAACATCTATGGATTTTGCAGAATTATTATCTACAATATGTAGTATGAATCGACAGTTTTATTTCAGGCCAGTGCAAGTACAACAGTAACACTCATAAATTCATATTAAGCAAGGCAAAAGGCTTGACCGTAAAAAAACAAACAGTTAAGTACAAAAGCATAAATCCTATAAAAAGTTTATATTCCAAAGAGAATACTAGACCTCTTCTATGAAAAATTTAGTTAAACCATTGACAAGAAGTATAACAAGTAAATGTCTGGATGGAACCATGAGCACTCAATTTCCACCTAACAGATCCTGCTCCCCAAGAACAGGATTGCTTAAATAAATGCATTCAGGAAAAGAGATTAAAAATGAAAAATAAAAAAACAGCATTGCGTTCATAGCGAACTTAAAAAACGTATATTCACAATGATTGGAGATCAGGAACTTATTCATTTCTTCTGCTCCATGTCAGTCTTCTCTGGAATTGGTTGAATTCTGACGTAAGGCTTTCTTGTTAAAGTCTCTCCCTTAAGAGCAGCAACATATCGGTCATTAGTATTCTCCTTTCGCTGCAGCTCTCCAAGGTATTCTGCCAGTCTCTCTTTATTCACTTGTCCCATCATCTGAAATGTAATTCAAGCAACTAAGTATTAATTATATTTTTCCAATAAAATACTATTATTTATTGTACCCAACACACCTAACTACTCCATTGACTATTTTATTATTAAAGATACATCAGTAAATGAAGGTCATTTTATCATAGAAATTTGTACACTGATTCAATCTTTTCTTAAAAAGTGTGCATAAATAAGCATAACCCAAATGAGACATGTAATATGAGATGGCTGTAGTAAGAAAAATACGAAATTGAATTAAGTTACAAACTGAAACAAATGGAGTCACTTTCAAAGAAAAATATTAGATTTTGTTTCTCAAAAAAATTTATATGATGGTATTTAACCTAATACTCTGTTACAATTTTAATCTAAAACACAGAAAATTAAATGAAACTTTAATCCCAAATTATTTTAAATGTAGGATCAACAGTGCATTAACCATTAACCCATTAGTTTTATACTGTTTAGGATTCACACCTCTACAGTGAACCCACATACATTTAAGGTTTTATGCTTAACCATATTGAAGGAAAACAGGTTATTTTGCAACGCATAAATTCCATTATAACACACTTCAGTCAATGTATCACAGTGGAAGAGTACCAAAATTCATGTAAACTAAAGTATAATTGAGAAACTTTGAAATTTTATGGAATCTGGAAACTTGTTTTGAGCTAAATGGCACACCATAAGGCTGAGATTAAGAAAAACAGTGACATATCTGTTAATTGACGGAACTAGGATTAGATAGAAAGGTAGATTACGTTATATATAATTAATATTAGGATTGGAGAGAGAATCAGGGCATTTGAACATAGGGAGATGCAAACCCTCAAAGTTCATTGGTGTTGTAATTAAGGGGATGTTCCCTATTCTATGCACTAAGATACCCAGTTTATATCTATTAGAAACACGGAGTAGAGGTTAACACCTCCTGACAGCCCTAAACAACAAGAACAGAAATGCAGGGAGACCTCCTAAACATGGCAAAACAAGAAAACAGAATAGAGAATAGTGCCCTCAAAAATTATACTGAGCCTTCCAGTATCCCACAATCCAAAAGATACTTCATGCCAGTATTGTCAAATAGCCGCTATAGCATAGCAGAATTTGAACAAATCGCTATTGATCCGCGATCTACTAATTGTTGTCAAATAGCCGCTATTGCTGCACTATAGCACTGTAGCATAGCAGAATTTGAACAAACCGCTATTTTCTACGATCTGCAATTGACAACACTGCTTCATGCCTTATCACCTGTTTATTCTTTCTACTCCTGCCAACTGCCAATTCATTAAAAACGTAAAAACACATTTGGCACAAGATGCTTGAGTATTGGGATCAAAAAGCAGAACTTCTGTAATATACCCATGACAATATGTTAACAAGTTCTGGCAACTAAACTTTGAATTCAAGCAGGACAGGTGGATTTCTTCTGACCTAGAACCTACAGGGACCAGAAGAAGCTACCCTATACATGGAACCAGACTATATTGAATTATTCGCTATTTTGCATTTTTCTAAGTGACAAAGCTGCTATAACTGCGGTTCCACCTGCAGCCAGCTGTGATCAGCACTAATCAAATATACAATGTAATGAACTTAGCTGCCGTCAGTTCAGCCATGCACTGACCAGAGGCGGAGTCAGGAATTAATATTCAAGGAGGTCATGACCAAAACTCTAATATTTATATAAAAGTAAAGGGTCATTTTGGTTACCTAAATATGTGAGTTGCAGCCACTAAAGTCTTTGAATGTATCAAAATTAAACACATCATCAAATCCCTCTTTTGTTAGTAATTTTATACACCAGCCACCAATGGACTAATGGAAGACACATTTGAGAGCTAAATTAATTAACTAATGAAAGACACATCTAAAGACAAAAATTACTGACAAAATACAGATTTAACTACATTTTTATGTAAAAATTGCTTGGTAAATGACTAATCATTGGGCTATATATAACTGACTATGCATAACTCAAATAAACCTATAAAACTTGGGGGGACATCAACTACAAGCATCATCAGCGAATATCAACTACTACACCTGAGAAATCAGAAACATCCTCATCTTGTCTTCATGACTTTACTCTATTCTAAATTTCTAATGCCACCTTGTTCCTCACCATCAATTCCTTTTGCATTCAATGATGATTTTCCAAACCCATTCTCTAACATACAATGTTAGGCGAGATGTCACTGCCCCTACTGAAAGGGTTTTAGAGGTTTACTATAGGAAGAAATTTACAAATAAACATTAGGCTAGGCCTTTGGATGTATAGAATGAGAGGCAGCAAGAGTGTTAGATTAGTTGGTTAAGTTGTTATCTCTGTTGCATGGGAGTTTCTCCTCCCACACCCTTACATTCTCAAAAGCCCCCCAACTTTCAATTCTTTTGTCTAATTTTAATCCTCTTCGAATTAACTAATTCCGACGAGATTTGTCCATAGTTAATCCGGAGGTGTAAATACTAATAATTTTTTATGATTTTTTACACTTTTAGATTGACAAATCTAGAGGGGCAAAATGTAAATTTAAGAATTTTTTACACTCTGGACTAATTCAGAGGTGTAAAAAATTCTGAAAAATTTCAAGTTAGTATTTACATCTTCGGATTGGTCAATCCGGATAAGCTCCTCCAGATTAGTTGGTCCGAAGAGGGTTCAAATCGGAAAAAAAATAATACATTTTGAGGGGGCTTTTGAGAATGTATGGGCTGGGAGAAGAACTGCTTTGGGAATCTATAAATAGAATTCCTTATACAGTTTCAGCGTCTTCAATCATTCTTAGAGTTGTGACTGGTTTATTTTATCCAGTGTGAGGAGAGTATTCTCTCTTTGTACCACTTTCTTTGGTTAATCACTTAATATACAGGGACAAATAATTCCCATTCTGTTTGTGTTGACTCAAAGAATCCTAACATACAAGGTTCTCAAATATCTCTTCCAACTCCTGGAATCTCTCCATGGTCTTTATGTTCATTTCCTCAATCCCCCTTTCTATCTCTTCTCTTCCAACCTTCTCTATGTTTTTTGCACCATTCAGCACTGATCCCAAAATGGTAAATACAGGTACAGACTAAGAAAAAATAAAAACACAGTACAGAGACAAACACCCCCTGCTGACAAACACTAGAAACACAAATTTAGACCTCTCACAGAAGGAAACAGAAAATTGAATAATCTCCCCTAAAAAAATTTAAGCTCTTTGTCAGGGTTATCAAATAGCAGTTATAGCGGCGCTGCGGCGTAGAGAAATTTAAACAAATTGTTGTTGTTCTGCAACACGCTATTTAGGCTATGTTTGGGAGTTAGGAGGGTAGGGGAGGGTTTTGGAAAATTGTGGGAGGGTTTTGGAAGATTTAGATTAACTGTTCAAATCATTTGCATATTCTCTAAAAATTTAAAATGTATTAATCATTAGCATTCTTTTTATCATTCTCTACAATCACTCTCTCAAATAAGATAAAAGATTTTTCTCAATTTCTCTATTTTTCCCTCCTCTCAGACTGAAATTAATCCCCTTCCCTCCCGTCCAAATCCCAAACAAAGCCTTAGTATAAAGTATTGTCTAATAGAGACTACAGTTGTGCTACAGAACTATGGCGAAGCAGAATTTGAACAAACGGCTATTTACGCGTAAGCTATCCATCGCAGTGCTTTGCTATCCCAAAATCCGAATGATTCTACTCGCCTTCACTCTTCCACTAATCTATTGTTGATAGGCCTCAAACCCCTTTGAGAGTGTATACACATGAAACAAGTATCAAACCACTTATCAAATACCCAATTTACAACTCATGATACAAATAATAATAATAATAATAAAAATAAAAAGTGAGTGTGACTTGCCATTGTTTCGGGGCGAGCCTTTGAGCGGAGTTGGGATTCGAGTTGATCGCTGCGGGTATTGGTGAGTGTCATTACGCCGAAGCCAATAACACCCGGAACGACGCCGCATATGGTAGCGAATGCAAAGAAGAAGGGTTTTGATTCACGAGTCCTTCGCACGATCCATTTCCAAGCCATCACCATCCCGACCCTTCTCACACAAACTTGAGGGTTTTTCACTTGTTTTTTCAATGCTTTTTTATAAACTTCAACTCAACCCGTTAATCTGTAGACTGGTTATACCAAATGAATTAACGTTGAACGATAGTTGGTTGGTTCAATTCATTTTTATTTTGTTTATTTAATCATTTTTTTATGATAATATTTTGTTTATTTATTTTTAGTTCTCATGTTTTGTATTTATTCCTAACTTTGGTAGCTTATTTTTAAATTTAAAATTTGAGTTTAACTTTTATGTATTGATTTGTGTAAATAATTTTAAATAGTCATCGATCATGATTGTGATTGATTAATAGTATAAATTGTGTAATAAATTAAACTCTTAAAAATATATATTTCAATTTTTAAAATTTTAGATTTTTTTCTCATTATCATTGAATATAAAGTTTATTTTTGTTTATGTGTCAAATTGACTACGACTACTAAGATTGTTTGATAAAAAGTGGTGAATGACAAATAAGTTAATTAATAGCAAATGAACTTATAAGAGATAGTAGATAAGTTAGTTGATGGAATTTGAAGTTTTTGATATAACTGTGGATTAAACGACTAATAAGTATAGCATGACATAAAAATATATTTTTCATTAATAAAAAAATATTTTTAAATTAGATAATAACGTAAAAATGATTTAAATAAAAATGAAACGATATAAGTTATAATCTCAAGTTACTTAAAATAACATCTCAAAAAATATTATAAACTCGTAAAAAATTATTATAATCTCGTGAGAGAATACTTGTCATTAAACAGTTTTATTTTGATCTTACAAATTTATTTGTTATAAACTACCGATTTGACTTTTGTCAAACACACACCAATTAGCAAATAACTTAATGATGTAATACTGTATTGTAGAAAAAATGTAATTCACTTTACACTTTATTTTCTTTTTTTTAAAATTGTTTGCTCTTTATTTATTAGTCATTTGGTTTATACTAAAAACAGTTTAATAGTGTAACTTTTACAAATATATAGCACTCAGACTACTATTTTTCCTAATAAATAATCTCAATTAACAAATTAATACCCCCATTTTTGCAGGTTTTTATTTACAAGTCAATTATTGCAGTTTTAATTCCATGACTGTTGAATTTGTTTATGCTCATGATTCCCACTTAAAAAATGTGTCTTGCTTCGGTTCTTGTCTTGTCCCATTAGAGTCAATCACTTCTTTGTACCCTTCTATGCCATTTTCGGTAACATGCCAATCACAATAACCCCTACACCTTGAATAAAAATCCCTTTTTTGTTTGTAGAAAACATATGTTCCTGCACCTCTTGTACATGATAAATGACAAAAGAATAATGTTGTACCCCAAAAATTAGGATGGAACTCCCACTGAAAACATTCATTATCATGAATCACTTGAGTTCCTAAATCGTTGTCTTTAGATTTGCAATGAACATTAAAATCTTCACCACCTAGATAATTGTAAATGCGCACAGTTGTTTTGGGATATATATTAAATCGTTGTACACCGTTTCTTTGTGTGATACTGATGGGATATGTGAAAATGGGAACAATGACAACCAAAAAAAATAGCAAGAACAAAAGATGTTTACTAAATGAAGCCATGTATTTGTTTGATAGATATATAGTTTAGTGTTAGATTAAACAAGCTACTACATTATATAGGTTTCATAATTTGATTGCATCACACTAAAATATAACATGCAATATTTTGTTTTTTTACAGAAACATGCAATATTTGTGGTACGCGAAAAGGAGCTTATAAATTGGTTTCGGTTAAATGTAAAATACGTGTAAAACTAATGCATCTAATTGAAAAGACAAAATAAGGTAGCTTCTATCCTGGACCACCATCATAGGTATTTCATGATGGTTTGCATCAATTCATGGTTAGATCTTGTTGCTCCATTAGATCTTACCTTGCACACTGGATACTAAATCACGGCAAACCATCACTCTTATCAAAGTTTGAGTATGAAAATCAATTATTGATATGATGCGATTTTAATCGACTATTGATTGCAAAATCATAGTAAAAAGGTTGACAAGAGGGCTATAAAACACTGATAAAAGTTTTAGTTTTCTTTATCTTTCTCTTTTCTCTCATAGCAAACAGGCAAACAATCATGTCATTTTCTATTACTTTTTTCTTTTAATTGTTTTTCTTCACCTTTTTCCACCCACTTTCTTTCTCAATTCAAAGTACAATGGTAGATAAGTTTGTAATGGAAAAGTTAGATAAAACTTTTCAGATATGGTTTGAAAAGCAATGTATGGAAATTGATAAGGCACACATTTTCCTTGATTTACCTAATATAAGTCGTTTAGTCTTCAATTTCCTCTGGTTTCACAAAGAATTCAATATGAGCTATTCGACTGGGTTGTTGATAGCCTGCAGAATCGACATGAGAGTGTGAGGCAGATGGTTTGGAAATTGAAACCAGATGCTGCACTTTTAACATTCCACCTCTCCCAATGCTTAACTTGCTTCCTCTATTTTCTTTAATAACACTACTAGGCATATTAGAGGTTGATGCTCTGAGGAACTTATATTTGTACCTGTTAACCACCATAAGCAAAAGAAATGACAGATAAGTTGGTGATAGGGAAATGGTGCCTTATACCTAAGTAATAATTTCTGTTAAATAAAAATAATACTTGAAAGAAACCCGATGATCACACTGAAATGCTACCAAGAGATCAGAATTCACACAATATATGAAGTCTATCTGAAAATAGATAAATATTGTGAGTAGAATGAATTCAAATTTCAGAGCATAAAGAAAAATGAGAAAATAGATGGTCAATTTAGTCTATGAAATTGTAGAACAGTATCAACTTAGTACTCCACATAATTAATATTTTAAAATGATCCCTACAACTGTAAAAGGTTAATCAAGTTTGTCTCCCTATCTAGATTTGTTATCAAATGCATTATTACATTATTCACTTAATTTCAAATACATCTCTAACATCACCAATTTAATGTCACTATAGTCTCTTGAACAAAGCAAATAATCTTATTAACAGTTTGCAATATCATGGATCATTTTGGAATATTGTGGGGACTAATAATACAGTCTTACACATTCAAGAACCAAATTGAGTATTAACTTCAAAAGAAAATATGTAACCACTTGAATCGAAAGCAATACAAACTTGCAAGTCCCCATGTCCTTCAGCTCTCAACGTAACAGAAGGAGGATCTGGCTCCATGGTTATCTGGATGCTTGATCCAGGCCATTCAAGATCCTCAATAGCTTCCTTTAGTGCTGCAGACTAAGGCCATTTTGGGTCAAATTTCAACTTATCAGAGCTTCCCAATTAAAATGATAATACAGGTCTCCACTTACAAAAAAAAATCCTTATAAATTTATAGATGTTAATGAAGAAATTAGACGACAGAGCTTCAAAAAAAAAAGATACAGAAGCTAATTTCAACTTTTATGAGACGCTATTGTTTAAAAAATTCATAAATATCATAAGATTCTTTTAATTTTCTTTTTCCTTAAGTGTCTCCTTTAATAGTTTATCCAAACTAGCACACCTGTGTAGTTAACCAAAATATCAATTAATCGTATACAAAAAGCAATGGTTTTTTCCCTTATATGGCAAACATCTACACCGGAGCAAAAACATAGCTTCATATTCAAAACAGAAGCCTGAAACCAAACTTATCATATTAAAAGATTCATTGAGACTTCCAATTTTTTAACTGCACATAGCAGAAATCATAATGAATAATTATTATCATTTCATAAATGCAGCATGTATTACTATAAAATTAACTCGTAACTAGTAATCTAATGGTTGAATGGCGTATTTTGGCATTCTTTGAGGCAAAACTCAACTTATTGACAACTGCAGCAGAATAGTGATAAGGATTAATTAAAATCCAGAGCGGGGATTAGTGGAGTGATTGATTTGTAATGTATATCATGTGTGTGATGAGACTGTGATCTTGGTGTTAGATTGAATATTTTATCAGTTGAAAGCTCTTGGAGATGAATTTGGGGAAACCAATCTAATCAGTTGGTGCACAAGGTGCAAAGGCAGGGCAGTATGTGAGAAGAGAAACATCAGTGTCATGAGACAGGACCTGCTCAAAATCAGATATTATTATTACGTGTGCAGAAGTGATTATGGCACAATTGTAGTATCAAAGCACATAAGAATTGTGTGACAGTGGGATGATTTGGTGGCTGGGGAGTTTTATAACCTTGCTGTCATAAAGCAGTAATAATAGATGACAATTGTGAAGTATTGAGTAGAATATAGCACTCATTTGATGAAGCAATACTGAATGCCAGGAAATGTGGAGTGGTAGAGGATTAACATTGGAAGTAGAAGAGGGATATGGTTCTTTAATTTCTGTAACACAATCCATAGTGTTGGGGTATTATTGTTTGTCAAATTTTGTGATAGGGTAAGGGTACTGAATACTGATCGACAAAAAGACAATACTGTGTAATTTCTTTCCTACTTCAATCATCTCTTATGCTCTGATTTGAGTAGTCTTTAATAAATTTTGCTTATTAAAATAAAAGTTTTCCATCAATCAACACCATTTTCTTTTATATTTTTTATCCAATTTCCATCATTGAACAATTACATTAAGCACATGATTTTGTAAAAGGCCCCCTAGGTGGCGGGGGGGTTGGTAAGTACATTCAAAAAAATCCAAGGACATCCAAAGGATAATAGGTCATCATCATTCAAGCTGCATATGGAAGTGATACGAGAAATTTATATCATACCTTAACAGTAAAGGTTAAAGGATTTGTCCCAGCAGGTTCAAAATTGTAGTCCCATGCACTAGTATCAGGAATCCTTGTTCTGATCTCTGCACAAATACTTGCATCTGGCGAATCTACGGATCTAAAGATTTGTAGGAAGTACATTTAAGACACAGATAAAACAATTCTATAAAGTTGTTTAGATATAGAGTTCTAAAGAACGAGGAGTGATCAAGAATCCTATTTACTAAACTATCATTATGGCTATCACTCAGAAAGGAATAACATCTACTAAAAGTACTTGACAAAGAAATTTCCATTCCGTGGAAGTTTTGTTTACAATAAGTAAGTTATAAGATTAAGAATTAAAAGGTATGAAAAATTCTAATTGGCTATCAATGATCTATAAATTTTTTGGTTCTATCAGTCAATTTTATCTCAAGCAAATAAACCTAATTAGATGTAGAAAAAGGCTAGAAGCTGTTGGATTTGACTAAAATCATGAAAGGCCATCTTTTGAAATTTCTGACAGTCATACATGGAAGTGATTTCTTGATACTTAATAGCATGGTGATTTTCTCTAGTAGATAGATATATGGATCATGCTTAGTTTGCAAGCATGAGTTTTCAACTACTCATACGTCCAGCATGCATAAAGCTCACTTACTATAAAAGAATGGTATAAAGCATAATAGCAGCTAGCATAAAGCATAATATGGGAAAGGTCATTACATATTGATTAATAGAAGGGTCTAAACGGGACTTTAGGACTGAATTTGGATTATACACACTAGTTCCTTTAGTGTATTTTCTTTACTCACAATAAATTGTTTTCATTCTCTGGTGGATATAGGATTGTGATTTGCTCAACCTCAAACTTGATGGTCTACAAAAACTCGTGAAGCATTCAGAGACTCAACTTGTATGAGTTGACTCAATGCAAAAAATATATTTTAGAAATCTATCATAGTAACTGTTAGAATATTATAAAATATCATATAATATCTTTTATATTATATTAGAGTATCTTGAGTTATTTCCTATGATCAATTTATAATCATAGAGATATCTTAGAATACCTCTCATTATTAGTATGATTTGTTTCTGATTTAGGATTGAGTCTATATATTTCTATAAATAGAGAATACTATTGAGTCTTTTGTATCAAGTCGCCATAAAGCTATTATCAATAATATTTAAGTTCTTATTATTTTCTCTCCTCCTTTTCTCTAAAATCCCACAACTTCAACAGTAACAAAACAGAATTTAATATCACATTCATGATGAATATTTGACATTCCAAGTTTCCAACTTCATAATAAAGCATATCATCATAAAACAAATATGATATCGGGGCTAACGTCATACATAAATGACCACTGCAAACTTGATGTAGCGTTGTGATGGCGGATGGCGGAAGGCCAAAAATCTACCATATAAACATGCCATTGCGGCCTAAGGGGCGGGGATCCCTGCACAAATTGCCTATAGTGGTTGTCAAAAACTCGCCACAAATTGATGGATTCATTGGATGCATGTATGATGCAGAACACAAGTGCAACTTCATTCACATTGTTGAAGTAAGTGTCTTGGGTTATTTGAGATGAAATTTCACGCACAATCAAAAAAGCAAACTGCAGAGCCCAAACTATTTGGCTTGGACACAACTGCGCATTAGAGCTCTGTTATGCTTAGGGGCAGATAACAGACGGGTCGTATTCCAGACTCATTCACTCAACAACAAACTCACAATCCTGTTAAAGTTTGCACAAGTCCACCGAGTTTACACATAAATGAGTCTGAATACAATTTGGCTTGTTTTTTCTACCAAAAATGTATCAACAAATGGACTCAAGACTTAAAAAAAATGGACTCAACAGTTTCAAATCCACGAATCCATTATGTTTAAGTCACACGTGTACACTCATCTAATTTTTGTTATTTCACATTGCTAGGTGTATTTCTTATATTTCAAGGCATGCTATTAGCATTTATGTTAGAATACATACACATATTACAAAAAACAATGTACTTTTATCGCTGAACTTGCTATCGGAAGAGCACAAAGTTTCTTCCTTAAATTTGCCAACTGAACTTGCTAATGTGCAGTGTTATCAAATAGCAGTCATTGTGGATTGCAGTGGCAGAATTTTTGCCAACCACTATGGCCATTTTGTGAAGATGGCTGCACCATGGCGTTCTATGGAGAAAATAGTGATTTAAACTGGCGGACTTTGGGCCTTCCACCGTGCGCAATTGATAACACTGCTGATATTCCATCTTCTGTACAAATGTGTACATTTGACACTTCATTGCATGCAGCTAAGAAGTTTATGGGAATTATGCCTAACCAATATTTTATTTCATTTTAGTCCCAAAACTTTTCAAGAAACATTAAATCTGTGTCAAGTCTCAAGTGTCAACTACCAGTTTAAGCATAAAAATCCTAATTGGAAAGCCAATTGTTAATGTACGCTCATATTTTGAATGCCACATAAGCAACTTGTGTGACAGCACATAAAGAGCAGCTTGCATAATTATTTTATTTTGACTCCGTACATTCACGCAATCGTTGATTTGCACTGTTAGATTAAGATTTTAAGGCTCATGTTCCAACTTTGCACTTTGTTTGTACCCAATTTACCAAAGTCAAAACATGGGCACCCGATCTTGATTTGATAGTTCAGATACTGCGACTACATCAAAACCGTGATTCCCTAACTAACTATTGCTACGTTCAAAACAAGTAAAATAGACACATTGCAGCGACTTTGGGATCGGAATTGCGTTAGACTTAATTAATAGTTATAGTGTGCGTTTGGAACCGAAGTAGGTAGCCAAGCAAGACATAGTGGATATGAAATCACTGCACTTCCAAACATATTAAGCATATGTTTGGAAACACGATGAAATCTCTTCCACGTGCGACAATCCACTAGCAAAGATTTGTAGCTTCAACAAATTCACATTCAAATAGTCATGGGACTCAAACAAAATCTGAATGTAAATCCAAACAGGTGCTAACACTCACTTTATATTTATTTGCAATGTTTCATGTATGTGTCAACAATCTCCACAGTCCACAGCATCATACAAAAATGAAGATAAAAATGTAGACACTGATTTTTACTTGTTTAGATAATCAACTTAATTAAGTACTTATAGCATAAGCGTTTATCATATAAATCTTTATGTACAAGTTATTTCTATAACAAAAGATAAAATAAAGTCAAATTATTTTCATATAACCTATAAGTTGTTTTCACAAGCTCTCGAGAGCTTATGAAAATAAGCTAACTGCAAACAGCTTGTGGGCATGTGAATGTTTCTATAAGCTCTCTCCAACAGTCACGAAAGTGTTTATGTCACTTGATAAGTTAAAATAAGTCAATCCAAACCGTTTGTGTATTTGAATGGAAGAAAAAAGAAGTTGGGAGTTACATACTTGAGAAGAACCTGCATGTCAGGACCAGGATACTGAATCTGAATCAAGCTAGAGTGACCAGGAACAGAGAAAGCATTCAAACAATCAACAAAAAGCCCTAAACTCACTCCAAAACGAGGTCGTCCTTCTGCATTGTAATCATAACGAATGAATATCTGCAAAAAAAAAAAAACAAAGAAAATAAGTAAAAAGAAAATCAGAAATGAGAAATGAGAATAAGAATTGTATTGGTACCTCTTTTTTGAGATAAACTTTGGCTTGAAGGCAACCGCTTTCTTCGACGATCAAAACGATGCCGTGCTCGGATAACTCTAATACAGCGTCTTGGTGACGTTTCCATCTAACGGCAGTGAGTGCGTCGACTAAGCCTTGAACGTTTTCAAGTTGGCATAAAACGTCTGGTGCTTCATCCTCCATCCCCGACATGCTCACTTCTTTGAAACCCTCTGCTCACAACACTGCACGTACAAATTGCATTTACACCACACTAGTAATAATTGGAACCACCCAAAGAGAGGGTGAGAAGGGAGAAAGAGAAGGTAAGAAATATAGAAGATTTGATCGGTATAAAAGTAAGAGAAGAAAAAATAAATGTGTACCTTTTGAAATGACTAAAATTTTCTTATACTAAAATAAATACAATATTATATATTTAACATTAATTTCTTTTTAAAATTTCCCCCAAAACAATTTTTTTATCATCAAAATAACTAAAGTTCATAGTTCTTCAAACTAATTTAATTTTAATACTATATCCGTCAAGAGTACAAAAAATAACAACAAATTAAAAATAAAATGGTGTTTTTATTTTACTCATTCAAAAGATCTTTGAATGTTTGAATCAAAGCCTCCACTTGTCTCAGAACTTCGACAACACAAAAATAGAGTTGACTTTGAGTCGAAAAAGTTGAATATAATGGAAAGGGATAGGAGGGGTCTCTGGTCAAATTTTTTTTATAGAGGAAGGGTATGGAGGAAAAGAAAAAATCGGTGAAAATAGGTGAGTATGACTTGTTAATTTTGTTAAGTTGAGTAATTTTGTTTAGAGAATTAGTTTGGGTGTTTTAACATGTGGCTATGCAATTCCTTGACACATGCTCATATAGGGGATTGTTAATGCTAATTTATACCCACTTCTTAATATAAATGTGTAAATTAACAACTTATATCTTTCTATTTAGACAAGAAAACTACTCTTTACTATTTTTTTTACAAAAGCAAAATTAAATGGTAGTTGAAAATTACATATAAGAAAAGAAGACTTTATGAAAATTACATCATTGTCCATTTAAATTTGGTTTTTTTATTAGGGACTAAATAATATATTTTGTTAGTTTTTCAGTTATAATAAAAAACTGCAGCAAAAAAAAGAAAAAAGAAAAATGCACAAAAAAAAACATTATACACAAAATTGCATTAAAAAACTGCACATAAAATTGCAAAAAAATAATTGCA
>JBBPBP010000004.1:43636223-43656322 GCA_037974735.1 Cicer chorassanicum | reverse complement strand
AGAACAAGTATTTGTCATTAATAAATAATAAAATATGGAACAAGTATTTATTATTAGTAAATATTTAAAAACCACGAAAAAAAATATTTGTTATTGATAAATATAAACAAAGTATTGGATAAATATTTTTCACTAATATATAAAAAAATCAGGGGACAAATATTTTTCAAGCGATAAATATAAAAATTTACATAACAAATATTTGCCACTAATACATGAATAAACACAGGATAAATATTTATCATTGATAAATATCAAACAAAAGCACGGAATAAATGTTTGTCATTGATAAATATAAAAAATAATGGATAAATATTTGTCCTTGATAAAGAAAATAAGGTTTTTTGTTTAAAATAGACTTAATTACAGTTTTGGTCCCTCTACTATTACCAATATTTTAAAAGTCAACAATTTTGGTCCCTCCTATACATTTTCTGAACTAAAAAAATAATGTTTTGACGTATTTTTAATGACGTGACATACAACTCTATGATATAGAACCATCTAAATGCATTAATTATTCATATGTCATTAATTACATTAAAAATATGAAGAAAAGAAATTGATGTTGAAATATAAGTTTTTACGATGTTTTGTTCCAATTTCACGGGTGTTAATTTTTCTATATCATCGTATCAAATATGACATTATTTAAAACATCTCACATCATCATTTTTTAGTTAAAAAAATCAGATGCAATGACCAAAGCTGCTAACTTTTAAAATATGGAGACCAATTTAGTGAATCAGTAAAAATAGATAAACTAAAACTGCAATTAAACCTTTAAAATATAAACGGAAGACGTGTAAAATATCAATGGTGTGTGACACAGGTTTCCTGTTAGTTTTTGTCTTTAAAAAGAGAAGAAGGATAATCTATGTCTTTCACTTAAATGTATTTCTCCATATTTAAATTAACATTTTGGTTTCATGGTCATGTGATACAAACGTGTGTCTACAATAGTCGTATGTGATTTGATCAAACTTATGTAAATATGGGCTCAATTATTGTTAGATTTATGAATTTCAGTTTCATTTATCCCTTTTTTTAGATTTTTTGAAGGAAAATAAAAATGTTGGCAAATATGAAAATTAAACACATTATAACTTATTTTTGAAATTTATTTTTAAATGGTCGGACAAAATCAAGTTACTACATTTGTGAGATGAAATCTTTTACTATTTAAACTACACATATGAGACGAAAATTTAGGGTCTGTTAAGTTCAACAGAGTGGGAGAGAAGATAAGTTTTAACGGAGAGGAGAGAAAATAAATGCGTGTTTGGTTCAAAAGGAGAGGAAATATTTTTTAATGATTTTGTGTTGGTTCAAGTGGATAGGTGAAATTTTAAATGGTTTTTAGTTATGTTTAGTCTTTCTCTCCTAAAAACTGAACCAAACTCATTTAATCTAAAGTATTCTCTGTCCTCACCTCCAACCAAACACACTCTTAATACAAGCTTTATTATTGAACACTTATTATACAAAATATTATATATATTAAATTTAGTTGTAAAAAGAGAGACATTAGATCTACATGTTGGAGGGAAAAAATATAAATTCATTTGAAAGCGCTTAGTGAGTTCGAACTTCATCCTCACCTTGGATTGATGCAACATGTCTTCATTTAAACTTTTTCATTAAAAAATAAAATAGTTTAGGGCCCGTTCGGGGTGGTTGTGAGTTTTTAGTTTTTGATTTTGAAAATCAATTTCAAAACCAAAAATTGTTCGGGTAAAATGGATCTGATTGGTCTTTTTACTTATTTTCAAAACAATTTTTCCTTAAAATTCAAAAAAGAAAGTTTTATAATTTTTGTTATTGTTTTAAAATTAATATGTCACTATCAATAGACATAAACATCACTCCAACAACCATCGACCACCACCTTCAATCATCCATCACCCATATCCAGCCACCGCCAAAACCACCTTCGGCCGCCGACATCACCAACCACCTACCTCTAACAACCGCCACTCACCCACCTCTTGTCGCCACCACTGCCACCACCTTCGGCTACCGCTAATACCACCAGTTCGGGTAAAGAGTGTTAAACAATTCACATAAAACAAAAATTAAACCTTAACTAAAAATCGAAATTTAGAACTGAAAATTGAAAACTAAAAAATTAAACTTGTTTTAGTTTTTGAAGATTTCAGAACATAAAACTAAAAATAACCCCAAACAGAGCTTAAATAAATTATAATTTTATATTATTTGAATTATTTTATAACAAGTAAAATTTAATTTAATATAATATTTATTTATTTTTTAATTAATTTTTATGTGTCGATATTTTTTTATATTTGGTGAATTCATAATGAGACAAGGTAAAGGGAGTGGTTCCATTCAAATAAAATAAAAATTGAAATTCAACTAAGAATTGAAATTGAAAATTGAAAAATGAAAAGTCAACTATAATTAATTTTAGTTTTTGAAAATTTCAAAACAGAAAATCGAAAACCACACCGAATATGCATTTAATTTCCCTGCAATGTTAGCATGAAAAGTTTCACATTGTTAGAACAAAGATTATGTGTGACTTTAGATGTAATTATGATAAAAATAAAACAATAAAGTAACAGTTATCATTGATTACTAGTATAAAATGAAAAAACTCTTTGCACTTATTTATTTTTAAATCTCTTTACATTATCTACATGTAAATAAATTTTGAAATTAAAGAGTGTAAAATAATTTTATATTAACATCCAATAAAAATCATATATATTGTCAGTTGTCGCATCATCCACCTCTGTATAGTTATTTTGAAATTAATAGTGTGATATAGACACGATTACTTTTCATTGGACCATAGTTTAAATTTTTTTTTAGATATAAAGTATAAAAATACACTGCAAATATAAAATAGTTTTATAATGTTGATCAATCCTAATCATTTGATATACCACCATATATGTTATGATTTTTAAATCAACAATAATTATTTAATTATGTAATATCGTAGCAATTTATTATTTATCATCTGATAATATAAAATTATTTTTCATAGTTGAATATTTTTATTCTCTAGTAAATTTTCGTTTTTTTTTTCTTTTCAAATGAGTTGAAATATGATGATATATAATAATTCAAAATTCAAAAAGCAAGACACCGTTTTAGAGAGTATTCGGTGGGTGAAAGGATTGTGAAGAGAGAAATTTGAAAACAACGTAGAAGAGCGGGGGAGTGAGTGGCGAGGAGCAACGTAGTAATCAATGAGTTCGAAAGAAAGTTGCAGATGCGAACTTCGCATCGCAATTCGACAACTTACTGATCGATGTCTCTATTCCGCTTCCAAATGGTCAGTACTCAAACTTCACAAACCCTAATCTCTCCCATTTTTTCCACACACTAACATAATCTCTTAAACGACGCGTGATTTCATTTCGCCCCAATGCAGGGCAGCGGAACAATTGGTAGGAATCGAACAAGATCCAGCGAAGTTCACTCCTTCCAATACAAGATTCCAGCGTGGAAGCTCAAGTATTCGCCGGAAGTACCGTACTCATGAGATTACAGCCACGCCCACTACCGGCGTTTCGTATGTAGCTACTCCGGTTATGGAAGAGGATGAACTTGTTGACGCTGATTTTTACCTTTTGGCTAAGTCTTACTTCGATTGCCGCGAGTATAAAAGAGCTGCTCATGTTCTTCGTGATCAAATTGGACGCAAATCGGTTTTCTTGCGATCTTATGCTCTCTATATGGTTAGTTTTTTTTTTCCTCCCTCCTGCTTTTTTGTCTATTTGTGTTGTTTATATGTTTTCATTTTCCATAAAAATTGTTTCTTTGGTGCTAGTTTCACAAGCAATCTATTTCATGTTTCATTCAGTATATGCTTTTTAAAATACAGAAATGCTGATAGTTACGAATGCAATTTCGTCAAAACAACACGAGGCGGGTATTCTGTCCAAAAACTGTTGTGTATTGTTGAAAAAAGGAAAAAAATGCCATGTTTACGTTCTTGCATTTCGTGTGCTGTTTTTTCCCGTAAAGAATAGCATTGCTCTATTATTAAGATATATAAGTACATGTTGATTATCATAATATAAGTAAATGTTGACTATCACATTTCATATTTACTATGTCTAATATTCAGAAGCACAACAGTTTCAGATTTTTCAATTTCAAACATTTTAGCATCTGTAGCATTATAGCAGGGTTTCTTTTGAGCATTTACCTCAGTAGTGTTTCTTTAACTACCTTTATTACTGTTACATTTTAAAAACTCATTCTACATATTCTTTCACTTTGAGTGGTACTCTTGGCCGTCAACTGTATTTATGGCAGTCTTGTATGTACATTAATTGATATCTTACATAGTTAGAATCCATTTAAGATGTGTGGATAGAAATTTCATATAAAAAATATGAATAAGTTACTGACATTCAGAACTACAACACGTGTCCCATGCATCGCCGGGTCAAGACTCAATGCACTAGTTATAAATTATAAAGAAGTTAAAAACAATAATGATTAAGAAACTCATAGATATCAAGCAATAATTATGGTGTGCGCTTTAAGCCATGTTATACGCATGCTTGGTCGGTTTCGATTTGATTAATTAAAATGGGAACTGATCATATATTTGAACCGGGTAAAGAACGGGTCCAATCTCTTATCATACATAAAAGCTAAAGTGTAAATTGTACCTTCGTCTTAATTTTTCAAATCACTAAATCTTTGGCAACTAAGTTTATCATTCCCACACTATGGTTGAGTGTCTCTCTGAGCTTTTCACCTCATTACTGTTTCTGTATATACTTTGTAACTCTTACATTTGTCATTAATATATTACATTATAAACTCATTCTAAATTTTGATGTTAAAAGTTATTGGGGTTTAGAAATTCATAGATATCAACTGATAACTGTTTTGTGTGTATAGGCCATTCTTTTAAATATCAGACTGGAAGGTTTGATTGGTTGAACTGAGAACTAGTCATGTATTTGAATCCTTCAAAATGTTCTTAAACAAGCTGTTAGAAGTTAGAACTGGCTTAAACCGATAAATTTTAGTCTCTAGAGTTGTAATGGATTTCTGTAATTTGTAATGTTTTCATTCAAAAATATAACTTTTAACCTAAGGAAAAAGTTCAATGACAAGTTATACCATAAATGTTATCTCCTTATATAAGGACCTACAAAACTTATTAGAACAAGCAAACATTATATAACATGAAGAAATCACATCTAATATGGATATATTAAATGATTGAAGAAATTTGCTTCTCAATATATTTTCTAACAAATAAAAAAAAAATATATCACTTATTTGTCCACACAACACAGTAGTCCCTATCTAGTGTATTTAAAATTTGATTTTCATTATTGCTGCAGTAATATCACAAGATTCTCTTGGCTGAATTGATAAAATTTTATGTCAAAAAGTCATTAAATAGAATGAGTATGACAATACTTCTCTTATATTAAGTGAATCTCCACTAGTCCACCTAAACAATTTATATAAGCTTTTCCTTCAAAACCAAGGACATTTTTTTAGGATTAAACAAATTGATCCTTTAGTTTAGGGACTTCTTTTCTTTAGAATATAATGCTAATTTCTGTAAAACACTCTAAAAGATTGCATTAGAATCATTTTATTTATGTATAAACAAAATGGGCCTTAGGTTTTCATTTTTTTTTTTGACTAAAGGTTTTCACATTAATATGTGGGATATTATATGTTCAAAATCTAAATGTGTTGGGGACTTCTGTTTTTTGATTCATTGTGGAGTTGGGTGTAGTAATATTATGGAGAGCCCAGGAGAACTTGGATTTTTGGTTATCTGTGTGGGTATGTGTGGCTGACGGGTCATTTTAGACATTTGAAATTTAATTAATACAACTTTAGTAAGGACAGGATGGCAGGTGGTTAGAATCATGGCATATTATACATGTGTTTCATTCAATTTCCGTAGGAAAGTCTATTTTGGATTGAACGGCATTTGTGCTTATCTGCTAAATAGACTGTGATTAATTATGCTAATTTTATTGGATTCTCTTTTAGGGGATTTAAGGTAAATTTATCTTTGTGATTGGAGCTAAACTCCATTAATTGTTTAAGGGGTGGTGTTGCAAAGTTTACTTAACAGATAGCAACATTAGGCAATAATATAGAGGGCAGTCTATATTCTGTCTTTTACTCTTTTATTTGACTTGAGTTGGGCAGAGTTAAAATGAGCAAAGCACACCAGCTGGCCACATGATATCTCTTCATGGTTCCCTCATGTTATTGTCATCTTTTTAGTTGTTTTTTGAACACTTGCTGTTAGCTGCAGAAAAATTGCAATTTTCTTGTTACTTGGCTATTATTCATATAATGCGCTTTCTGTTTCCCAAACTGACTTCAGGTCTTTCTTTAAGACATTGTCAGTTGTCATCTAAAACCTTTTTCTAAGACAAATTTTTCTGCCACTTATGGTTACTTTTGTCAATCCCTAGGCTTTTCAGGCTATACAATTGTCATAATGTGGATAATTTTTTTAACATATTTCTGCCACTTATCATATTCTTCCATGTCATTTCACTTGTTACTTTTACTTTGAGTAAAACCTCATTAAAGATAATGCATTGAGCACTGTCACATGCTAATATGGTGATCTGACACAGTGCATTGTTCTTCTAAATTAATGTACATAATATCAGTTTGAAAGAATGGAGTATTTTTTAGTTTCTGGAATTTCACATGTCTATAACTTCCGTGTCCATGCTTTGTACTTTCTTCAGGCCGGAGAAAAGCGAAAAGAGGAAGAGATGATTGAACTTGATGGACCTCTGGGTAAGAGTGATGCTATGAATCAGGAATTGGTTTCTATAGAGAGGGAGTTGTCTACACTTCGCAAGAACGGCACAGTTGATCCCTTTTGTTTGTACTTATATGGTCTTGTTCTTAAACAGAAAGGCAATGAAAACTTGGCACGCACAGTTCTTGTGGAATCTGTAAATAGCTACCCTTGGAACTGGAATGCCTGGACTGAACTGCAATCCTTATGCACTACAGTTGATATCTTGAATAGTCTTAATCTCAGTAGTCATTGGATGAAGGACTTTTTTCTTGCCAGTACTTACCAAGAATTAAGGATGCATAACGAGTCTCTGACAAAATATGAATACCTACTCGGAACTTTTGGTTTTAGTAATTACATCCAAGCTCAAATTGCTAAAGCCCAGTACAGTTTGAGAGAATTCAACCAAGTTGAAGCTATATTTGAAGAACTGTTGAGGACTGATCCTTACAGAGTGGAAGACATGGATATGTACTCCAATGTGCTATATGCCAAGGAATGCTTTTCTGCTCTGAGTTACCTTGCCCATAGAGTATTTATGACTGATAAATACAGACCTGAATCTTGTTGTATTATCGGGAATTATTACAGTTTAAAGGGGCAGCATGAAAAGTCAGTTGTATATTTTAGGAGAGCCCTTAAACTGAACAAAAATTATCTCTCTGCTTGGACACTTATGGGTCATGAGTTTGTAGAGATGAAAAACACTCCTGCTGCTGTGGATGCCTATCGTCGGGCTGTTGATATAGACCCATGTGATTATCGTGCTTGGTATGGACTAGGACAAGCTTATGAGATGATGGGTATGCCTTTCTATGCACTTCATTACTTCAAAAAATCTGTTTTCTTACAGCCAAACGATTCTCGGTTATGGATTGCTATGGCTCAATGCTATGAAACTGACCAGCTTCGCATGCTCGATGAGGCAATAAAGTGTTACAGAAGGGCTTCAAATTGTAATGACAGGGAAGCAATTGCTCTGCACCAACTAGCAAAGCTGCATTCAGAGCTCGGACGCCCTGAAGAGGCAGCATTTTACTACAGAAAGGATTTAGAGAGGATGGAGTCTGAAGAGAGGGAAGGACCTAACATGGTTGAGGCCTTGCTCTATCTTGCCAAGTATTACAAATCGCAGAAAAGATTCGAAGAAGCAGAGGTTTATTGCACGCGTCTTCTTGATTATACTGGCCCAGTGAGTCTAAAATATTTAACTACAATTTCAATTTGAAACATTTTTGTCATACCAAATCATTTAATGATCAAAATCATTCTTTCATTTCAGGAGAGGGAGACAGCAAAGAGTTTACTTAGAGGGATGCGATCAACACAATCTAGTTTGCCTCCAACAGATGACCACTTTCCTCCCTAATGTCTCTTGTGCTGCATCAGAACTAATGACAAAAGGAATCATTCTCATACTGTAGTGCTGCAAAATGTAATAGCATGCTGCTCTAAACAAGCAGACAAGCATCATAGCACATTTAAGTCCAAAGTGGTGATATGGTTTCCAAGAACATGAGTCTGAAGCCAGAAAAGCCTTTCTTTCTTCTCTTGTATGACTGGGTAAACAGATTAGGGTCCGTTTGATTTGTGTAAAAATTGTAATGGATTAGACATTAGACAGCTTAAAAGTAGTTGTTCCTTTTTTATTTATTCTTTTTTGTAGAATAGGACAAAACAAAGGAAACTATCCATAGAAAAAAGTGGTAGAATGTTATTATGCGTTAGCTAGAAGTGATAAAAGTATTCTAATAGTGTTCAACTTTGCTACAGGAACAAATGTTTTTGAGTAGTCTATATCGTAGGTTTGAGTGAAATCCTTAGCCACCAAGTGAGCCTTATACCGTTCAATTGATCCATCTGAGTTATACTTCAAAATAAAAACCCACTTACGTCCCACATTCTTCTTCCCATCCAATAATGTCATAACACTCTAAGTTTTGTTCTTCCCAAGAGCTCTCATCTTTTCAAGAACAACTTCTCTCCACTTCTGAAATTCTAGAGCATCCTGCACATCATTTGGAATCCCTACACTAGACAATTGTGAGGCGGAAGCAAAAAAGATGAAGATAAGTTCGAGTATGATGTAAAATTGGACATAGGGTGCTTAGTGCAAGATCTAACGGGTTTTCTAATGACTATGGGAAAGGATCTAATAGCTTTTCTACAATGAATTTTTTTCAAATATAATATGCTCTACAACACAACTCATATCTATTGTAAGTTAAGAGCAAAAAGAGAGAAGCAAAAAGTATATGCAAACATGTGAAAAACCTAAACTCATTATTTTGTATCAGAAGGATTTTTCACATTATATTTTAGCTTAAATCAATTATCGTTGCACATAGTTATCTGTTCTTTTGTTGTCGCACATAGATGTATCTATCAAGTGGACAGTTAACCATGATAAATCTCTTATGTCAATATTCTCTTTCCCTACTCTTTTTATAAGAAATTTAAAATTAACTAAATCTAACCTAATGTTTTAAATAACACAATTCAAACTTCATTTCCTGTGTTATTCACTACGTTTGTTTGTCCCAATCATGTTTTGCTTAGATGTTTCATAGAAACATCACAATAGGCAAAGTTAGAATATTTGATTGTCTAGCAATTACTACCTATGGAGTAATACCACAAATGGTCGTGACTAATAATATATATGATTTGGTGTTTACTATCTAGTAATGCACATAATATATTTACAAGAAGTCTATCTAATGTTTAATTGTATCAAAGAAAATATTAATCAAAAGAAGTCTATCTCCAACAAAGCAACAACAATTAAGAACATATCATCTTATGATTGTAAAATGAGTTAGGTACCGCAATATAGAGACATTTTATGTACTAGATTGAAGAAGTCACATAAAAAATATCAAGTATGAGTTCAATCACTTAGTTCAAAAAGAAGATTTTTTTAATATCTCAAGATTCCATACAAAATGATCTAAAAAGTAGAAGTCACATCACTGACTGAAAAGACTACTCTAAGACATCTACAAGAAACGACTCTTTTTCTATACTATGGCAACAACTAATTTATGATAGCTAGATCTTAATGACTATTATTCTCTTAAAGATTTTTTTCATGCTTTATAAAAGGAACTTCATATCAAAAGTTAAAGTTGACGAATGTCTACATATTCTAAAGACTATTGTTAATCATTTGACAAGAAATACGCATGAGACATATCTTATGGATGTTCATGTAAAGAGAAAATTGATTAAAGAAATGACTTGGTGAAACCAAGATCATAATGAGAGAAAAAGAAATGGCAATATTTATAAAAGAGTATATTTGGAAAAGTTATTGAACACGATAAGCATAATTGTAAATCCTCTTTATTGGAGTAATTATCTTGTAAATCATCTAAGAAGAAAAATAAATATGAGAGATACTTGGATTGATAATTTACAATTGTATTGCATATCCTCTCTTAGATAGTTATTAACTGAAAATTTTCATATATGCACCCAATTTGTAAAAAGCCTAATAATGGCTGAAAGTATCTACTTGGAAGACTTGAATGTACTTGGTCATTTTAAGAGAAGGGGTACAAGACTAAAGAGGCTTAGAGAACAGTTGGATTTTCCAGTAGAAGAATAAAGAATACTTTGCCTAAAGAGAGGTATATAGAAGACTCTACCTAGAGAGGTATGGAAAATGCTAAGCTTGCAAAGGCTTAGAGAATATATATGTGTTAATATAATAATACATGTTTATAATCTAACTCAAATCAATTTATTTGAATAATAAATTAAAGAAATTTTTTAGTTAAAAATCAGATGCAATGACCCGTTTGCATCCAATATATATAGATTGGTGGGGGCGAATCGAACCTAAAGCTTAGTGTGATACACACGCTTTGCAATTTATTTGTGCAACCTTCATCATCATCATCATCAATTTCATCATCTTCTTGTTCAAGATTTGCAGCATAGCACCAACAAAAGATCCAACAATCTTTAGGTTCGATTATCAAATTTATTTATGACTGCAACTTTTAAAGGAGATGGACTTTCTTGACCATGGTGAAAAGTACACATTTAATTTATATGAATATATATGATATGTTTGAAGTTCTAAATTCATATGTGGTTCTCCAAAGTAATTATATTTGTTTATGTTAAATTTAACATGTGGTTAGATTGATATGCATGATTTAGAATATATATTCAAGTATGTAAATTTAATATGGTTTATGCATGAATTTTGCTGGTTTGGATTTTAAAAATTAATCAAAGTCTTGGAAATAATCACATATGAAAATTCATAGTTGTGCACTAAAAGTTATTTAGTGTTAATACATTTATATATTACATTCATGTTTGAAATGCATATATAATAAATTTTCCTTTTCAGATGCATATATAATAATGTGGAGATAGGATGTGGAAAATTAATAATATGGAATTAGAGATAATATGTTTTGATGAAATTTTTGTTTATCTGTGGTTGATGTTTTAGACTAAGAACAAGAATTTATGACTGACCGGCGAAAGAAAATGTATTTATAATTTTGGTCTCTTAAATCTTGACAAGTATGAATACGAATAATTTAACATGCATATTTAACACATTAATTTATTTAAATTGTCATAAATATCAAGTGTATGTCTCAATATAGTAATGCTTTATGTGAGAAGTTATTAAGTCTAGAATTGATTAACTCATATTATAGGTGCATGATAGTATGAAAATATCTGTCAATTTCTTGCTTATTTTGATATTGAAAATGATTTGGATCTATTTTGAATTTTTGTAAGTTGACAAATGTTCATGGAAGAAACTAATAAAAAAAAAATCTTAATGATTTTATTCATTATTTAATTTCTATTGTGATGCTTATTTGGATTTACCATAGAACATATTTAAATATGAAACTTGAATTAACAAATAGAATTCATGATGCATGCATTAGTTATAGTATAACTATGAAAAATTGGTTTCTTTAAATTAAATGAAAGGAATGCTTATTTGTTAAGGAGTAGTTACAAGTTTGGACTCACCTTATGATATTTGATTATGATAAATTTTTATGATCATGTTTTGTTAGCTTGTGGCAATTTTTATGATCATGTTTTGTTAGCTTGTGGCAATATATATTTAATGCATTCAATGTATTATATCTTAAAACTTGGATATATTGAAAAGAGAATTCGAATTTTAAATTGAGATGCTTATTAAATATAGTAAAAAGTAGAATAACATAAAAGTTTGTTTATGTGATAATTGAGATGTTTATCAATTGTAAGCGACACAATGTCAAGAGATTAAATGATAAAAGTGTCATGGTTTGGTGATAGTTGGTCAATACTATCAAGAATATAAAAGGTAATCGGATGTTTGATGTAAGTCATGACTTATATCAGACCTGATATAGATATCTTATTGGAAGATTAAGTCGGTATACAAGCAATTCAAGTAAATAACATTGGCATGTTATTAATAAATTATTAAAATATTTGAAAGGAACAATTAACTATAGTTTAATCTATAGTGTATATCCTTCAATTTTGGAAGGATATACATATGTTAGTTTGGTAAATTATGTTGAGGATCATGCTTCCACAAGTGGATTGATCTTCAACCTTGGTGGATGTGAAGTTTCTTGGAGTTCAAATGAACGAACTTGCATTGTCGACACACCACCATGACTGCAGAATTTATTGTTCTAGTTGCAGGTAGCAAAAAGGCTGAATGACTAAGAAATTTGTTGTATGAGATACCAATTTGGCCAAAGCCAATGACATCGGTGTCCATACATTGTGATAGTTAATCCACACTATCAAAAGCATATAGCCAAGTATATTGGTTTAAGACATAGCTATGTAAATGATTTAATGGAGTGATATCCATAATGTTTGTAAGAACTAAAAAGAATCTTGCAGATCCTTTGACGAAAGGTCTGGCAAACGACATGGTGTTGAAGACATCATTAGGGGTGTGATACAAGCTCATATTTAAATAATCACCAATGGTGGAAAGATCAACTCACACTTGAGTAGCATCAAGTCTTGAGTTCAATGATGAAAGTACACTATTAAAGTGATTGAAGTACTTGACAATAGATACACCCAAAGGGTAAAAGTACTTGGACCATAAAATAAAAGTGGTAGGATGAGGTCTCCTCTTAATGGACATATAACATATATTTGCTAGAATGTATAATTATGGGTACATTTCTGATATAGTCCGCCTATATGAGAATGAAGTGGGCCGCTTCATAGAGTTCAAGAGCTTGACTCTTAAATTCTCAAGAAAAGGATATGAGACACACGACCTTATCAAATGTGTCATATTTATAATTCAATCAATGATACCGAGATTTCATGTGTGAGTTATGCACACTTGTTCTAATGAATGTTTGGTTCAAAACTTGTCTACCAATCTATTCGGGGATGAGTGAAAACATAATTTACTAAGTAATGGTTCAAATCGTAAGATACTTTTATCTGAAACCATGAGATTTCTGGAATAACGAACTTAGATATATTTTGAAAATGGTGGGGGATTGTGAGGGGAATTTCCAAAATATATTTGGAATTCTCTAATAGCTATATTAATGTAGCAAAATTAAATAACTTAATGTATCACTTGGTCAAGTGGTTGCAATGCTTGGGTTTAATTTAAACCAATGCATCTGTTAAGTTACCAAATGTTACAATCTTTCTCAAGAGTTGTTTTCTTTCACCAATTGGTATGAGTTCAAGAGTTGTTTTCTTTCACTAATTGGTATGAGTTTCTCTATAAATAGAGATACTTTAGAGGCAGAAAGAAGAATACAATTTTCATGTTACATGAACTAAATGTTTGTCAAAAATATTTCTGAGTCATTTCTTCTTTTCTCTAGTGCACGAGAATAAATGAAGGAACTTTATTATGTAAACTATCATTGATCGATAAGCTTGATGCGAATGTGCAATTCACTTCAAGGATTCCAAAGTATCCTGAATGAGATTCGCCGATTAACCCGTTTGCATCCAATATATATAGATTGGTGGGGCGAATCGAACCTAAAGCTTAGTGTGATACACACGCTTTAGAATTTATTTGTGCAACCTTCATCATCATTATCAATTTCATCATCTTCTTGTTCAAGATTTGCAGCATACCACCAACAAAAGATCCAACAGTTTCCAGAAGTAATGAGTTTTATTAGTATGAACTGTCGAGGCCAAGGTCACTTGAGGGATGTTCTACTGTTAGGGGACCTTTTCCGTAGTCATAAACAAGAAAGTGTATTTTTGTGTGAAATGTTAGTGCACACCAAGAAAATTAAAAAGATTTATGCTTAGTTGGGTTTTGATTTTTCATTCACAGTAGATAGATATGGTAGAAGTGGAGGGCCTATTCGTCTTTGGGATAGGAATATTCCATCCACTATAAGAAGCTTTTCTTTGAATTACATTGACTTCGTGATATAAGACACAGGGAATAGAAAATGGAGATTCATTGAATTTTACGGGTTCCTAAACCAAATTTGAAAGAGTAACTCTTGGAATCTATTGAGAACCTTAGTGGGGGACGACTAAAATGATCCATGGGGTATAATGGGACAATTTAATGATATTTTTCCCGAAAACAACGAATGTGGTAGAAGGGAGCAACCATCTTGGCTGATCAAGGGTTTTTGTGAAGTAGTGTCTGATGATGGCCTCATAGATATTCCCCTCAAAATGTAAAAATGCATTGAATGAGGCAATGGAAGATTCTAGTAGTGGTAATTTATAGATAATAAATTCTCTCAAGGACAACTTGTCTAACTTACCATGTAAAGGAAGTGACATTTTGGATACAACCAGCGAAGGCTTACTATCTCAAGAAAAATATCAAAACCTTTAATCTTTCATATCCGCGCATCCAGAAGAAGGAAGAGAAACAAAATTTAGAACCTCTTTAATGTCGAGAGAATGAGTGTGAATTCCAATGAAGGAATTTGTGAAATAGCCAGAGCCTATTTCCAAGACCTATTCCTTGAGAAGAACAACATCTCCACTCTTGTCTTCGAAGTGATTCATCTAATGACTGGGATGGATGAAAATGACATGGTGTTGGCTCCCTTGAAGAACGAGGAAGTGAAAGAAGCTTTGATCATATACATCTGAACAAGGCCTTCAACACAAATGGCTTAAACCCATAATTTTTGGGACTTGTGTGGCGGCAATAATTTCAGTCCAACTTGTGATTGGCAACAAGTTCGTTATCTAGTACACTAAATGTTACTCACGCTATAATTTACATAGAACTCTAAAAGTGGACTAGTGGCTGAGTTTCCTTAGCACATAGGAAGCCCGCCGTGCCAAAGTTTCCAATAATTCTTTTTAGAAATACAGCTACTTTATTACGAGACATTTTATTTGTCATTTTAAAATTTTCAATAATATAAAAAAATACTATTAGACATTAAATCAAGTCTATTTGATATACTTTATGGAGTCTATTTGATATATACTTTAATCTTGTGCAAAATCCAAAATTTAATATTTGGACCTATACCTAAATTCTAAAATTACTCTTCTAATTCCTGAATTTTCTCTTTATTTTCTCTATATCTGTGGGGATGAATATAAAATAGTGTTCTCAAGAAATGTATATTTGTGGGGATGAATATATGAAACGCCCCCTTCTTTTTTTAAAATAAATAAATAAATAATAATTCAATAATAATATTAATATTATTAAATTATTAAAACCCACACCAACTCCACTTTCTCTTTCTTTTTTTCCATCTCACTTTTTCCTCCTTCTTCTTCTCTCCCATTTTTTTTTTTTGGCTTTTCTTTTTTCTCTTCCTTCCTTCTCCTTGTTTCTTCTCTCCACAATACTTAAACCCTTAACCCTCAGAATGAATTTAATATCCCAAAGAGTATAATATCTCATACTCCTACAATTTCTCTTGGTTAGGATTTTGGGTTAGGGTTTGTGCTCTGAGGAAGGAGAAAAGTACCCATCTCTTGAGAGTTGTTTATTGAGACTCTTTGAGGTAAATACACAACCCTTATGCTATTAATAAATCTCTAGGAAATGTAGTTTTGGTTAAAAATCTTATTTTTGTGCTTAGAGTAGATTTAATGAATTTTTATGGTTTCCTAGAGTTAGCTAAACTTTAGAATAATTTTCCTAAAGTCTTAAGAATATTTTTGATACTCAGATTTGTTAGCTGAGGTCCTACCGGCTACTCTGGGAGTTGTTGGAGAACAAACGTAGCTGATTCTCCGTAGTAGTGAGTTGACGACGATTATCGTCATTTATTTTTTTACGCTATAATTATTCTTTTACTCGTTTTCTATGTTAAAATATTTATTTAAAAATTTGGGAAACACAACCTTTGAAATTTTATCTCGATTTCGTCATTTGTTTATTTTAATGCTCTTTATTATATAATATGTTATTAATTCGATATACGTATGCGTTATAAGTATTCAAATTGTGAATTGTTATTCGATTGAATATATTTTCCATGAATTACGATGAATTGAAAGGATATTTTAAATACGTGTTTTTGGGAAATCGTTGCTATGATTATTAAATCTTTAACGGCGTTAGGTGCACCTAGTTACCTCGTTTTGATTAGGGAGAGTTACCCGTTAGATGCAGCCGCCCCTATGTGAAATGTTATCCGTAGGAGGAGAGGGCTATCAACGAGATGTAAACTCCCTAATTGATGCCTGATGATGCGTTGCGGGATTGAGAGGAGAGGGCTATCCGTTAGATGGAGCCACCCCTAAGGGAAATGCCACCCTTAGGAGGAAAGGGTTATCAATGAGATCAAGCCGCCTCTTGGTTCTCAATAATTAGTATTTTTACTTGTTTGATTTTCTATGATGATTTTAATGTTATTCATTTTAATTTCGCTTCACTATTAATTGGATTTTATATATTTTTCTCTGAACGATTAAACTATAAATTTAGATGATTTTATTACGTGAATAACATAATCGTCTTAAGATTGTAAAACTGTTATTCGTGCCTTTTTGTGTTTCCCTTCTAGTTGATGGTGATTGTTGTCTCCTCACTAAGTCTTTGTGACTTACTCCTTCATGTTGTTTATTTTCCAGATTCACAGGCAGGTGAGTAGCAAGCTGATAGTAGGCTCAAGTCTCGGTTGTATTTTGTTTTGGTAGGCCTCTTTGATCGAGGACCATTTTTTTTGTAAAGTCTGTTGAGTCATAATGTATTTTGCTGCTATTGGAGTTTATATGGTCTTTTGGGTAATGTACTGAATGTTTAGATGATACTGTTTAAATTTGGATGAATTTGAAGTTTAAACAGGGATTTTGTAAATTTGGAAATGTTGAAATTACAGAGGATACTCTGTCAAAATTTCGTGAAAAATTATATATATTTTTGAAATGGTTACTCAGAACTATTTATTTGGTAAATTGTGAAGTTAGTTGATAGGCTTGCCAGGCTAGGGGTATAGCTTGTGCGGCGGTCACGGCGTTTAGTTTTTAGGTCTTTACAAAGTTGGTATCAGAGCTCGGTCGTAGGTCCTAATAGCTGCAAACATAGGGTGATAATAGATTCTTGTCAGTAACTTGTGTACCCGGGCACAACTTACTTACAAGGGCTATTAGCACTCTATGAGAGTCTAATCTGTTGTCTAAATCTGTGTTTACATTCATCATCAATATCTTTCCACATTTTCTTGTCGTCTTGCTCAATTTTTGATCAATGTTCTTTGATTAGGTGAGAATGCCACCCAAGACTAGGAATCCTACTATAAGGGAAATTGTTGATGAGTCAATTGCCCAAGCCCAAGGCGCTCGTCAACGAGGTCGTGCTCGAAATAGGCGTAGAGCTAATGTTGGCGGACGTGGCTTGGATGCCAATGTTGAGGTACCTAGGAGGAGGCGTGGAAATCTAGCCATGGAAGAGTTTGCTGCTGGTCTGCAGGGATTACAATAGGTTGTGCAACAACTTGTTGGGGCTGTCGTCGGACAACAACAAGAGGGTGATAAAAGATATGAAAATCCCAATGGTCAATAAGAGGTTAGACAAGTTGAGCATCAGACGGCTGTAGCAACGAGGGGTATTGAGGTTACTTTACCAGACTTCATGAAGCTTAAACCCCCTACTTTTTCTGTGTCTAGTGCGACTGAGGACCCACAACAATTCATTGATAGTCTAGAGCGGCTTTGGAGAGCATTGGGTTGTTCTGAGGTAATAGCAGTGGAATTGACATCCTTTCAGCTAATAGGTGTGGCCCGAGATTGGTTTGATATAGTGTCACGTGGTAGACAAGTGGGGTCACCTCCGTTAGCATGGAGAGTGTTCTCTCAGTTGTTTATGGCTCGTTTTCTTCCGGAGAGTGTTAGAGATGGATTAGCTCATGAGTTTGAGTGATTGGAGAAAACAGAGGGTATGACAGTTTCAGAGTACAGTGCTCAGTTTACACAGTTCTCTAGATACGCTTCTTACCCTATCACTGAGGAAATGCGTGTCAAAAGGTTCATCAGAGGATTGAGGGATTACTTATTTAGATCTGTGGTTGGGTCGAATTGTTCTACTTTTGCTGAGGTTTTGAGTTTAGCACTTCAGATTAAGCAACGACGGAAGGAAAAAGGAGGTAATAGACAAGATTCACGGAAGAAACAAAGGGTTGAAGGATCCTAGAGTAACTATCCGAATCGCGGTGGTGGATCTATGTTTGGTTATCAGGGGCAACAAAGACTCATGTCTCAAATAGGTGGTCATAGCGGGCAGTCTTCTGGGACAGTGCAGAGTCGTAGATCAGATTCTGGAGCAGCATCACAGTCCACTTTCCCTCAGTGACATTCTGGCGTTTCAGCTACACGGTGTTCTGTTTGTCGTAGGTTTCACTTTGGAAATTGTTCTAGAGATGGTAAGGTGTGCTATCAATGTGGCCAAGTAGGTCACATCAGAAGGGATTGTCTTGTAGACACGACACGTCCATCCTCTAGTTATGCATCGGCCCCAACAGCTTTGGCATCTTCTCATACTCATTCTGCAGCTGTGCGACAAAGTGGAAATTCTTATGTTAGAGGTTCAGGAACATCTCAGCAGGGAGGTAGAGGATTTGGTGGTAGAGGTCAGATACCAGCAGGAAGAGGTCATGCTCGAGTGTTTGCTTTGACTCGTCAGGATGCTCAGACATCAAATACAGTAGTTACAGGTATACTTTCTATTTGTTCAAGAGATGCTCATGTTTTGTTTGATCCTGGAGCTACTCATTCTTTTGTATCCTCGTGGTTTGCTACTCGACTTGGTAAATGTTCATCTTCTTTAGAAGAGGCTTTAGTTGTAGCTATACCTGTTGGAGGAAATTTGATTGCTAAGTCGGTGTATCGTTCTTGTGATATAACTATTGAGGGCAAGGTGTTGCCAATAGATTTAGTAGTTATTGACTTGGTAGATTTTGATGTGATTTTGGGTATGGATTGGTTGTCTTTGCACCATGCCAGTTTGGATTGTCATAACAAATTGGTGAAATTTGAGATACCGGGGCAATCAATATTCTCGTTTCAAGGAGAACGTTGTTGGGTACCACATAACCAAATCTCAGCCTTGAAAGCTAGCAAGTTAATGAGAAGAGGTTGTCAAGCGTACTTAGCCTTGGTAAGGGATACACAAGTGGCTGAGGAGGAGTTGGAAAAAATTCCAATAGCATGTGAGTTTCCAGATGTTTTTCCAGAAGAACTTCCTGGGTTGCCACCTGACAGGGAGATTGAGTTCTCTATAGAATTGATTCCAAATACTCATCCTATATCTATACCTCCTTATCGTATGGCCCCAGCAGAACTTAAGGAGTTAAAGGAGCAACTTCAAGATCTTCTTGATAAGGGTTTTATTCGCCCAAGTTCTTCTCCTTGGGGAGCACCAGTTTTATTTGTAAAGAAGAAAGATGGATCCATGCGGTTATGTGTGGACTATAGGCAGTTGAATAAAGTAACCATAAATAATAAATACCCTTTACCACGCATTGATGAATTGTTTGACCAACTTCAACGAACTCAATGTTTTTCTAAGATTGATTTGCGGTCAAGGTATCACCAGTTGAAGATTAAGAAGGATGATATAGCGAAGACAGCTTTCCGCACGCGTTATGGACATTATGAATTCCTGGTTATGTCCTTTGGGCTTACTAATGCCCCGACAACTTTTATGGATTTGATGAATCGCGTTTTTAAACCATTCTTGGATCAATTCGTGATTGTGTTTATTGATGATATCCTTGTTTATTCCAAGAGTAAAGAAGAACACGAGCAACATTTAAGATTGGTTTTGCAAACTTTACGAGATAAACAATTATATGCCAAATTCTCTAAATGTCAGTTTTGG
>JBBPBP010000004.1:43566256-43635957 GCA_037974735.1 Cicer chorassanicum | reverse complement strand
CTTTTATGGATTTGATGAATCGCGTTTTTAAACCATTCTTGGATCAATTCGTGATTGTGTTTATTGATGATATCCTTGTTTATTCCAAGAGTAAAGAAGAACACGAGCAACATTTAAGATTGGTTTTGCAAACTTTACGAGATAAACAATTATATGCCAAATTCTCTAAATGTCAGTTTTGGTTGGATAATGTGACATTTTTAGGTCATGTTGTGTCTAAGAATGGAATAATTGTTGATCCAAGTAAGGTGGAAGCAGTGCAGAATTGGCCTAGACCTACCACAGTAAAGGAGATTCGGAGTTTTCTTGGTTTAGCTGGTTATTATCGACGTTTTGTGAAGAATTTCTCAAAAATTGCATCTTTGTTGACTAGGTTGACCCAGAAGGGAGTTGAGTTCGAATGGATTGATGCATGTGAGGAAAGCTTTCAAAAATTGAAGGAGTACTTGACGTCAGCACTTATTTTGGCATTACCCATAGGCGGTGAAAGCTATGCAGTTTATTGTGATGCTTCTAGAGTTGGTCTTGGTTGTATACTTATGCAACAAGGTAAGGTTATTGCTTATGCATCTAGACAACTCAAGAGGCACGAGGTAAACTATCCTACACATGATTTGGAAATGGCCGCAGTAATTTTCACTCTTAAGATTTGGAGGCACTATCTATATGGTGAAACTTGTGAGATTTATACTGATCACAAAAGTCTTAAATATATCTTTCAACAGCGAGATTTAAATTTAAGACAGAGAAGATGGATGGAACTCTTGAAAGATTATGATTGCACAATCTTATACCACCCAGGAAAGGCAAATGTTGTTGCAGATGCTTTGAGTAGGAAATCCATGGGTAGTCTCGCTTATATAGCAGAAGTAAAGAGGCCAATAGTTAGAGAATTTCAAGAAATTGTTGACAGTGGAATTCAATTTGAACTTGATCATTCGAGGCTATTTTTAGCCCATGTACAAATTTGTCTAACCATAGTTGATGATATCAAAGAAGCTCAAAGTCAAGATCCATACTTGGTGAATATGGTAAATAATGTTCAGAATGGTAAAATTTCAGACTTTTCGGTTGATTCTGATGGTGTGCTGAGGTTGAAGTCTCGATTATGTTTTCTAAATGTTGGTGGCTTGAGAAGGAAAATTTTAGAGGACGCTCATCATTCTTCTTATACTATTCACCCAGGTTCTAATAAGATGTATCAAGTCTTGAGAGAGTTGTATTGGTGGGAAGGGATGAAGAGAGACGTAGCAGATTTTGTCTATAAGTGCTTAGTGTGTCAACAAGTAAAGGCTGAGCACCAAAAGCCTGCGGGGTTACTACAACCTGTTGAAATACCTGAATGGAAGTGGGAAGGCATCGCTATGGAGTTCGTCACAAGATTACCACAAACCCAAAAGGGTTATGACTCGGTGTTTGTGATTATAGATCGGTTGACCAAATCTGCACATTTCTTACCTGTGAAGACTACTTATACTGCATCTCAATATGCTAAACTTTATTTAGATGAAATTGTCTCTTTGCATGGTGTACCGGTGTCTATTATTTTTGACCGTGGGGCTCAATTTACTGCTCAATTTTGGAAGTCGTTTCAAACTTCATTAGGAACTCGTTTGAAGCTTAGCACGACTTTTCATCCTCAGACAGATGGCCAGTCTAAAAGGACTATACAGATATTGGAAGATATGCTTAGTGCTTGTGTTCTGGATCTTGGGGGTAGTTGGGATCAACATCTGCCCTAGATGGAATTTGCATACAATAATAGTTATCAATCTAGTATTCAGATGGCTCCGTTTGAAGTTTTGTATGGAAGACGGTGTAGGTCTCTCATAGGATGGTTTGAAGTTGGAGAAGCCAAACTAGCCGGTCCAGAGTTGATTCAAGATGCCATTGAAAAAGTTAAATTGATTCGAGATCGCTTAGTGATAGCTCAAAGTAGACAAAAATCTTATTCTAATAAGAGGCGTCGTCCCTTAATGTTTTCAGTGGGAGAACATGTATTCCTACGAGTTTCACCAATGAAAGGAGTTTTGCGGTTTGGTAAAAGGGGGAAACTAACTCCAAGGTTCATCGGACCATTTGAAATTTTAGAAAGGGTCGGACCTGTAGCTTATCGCTTGGCACTTCCACCGGATCTCTCGGGAGTTCATCCGGTCTTTCATATTTCGATGCTTCAGAAGTATCTTCATGACCCTTCTCATGTGATTAATCATGAAGACGTGCAGTTAGATGAGAGTTTATCATACATTGAGCATCCGGTAGCTATACTAGATCGCAAAGTGAGACGTTTACGCTCAAAGGATATCGTTTCAGTAAAAGTTCTTTGGCGTGGTCCATTCGGGGAAGAAACTACGTGGGAACCCGAGGAAGTCATCCGTGCAAAGTACCCACACTTATGTTGAAACTCAAGGTCAGTAGTATTTAATAAATGAAAAGTTAAATAAATTCGAGGACGAATTTTTATAAGGGGAGGAGATTGAAACGCCCCCTTCTTTTTTTTAAAAAAAATAAATAAATAATAATTCAATAATAACATTAATATTATTAAAACCCACACCAACCCCACTTTTTCTTTTTTTTTCCATCTCACTTTTTCCTCCTTTTTCTTCTCTCCCATTTTTTTTTTTGGCTTTTCTTTTTTCTCTTCCTTCCTTCTCCTTGTTTCTTCTCTCCACAATACTTAAACCCTTAACCCTCAGAAGGAATTTAATATCCCAAAGAGTATAATATCTCATACTCCTACAATTTCTCTTGGTTAGGATTTTGGGTTAGGGTTTGTGCTCTGAGGAAGGAGAAAAGTATCCATCTCTTGAGAGTTGTTTATTGAGACTCTTTGAGGTAAATACACAACCCTTATGCTATTAATAAATCTCTAGGAAATGTAGTTTTGGTTAAAAATCTTATTTTTGTGCTTAGAGTAGATTTAATGAATTTTTATGGTTTCCTAGAGTTAGCTAAACTTTAGAATAATTTTCCTAAAGTCTTAAGAATATTTTTGATACTCAGATTTGTTAGCTGAGGTCCTACCGGCTACTCTGGGAGTTGTTGGAGAACAAACGTAGCTGATTCTCCGTAGTAGTGAGTTGACGACGATTATCGTCATTTATTTTTTTACGCTATAATTATTATTTTACTCGTTTTCTATGTTAAAATATTTATTTAAAAATTTGGGAAACACAACTTTTGAAATTTTATCTCGATTTCGTCATTTGTTTATTTTAATGCTCTTTATTATATAATATGTTATTAATTCGATATACGTATGCGTTATAAGTATTTAAATTGTGAATTGTTATGCGATTGAATATATTTTCCATGAATTACGATGAATTAAAAGATTATTTTAAATACGTGTTTTTGGGAAATCGTTGCTATGATTATAAAATCTTTAACGGCGTTAGGTGCACCTAGTTACCTCGTTTTGATTAGGGAGAGTTACCCGTTAGATGCAGCAGCCCCTATGTGAAATGTTATCCGTAGGAGGAGAGGGCTATCAACGAGATGTAAACTCCCTAATTGATGCCTGATGATGCGTTGCGGGATTGAGAGGAGAGGGCTATCCGTTAGATGGAGCCACCCCTAAGGGAAATGCCACCCTTAGGAGGAAAGGGTTATCAATGAGATCAAGCCGCCTCTTGGTTCTCAATAATTAGTATTTTTACTTGTTTGATTTTCTATGATGATTTTAATGTTATTCATTGTAATTTCGCTTCACTATTAATTGGATTTTTTATATTTTTCTCTGAACGATTAAACTATAAATTTAGATGATTTTATTACGTGAATAACATAATCATCTTAAGATTGTAAAACTGTTATTCGTGCCTTTTTGTGTTTCCCTTCTAGTTGATGGTGATTGTTGTCTCCTCACTAAGTCTTTGTGACTTACTGCTTCATGTTGTTTGTAACAGCCCATTTTTATTTATTTATTTTTTTAAATAAACTAAAATTGAATTCATAAATAAAGAAAGAAATATTTTTGGATAAAATATTTAAGTCGTATCACAATGACAAATGTCAACAATAATTACAAACAGCGGAAACGGTTTTGAAATGAAAATCCAATATATTTAAAACATAAAAATACACCGGGGCTATGAGACCTATCTAATGTAGCTCATACCCCTGGGGTATTCTCAGCAGACACCTGCACGAAAGCACTGCCCCTAGAATTTTAACTTCCCCACGTCACATCAAAAAGTGGTACAAGGACCCATCAAAATAAAAGTCAAACTGACAATATATGGTATAGGTACAATCTTCCAGAATGAAATAAATACAACCACAACAGATAGACATCTAGTCCCTATACAACCATCTAATCTGATCATGCTACAAAAACTATGACCCAAGTGATCTCCATGCGCCCCGCAGAAATCCTTCTGACACAGCAGTGGTCAGGTAAGTCTAACTCTGTTCCCATCTCTAGAGTACTATCTGGTAGGACGATCCTGATTCTCATCTGAGGGCAAAGCCCATGTTTCCACAATAATTGCAAAGGTCACCAACCGAAATTAACAAATATCACATAACATTTAAATTTTAAATGCACAAAATAACCTTTCAACTAAGCATACATCTAGAAAGGGTTTTCATTTGCCAACATGCATAATCAAAGTTGCAAAATGAAGTTTTGGACAAAACTGCACTGTCGTATTCGAATACAACATCCTCGTATTCGAATACAGTGCTATTTCACAAGTCAGTAAAAAATTGAATATCTGTATTCGACTACACACTGCTTGTAGCCGAACACAACTGCTAAAATTTTCAGATTTCATGTTTCGAAAATGTTTCACAATCATTCAACACTTACCACACAAAATCAATCAATTACACTCATCAATTACGGCACCATTACAAACATTAATCGAGTATGTATATACAACCATCACATTATATCAAACATGACTCGCGTGCCAAGCACCCTAATGAAATGCGTATATGCCAATGCACATGATTCCGGAATTCCAAACCAAAACCCTCCTCGAAAGGGCGTAAATCATAATTGTACAGTCTCTCACAGACCAATACTAATTATCAAGGTGCAATCTCTCACGGATCAGCACAATTTACTATCGTACAACCTCTCACATACCAGTACTAATTTTCTATGCGTGCAATCGCTCACAGATCAGCACGACTTACAAGAGTGCAATCTCTCACAGATCAGCACGACGTAAAAATTCCCGCAAAGATAAGATGAACCAACTATTCACATGGCATCATCTCGTGGCCCATCACAGTTACCACTTTCACTATGGCCCATCGCGGTCACCATGTACTATGAAATGCATGAGCATACTCTAACTCTTTTCACCACAACCATTAAGTAAATGCAGCTATTAAAAGGTTCCCCTTTTTTAATACTCATTTAACACTAATGATTTTTCAAAACTTTTCACAGAGCATACTCAGACATATTAATTCATAATCCAACAAATCCACATCAAATTCAATCTACAAACCACATTAAATACAATAATCCAAATTCCACAAATCCACTCCAAATCACTACAAATTACTCATTTTCAAAACTCGTCATATTTCAACCACAATACACCCATTAATTTCCATAATTGCAAACATGCATTTGCACCAAATTTATTTCCTCAAATCACTCCTCAAACACATCAAAACAATTTAACATAAAACACCTTAAATTCATTTTCTGCAAATCCACACATCAAACACGACAAATTCAATCAATTCGACTTCCAAAATTTCACGCCAAATTTAATCGTGACTCATCCGTGTTCACAACTCCACATTTCAAACACATTAAATTCAACTTCCACAATTTCACCTATAAACACATTAAATTCATTTTCCTCCAATCTACACATAAAATACATCTCAAAATTCATAATATTAATTATGAACACATCAATCACACCACACATGAATCACCACAACAACATTAATATATCAGAGTTCTCCCCACCGCTAATTCGGTGCCAACAACCTCGATTCCTTTTCGAGACTCAAGGAGCTAACTACATAAACATAAATATTTGTAACAATTTGTTCACAACTAAAGTTTATCCAACCACAACAAAATTATAAAATTATATCTTTTTCACACATCAAACTTTTACAACCAAATAATCTACATTATTTAGTTAAAATTAAATAAAACAAATATTGTCCAAATCACACGTACGCACACTCGACTATTAAAACACCAAAATTTTGAGTTAATAAAATACTCTAAACTTTTTCTTTTTAAAATTTCAACTTTAGTTCAAACTCATTTATTTGAAAATAACTCATTTCGTAACTCAAACACGTCAAAATCAATTTTTTTTTGTTAACCATTACTAACAAAATCGACCACATTAATCACATTAATTCAATCTCAGCAAATCGCACACAATTCACATCAAACTACATCTCAACCGCGTCAATTTTAAATTCCGCTAATTCACGCATAAACGAATTAAATTCATTTTCACCATTTTACACATCAAATACACCAAATTTCTTTTCCATAAAATCACATATAATGTCCTAAATGCAAACTAAAAGTTTGGAATGAGCCCTTACCTTAACGATAGCCTAAACAACTGATTTCGGTACCGCGATAAATTCCGGTAAAATATTTTCTTCGCACGTCACTTCGAAAACTAGCTCACTAGCACCGCAGCGTGGAGGTGAACAACTTTTCCTTCTGTCACTTCTCGAATGGAAGCTTAGATCTAGAAAAAAATGGAGGTTTGGTATTTATGGGTTTTGAATTTGTTTTTGAAAACTGAAGGAAAGAAGAAGAAATTTCTCTCCCCCTTGGAGATTGGATTTGCTTTTTCTTTCTCCCTTGCCTTTCACGTTGGCATATATATATATATATATATATATATATATATATATATATATATATATATATATATATATATATATTATTACTTACAAACATAATATTATAATATTATATATATATATATATATTATAATTAAACCAAATCAATAAATATCTAAATATTTTTACACACACCTCAACTATTTTGATAAAAATATCTATTCTCATTGCAACTCAATTGACAAGTAAATTTTTTTAGCAATTAGAGATATTTTTAGCAAAATAGTCCGGTAATAAATTTTCCGCAACGTAATTAAATTATTTCTCGCCAAATAATTTTAAACGGGTCTCATAAAAATATCACTGACATTTAACATTCGAAATACCAATAAAATTGGCTAAAAAGCATCATAATTCAACATAAAAATATACAAAAATTGCATAATTTAGAGTTTAAAATTAAGGGTCTTACATTGTTTATTTTTCAGATTCACAGGCAGCTGAGTAGCAAGCTGATAGTAGGCTCAAGTCTTGGTTGTATTTTGTTTTGGTAGGCCTATTTGATCGAGGACCATTTTTTTTGTAAAGTCTATTGAGTCATAATGTATTTTGCAGCTATTGGAGTTTATATGGTCTTTTGGGTAATGTACTGAATGTTTAGATTATACTGTTTGAATTTGGCTGAATTTGAAGTTTAAACAGGGATTTTGTAAATTTAGAAATGTTGAAATTACAGAGGATACTCTGTCGAAATTTCGTGAAAAATTATATATGGTTACTCATAGCTATTTATTTGGTAAATTGTTAAGTTAGTTGATAGGCTTGTCAGGTTAGGGGTATAGCTTGTGCGCCGGTCACGGCGTTTAGTTTTTGGGTCGTGACAATATAAAATAGTGTTCTCAAGAAATGTAGAATTGTAATCTTACGTATGAATTTAATGGAATGTATGGAAGTAGTTAAATAATATAAAAAAATATTTATGTTAAAAAAATTGAACAATGAATAATTATTAATTGTGACAAAGTTGTGAATACCAAATTATATAAGTCTATAGGATAATTGTGGTTTAATATATGTCAATCGGTGATTGTAACGCCCCAGATTTTTTATCCAAAGCAATACTTAAAAAATATTTATTTTCTTTTAGAAACAACTATAATTTTTTTTAGGAGTAGTTCATTATGTAATAAATTGAAGGTGCGTCTAAAATGACTTGATATGTTTTTTTTTTGTAAAAGAATATAATGCAATTTACTAAAATATTATTTATTTATTTATTTGCATAGTTAATCTTCCAGTTGTTAGATCGATATTCATTTACGCTCCAAAATAAAATAAATTCTCTTTAGGTGAAATTCAAAAGAAAATAGATTGACTGAAATTAACGACGATTCAATTATTTACTAGCGAATGAAAACTAGCTTCCGCATTTCTATTTAAAGTTAATGATGAATAGTAAATGACTTTACAATGTACCACAAAAAATTTATTAATACAAAACATTATTTTTAAGTAAAAGTCCCATTTTCCCACGCGCTGCAACAAACAAACATCATTCATGCAACTCTTTGAGATCATTAGTACCTAAATGTTGATGTAAGGGGCTGTTCATCCCACAACAAAAATTAAACCAAATAATAAATTCAAAGCCATAAAATATGAATATAAAATCTTTTCGTAATAAAAGATTTAAAGAAATTGATTCTTTAATATAGTTCCCAAGGATGTATCAAAAGTCATAAAATATATCTAAATAAATCAAGTAGCAACTCACTGTAGAACAAATAATTAGATCAAAATAAAAATAACAATAAAATGTATGCAAGTTATGCATGCTCCTAAATGTATATGATCCGGATATAACCAGCCACACATGCGTCCACACAGAAGTCACTCATACCAATGGGGAAAAATTAAACCAGTCACATATGCGTCCACAAAGATGCATATGATATGTCATGAAATGATAATGATGCTTAAAAGGTACATGTCACCACCCACTTAGATAATCACACAAATCACCAGCCACTTAGGCAACCACAAAGATAACAATATTTAAAACACAAATCACCAGCCACTTAGGCAACCACAAAGATAACAATATTTAAAACACAAATCATCAGCCACTTAGGCAACCACAATGACAACAATACTTAAAACACAATTCACCAGCCACTTAGGCAACCACATAGATAAAATATTTAAAACACAAATCACCATCCACTTAGGCAACCACAAAGATAACAATATTTAAAACACAAATCACCCATCACTTAGGCAACAACAAAGATAAAATATTCAAGGTTAAATTTTAATAACATATGGCATAAAGGTTTTATTCTCATGGATACTTACAATCAAGAGTCAGTAATTTTGTTATCCCAAATATATAACACGCAAATAAATGTCTTAAAGTCACAACTTTCATTTTATAACTGTAAAATTGGATTAGCGATGTGTTATTGATAGACATCAAAACCAAAATAATGAAGAACTCATACAAATATAAACTTTATTTCTTCTACTATAAAATTTCTCCATTTATTAGTCATTTAGGCATACAAATCAAGGTTTACCACTAAACACATTTACCACTAAACACATCACAAAGATCAACTTAATTATGTTCTCATAATTAAAAATTAAAATTTTCATCAATTCCCGCAAGACTCATATATTATTCATAAAAATCAAAACTTTAAAATGAAATAGCACAAAAATCAAAACTTTAAATTGAAAACATCCTAACAAACATATTACTCATGAGATCATAATCAAAATCATAACTTTATAATTAAGTACACCTAGACAATACAAAAATCGCAACTTTACATCAAATATATGACAATAAGCATATTACTCATGTTATAATAATAAAAATCGAAATTTTATAATTAAGTTTATCAAGGCAAACATATTACTCATAAAAACAAAACATTATAGTTAAATTCTTTAAGGCAAACATAAAATCAATATGTTTCTTTTAAGACATCAAGACTGATATCATATCAATATCTTACAAACTATTAATTTAATATCTAGCCTAACCTTGCATGGGAAAAAACCCTTACCTTAGGGGCGATTTCTTTCTTAACACCTCTAGATTCGCATGAAAACTAGCTCATGAGGCAATGATGAATTCAACACGAATAGACATTGGAGTTTACGACTTAGAAAATTATTTTGGGAGTGTACGAATGACAAATAGGTGTGACAGCAAGAGGGCCTAATGGAAATGTATGAATAGAAGAAGCAGTCGTGAGATTGTTAAAATAAGGGGGTTTCAATAGCTATTTACGTTGCAATATTACAATTGATTTCTTGTCTAAAATTGAAGTGCACTTAATTCCAAAATTATGCTACCAATGGTTACTATTTCTTTAATTTTATTAGGTTGTTACAAAGCCAATTGAAATCATGTGTATTTATGTGTATGAGTTAATTAGGATTAACTAGTAGAGTTCACCATATATTGTAGGGTGTCACACCACCCCTTTTAATTAAATAAATAAATTAAAGGGTGTCACATCACCTTTTTTAATTTTTTTATCCAATAGTTACGAAACAAAAAATTGCATAGAATAATTTTTGTAGAGCATTAAAATAAAATCATAATTTTGATTTAAAGAGAGGGATGCATGAGATATAAAACGAGAGTAGTCTTTTTGTTGTCCTCTCTTAATTGCACAAAAAACTCATAATTTAATTTATAATCTTCATTTCAAAAATAAATTAAAGGTGTTAAGGATGAAAGAGAAGTGGGCGCATGGTGTCAAGAATGAAGGAATGTACATTATCTCCTCTCTTAATTGGTTGAGACAAGGACATAAAGTTATATTATGTCAAGACAATACCATGAGTTGTCATAAAATCTCGTGGAGAGTAAAAGAATGAATCACTATTTTTTTTTAATATTAAGGATAGATTGACCAAAAATATTTTCAAAACACTTATACATGAGGGCTGAGTTTCACTAACTCTACTATCTCCTAAATTGAATAATTATTTGGTCAAAAATAAACTAACAAACAATATAACTTCTATAAATTATAATTTAATTAAATAATTCAACTAATATTTTATCAACTAAAATAAATCAAGCAAAAAATGAGTCCATAGTAAAACAAACATATCTAACACATCAATATCATGATTATCGAAACTAATCCAATAAACAAAACACACAATAGTCCATTTAGGAAATAATCACATCATAAATCATCCCCATGTAATTATCACACCAAAACAATTAAATATAAATAAAGATTATAATTATTCAGGTAAGATATTGTGGTGTATGTTGTTGTAATTTTGAGATCTATAATTAGTGTGAAGATGACATGCTATCTGTGTATCTTTTCTTGTTACACGAATTAAGCTTATCAAATGACATGCATCATGTAGATTGTATAGCATAAATTGGCATGTGTACATCTTTATTGTATAATGTAGATTGGTATGTGTATATTTATTAGGCTCAATTTTTAAGATTAGAATAGAGTTTCCAAAATCTTTAAGATGACCCCTGACCAAATTCAGATGTCTATTATAAAAAAAATAGGAGGGACTAATTTATAAAAGAATTACAAAAACAACTACTATAATTATAAAATAAAATAAAATTTTCAACCTAAATTGCAATTAATTTTTAATTATTAAAAATGTAAACCAAAATTTGATCTACTACCTCTCTAATATATTTTTGGAAATTTACAACTTAAAATTCTTATATGTAATACAATATTATAATTTTTATTTATCTATTAAAATTTTAAAATTTCGGCCACCCCAATGTGTCAGTTCAAGATACGCCACTAGTGGTTGAATAGAGTTCAAAACTTTAGAGAAATAGTTTTCCAAATTTTTGAGTCGCGCATCAAAAATTAAAAATCTTTTAATGCGAATCAACACTAAATTCAATAATGACTTATATAAGAAAAACAAAAAAATTGATTGAAGTAGTTTTAGCAAAGAATTTTACGATTTCAATCATATATGACAAAGATCATCAAATAAAGACTAAATGGATCTTAATTAACAGAAACACCATTATATCTTATTTTCTTCAAATTGAGTCATATTTAAGATGTTGAATTCCAATGTTCAAAATAAAATTTTATTCAACATTCAAAACCAAGTCAAAACAAAAAAAATCTTATAACAATTTTTCTATCAATTTGCCAAAAAACAAATTTTCACCAAACTCCAAAAAGGAATAGAAAATCAAGAACAAAGTAAAAATGCTGAAATTAAAGAATTAGAGATAAACAGATTAACACAAAGAGTTATATAGGTTCCTCTATTTCGTCCTCACTCGTAGAGTAAATCATGTCCACATTCAAATGAATGAGTTTTCTTCCTTTATTATTGTTGTGAATGTTTACATAATCCTTCGACAGAAGTATGAAGCACTTGTATACACGACCCCTTCTTTCTTTAACACTCTTGTACATAGCATCTTGAAACACCCTCCAAATTATGAACACAAGCCTATCTTCAAGATGAAGATCACACCTCACTCTTGGAACATAGGGACCTAGAAACCCTTCTAGAACTTTTGTGAAGAACGCCTTCTTTAGCTCTCAATATGCAATCCACCGATGTTCCGTTGATGATTCATATCGAGAATAGATACTCCAATGAATGAAATTATTGCTGTTGTTTATCGTTTCACTACTCAAATGCAGACCAAACTTGATCAAGAAAGAGTTTTCAATCTATGATATGATCATGAATGCTTGAGTATGAGGAATGACTGAAATTATTATTCTGTTTAGAAATGATGAGAAAACCTTTTATAGGATGCATGAAAGAGGTAACCCAATGAAAAACGAGTTCTAAGAAAAATTACCACTTTGTAACTACTATAACAACATCAAAACTGTCAAATTTTAAGTCTCCAGACTGTGTGAGTCGACTCACACTGATTGAAAAAATAAAAAATGAACTCTGAAGCTGTGTGAGTTGATTCAAACAGCTGTGAGTCAACTCAAGTAATTCCCTACCTTGCTGATGAGTCGATTCACATCTCTAGGACTTCAAGAACTGAGTTCTTGAAGTTCATGAGTCGATTCATAAGTGAGTAAGTCAAATTACAAAGTCAAAACACATAGAAAATGATTTGAAATGAGTTTCAAAGGTTACTAATGCAGTATGATCATGCTTCAAACTTAATACATGCTAAAACACATGTAAATAAGCTTATGTTTGATAAAAGGTTATTTCTTATGAAATCTTTTTTGATCAAATGGTCTATGTTAAAGTCAGATAATAAGAATCAACAAATCATACACACTCAAAGCACCATCTAGACTAAGCAAGTTGACATTGCTCAAAACACTAAGTATAAAAAAAAACTAACTAGGAGAAACCTTACAATTACGCTAAATGATACCAATATTGTCCTTATACCAACAAATAATCAACCCATTTCATGATCGATTGGAGGCCTTTTTCACTCTGTACATGCTATATCTGCCTTTGTCCAAGGGAGATCAAGCGTTAGTTGTTTTTTAGAAAATTCATTAGATGAGTTGTAGGAGAAAAGGGGGTACAACTCTCAAAATTGGTAGTACCAAAGCTTAGGATATAATCGACTAATGTTTTCTTCAGGCCATAATGCTTCTGATGGGATTTGATAAAAGAATGGGTTGGTTGGATTATGTTATTTGAACAATATGAGAATTATTTTGTTCTTGATACTTCCGACTCAGTTGGTACTATTATTACAGGTGGAGGTCTTCAACAAGGGGATACATTAATTTAAGTAGTTCAGATTGATAAAATAATTTGGCCCGATTTTGTACTATGAGTTCTCGATTGAAATCGCCTATTGCATGGTTAACTTGGTTAAAATTAAATAGTAGAGATAAGAGGATGAATGACATGAAATCTGGGCGATCCTTGGTCAAACAATTCTTTTGGAGAGTATGTAAGATGTGTTTCCTACAAAATTAAGATTTGACAGGTTCATGAATTGGAATTATTTTTTCGTGATGGAGGATAATTTGTTGCATCCAAGTCCATTTGGATTGGTCACTATTGTAAATGAAGAATTGATTTAACTACAATTCTCTTGTTTTTTATGATGATAACAAAGAAAATACAAAAATTATCCCCTAATTGTGTTTGTTGAGTGTGTAGATTAAGTTAGAAGACAAAATTTATATTAGTGACAATTTACTTTAAGAAAACATAAATCATGAGTAAGTTAGGAATAATAATTTATGTTTTATTAACTAAAAGAATATTATTGTCTAATAGATTAATTATGTTTACTAATAAAGTAAGTCATAACATATAAAGTTTAAGAAGGTCTTTGAGAATTTTATAAAGTGAATCTTCATATGATCGCAATTGATGATTCACTAAAATTATGTTAATGAGAGATATGCAATAAGCATTTGATGACTTATACTTCGAGTTAAAATGTAGAAGCCAATGAAGAAAAGTCAATTAACATTCCTCTAATCACAAAGCAAAAGAGTGCTACTATTATTATCTGCCTCTGACAAAAGATAACATTAAGTCAAGACTTTTGTTGATTCACTGAACAAGAATCTAAGATGAAAAGTTTGTGATCTTTAAGTCACATATTCCTTGAATAGAAGAAGTCTATATAAAAGTCAATGCTTTAACTAATGTAAAATCCTTCGAAGAAATCAATGACTTTGGAACGTCTATTCAAAGAAACTGTTCCTCTTGTAAAGCTATCATTCGAAGAAGTGAATGCCTTTGAGTCAACAAGTCAATGTTGAAGCCAGAGAAGAATTATTCTTCATCTAAAGAACAAAATTCCTTTGAGAAAATATTTTGATCCTCTGACGAATAATACATGTGACGTGACACTAGAATACAAAGCATCAAGAGAAGAATGTTGCTATTCCTATTAATAGTACAACAACAACATGGAATTGTACTATAATTAGTACATGTCATTTAACGGCTCAAGGTACTAATACAAAACGAAAAATATGTTCAACAACTCTATTTCAAATAGATATATTCTTCAATATTTAATAGAAACAATTTGAACTGAAGAAGATGATGATTATCTTCATCGTCCATGTTGAAAAGGGAATATCCAAAAATGAGCTTGAAGTGAGGATGATATAAATGATATTCATGTGATCATTGAAAAAGATACAAAGAAGAATATTTCTAACATATGTATCAAAAGAAAAATTCAATGTTCAAATAAGATTCTAAAATGTCTTGAACACATCAAAAGAAATATTGAATGAAAAATCCATTCTAATGAGAGTTATTAGAAAGTGATTTAAATCAATCAAGTTATTTTATATGCTTGTATTGATATAAGATTGAATTGTATAATCCTGTCAATGAGAGTAGGAATCCTTAAAGAGGTTATGTGTCAATTCAGACATATATTTGAATTAATGTATGCAATATCGATAGTGCCAACAACTATTTAACTCAAAAGAGATACCTGAAGAGATAGAATAATTGTAATCCTCAATAGCAGTTCACTTGAATGTTGAGAAGACTAGAAAGGTTTGTAGTGGTACAATTTGGAGAGGCAGAAGAAGAATACCTGAAAGCCTTAAAGAGGGAGAGTAAAAGTTACTTGTTTGCTATTTGATTATAGTGGATTATAGTTGAGACTGTACTGAGGCTGAATCTCTTTATAAAGGGAGGACTAAAAGTAGAAATAATTTGTGAGTGAAGTGGTGGTGTTTTGATCCTTTAAAGTGAAGTGAGAAAGAATGAGTTATTTTTTTTCTAAAGAGTAAATGAGAGTATAAGGTTAAATAGGTGTCAAACTTACAAATTTACCCTCCCTTGATTCCAACTTTCTCAACTCTACCACTCAATTTTTATTTATTTACCCTATTAGCGACTAACATTCCAAATTCATGATTATACCAAGTTTTTCTTTTCCTCTATTAGTTAGAATAAACAAACAGGATGTTATAACTATACATATGTTAATAATACAAAATGTGTAATTTTATTTTAAAGACGGTTTTAATGAAAACTCAGTTTTGAATTTAGAACAAATGCTTATATTTAAATGATAAATATAGTAAATTTAGTTTTGAAATATGGGGATGTTACAATCTCCCCACCGTTTAAAAGTTTTTCCCTCAAAAATTTGAAGTAACCTATTAAAGAAAGAATTTGAGAACAATCATCGACCCATAAGATAGTGGTTCTTAACCCTAAAGTTATTGAAGCTGATACTGTAATAGCCGAATAATATTTGTCTAGAAAATAAAGTTTAGCTACTTCCATATCAATAATCAAAGGTAGTACACTAAAGGATGTCTCATCATATTGTAATTACAACCCCAAGCATAGTTGTTAACACAAAATAGTAAATAAGTTTAGTCTTTTACACATTGCATAAAGTGTCGTTACAATAACATCAAATACAAAATAATGAATAACTTTTAAACGTTAGCAATCCATCAAACTATGTGCTTAATCTTTTTTATCTACTTTATTACATAAATATAAGGGACGAGATAATAATTTCAGTGAGTTCTATAAAAAGAGTAGGGTCGTTTGAAAGTATTTTTTTCAAACAAAAAGCACACAACAAACATTTAACATATTCAGTCACAATAAATTTTATCTTATTAATTAACTTTCAAACTTTTCTTTTCTACTCTATACTTACATAGAGGACCATCTTTGTTAGCTCAATGTATAGGGGCCATGCTAACTTTGACTACTTTGTAAAAGTGGTTTATGCCAAAACCCAATTGGCGTCCCAATTGTTCTGCCCTTACGGTGTTATTTGAGAGGAGAATATCGAACTACCCATGATAACTATTCAATCAAATACACTTATAATCTTGGATTGAATTCTTTCTATAATCATCAATTTACTCATTACACACTCAACAATGTCAATATAAGTCAAATGCTAATGTTACATCACTAAACACATAAAGGCATGGATAAAACAACCAAAATTGTCCCAGTTTATGTGAGCACCAATTCGCTTAGCGAAATTTTTACAGGGCGAAAGGAAAATTTTCCAAGACAAATTCGCTAATCGAATTTGACAACATCTCAACATTTTATGCACATAAAATAACACAATAAAATGCATGAAATACCAAACTTTTGTGTTTTGTTATGCTACAAACATTCATACACTTTCAGACCATACACAATCAAAATAACCTACAACTCTTTCATGTAAACAACAAAGATCTATCTGAATGTAAAAGCTAGTTTTATCTTCACTTTTCATAAAATCCCCAATATGACTTATCTGTAAAATCAGTGGCATCATTCTCACATATTCACTCCAGAAATCATTTTCCAAACCCACATGCAAGATGCAAAATTAGTAAAGGAAAAAGAGTTCACAACTGATTTCTAACACTTCAAGGTAAGGTTTCAACTTGTGGTGGTTTTCTACTCTTGATTTTTGTGATGCATGTATAATATATTGCTTTAATGGAGCAAAAAACTTCAAACTACTTAGAGTTGCATATTTAAATTGGTTATGAGAGTTTTAGTGAATTTTTTGAGGTTATGATAATGATGATAGAAATCAAGTGAGGGAGGAAGTATTTGGGTTGTGTTCAAGTTTTTTTTCCCTTTTCTTTTTATGATAGATGTTGGATAGGTGATTGTTATCAAACTGGGTGAGGAATGAGAGTATGTGTGTGTAGGCGTGTGAATGTGTGTGGGTGGGGTGTTTTTCCTTTTGAGTCCCTCACTCTAACTAATATTACTTATACCTCACTTTTCCTTTTACAAACAAATGAAATATATATTGTTTAATTTAATATAAAAATAATACAATTAATTCACTTCAAATTAAAATGCAACAACTTGACAACCAAATTTTAATTAGGAGTTGGGTTATATTACATCCTCCCTCCCTCTTAAATAAATTTTACCTTTAAAATTTGAGGACTCACCTGTCAAAAGATAAGGATACTCCGCCATCATATCCGCCTCAGTTTCCTAAGTAGCTTCATCCGACGATGATCCTTCCCAAATAACATTTACTAAGGGAATTCGAAGGTGCAAACATGAGAAGTAGGGTTGAATTGTGTTTGACTAAGTTGATAACTTTTTTATTATTTGATTAAACTGATTCAAATTTGATGATTTAGTTGGAGTAGAAGGAATAACAAAATTAAGGAGTGCAGGAATAAAGTGAAACAAGTAATTTATCCTGGTTCACCACTAACTTAGCTGCATCTAGTCCCTTCACTCAAAATAATTTAATCCACTAATTCAACAACTTGAAATAGAAAACACTCGACTCTCCAAGCCAGTCTTCTCAAATAGCCTCACAACCCCATACTTTTGAGGAACACACACACCTATACTCTACTAGCCAAGTCTTCTCCACACAATCTGACAACCTCAGATTGATGAAGGCCCACTAACACGACTATCGGGGTTGAATACAAAAGTTTGGAACTTGAGTAGTTGCTTCTAACAAGCTGATTATAACAATGACTATTACACTCTAAGAAGAACACTTAGAAAACATTTCTCATTCAAACAAGTGTTTCTCTCTTTGAACTCTAAGATGAATTTGGAATTTTGAGCTTGAGTTCTTCTACTCTTTTTTGATTTTTCGATGAATTTTGGGGCTTAAATTTTTTCCTTGTTTAATTTTGAATTGTATCTTCATTCCTTGCTTGGTCAACAATGATCTTACTCAAAAATAATTCTGAACAAGATGCTTTTTTAATAATATGTTCTTTAGCCAATTCTTTATTTCTGAATCCATGATGAGCAGTTCTTCTAGATTGATTTTGTTCTTATGTTGTTTAGAATGAGTTTGTAAATTTTTCAGATTGATTCTATTCATATTTTGTCAGATTGAGTTTGTAAATTCTTAAGATTGAAACTGTTTATATTTTGTTAAGATTGCTTTCGCAAATTCTTCAGATGAAACGTCCTTCCTATTGCTTGCTTTGATCTAGGTGGGAACATAATGTTGGATCAATTCTTGAACTTTCACAAATAGGAATATGACTAAGTCCGATTCAATAATTTTTCCTTTGTCAAAATCTGAATCATATCTTTGCAAAGAATAAATGTATCTTCTTATGAGTGTTTCTTCTTGTAAAAGATTGTTGATCATATCTTTTTGTAAATAATTCATATCTTCTTGTGATAAATTTTGATCAAATCTTCTTGTAAATAATTCATATCTTCTTGTGGTAAATATTGATAAAATCTTCTTGTAAATAATTCATATCTTCTTGTGATAAATCTTGATCAAATCTTCTTTCAAATAAGTCACATCTTCTTGTAGATAAATCATAATCTTCTTCAAATCTTGACTATATCTTCTTTTTATCTTGGTCAAAGATTTTCTTCAAATATAAATCTGAATCAAATCTTATTTTAGATTGTCTTCAAAAACATGAATCTTCTTTCATACTCTGTGAAGTCAAATATATTGTTCTCATAAAATACTTTTGTTAACATCAAAACTCTAAGTATAAAACCAACTTGGTTCCAACAGATTTGTCTTAGTCCTTAACGTTTTTAGGCTTCAGTCAATAATTTGCACTAGCACATGTTTAAATGTGAGGCTTGGTTTGACTTTGATGGATTGATGACTCAATGTTCGATAAAGCTAAACAGAGGTGGTAAAGCTAAACGATAGGCCACATGACCATTCCGTTGAACAATATGAAAAGAGCCAATGAATCTAAATCTGAGCTTTTTGACTTTCCAAATCTTCCAACACCGATGGTAGGGGTAACTTTTAGGAATACATGTACATATTCTTCAAACTCTAAAGGCCTTTGCGGTTATCACATAGCTTTTTGTCGACTTTTAGCCACTTTCATTTCCTAAATGCTCCTATTCTTTTCAGTGGTTTTTTTTTTGGATAATCACCGATCCTAAGACTCATTTTTCACCTTCCTCTGACCAACACAAAGGTGTTCTAAATTTACTACCATAAAGTGATTCATATGGCGTTATCCCTATACTATTCTAATAATTGTTGTTGTACGCAAATTCCAGTAATGGTAAATGCGTATCCCAACTTCCTCCTTCATCTATCACACAAGCTCTCAATATATCTTTTAAGGTTTGAATTGTTCTCTTGGTTTACCTATCGGCTTGAGGGTAGTAAGTAGTGCTAAGGTTGAGATGGGTCCCAAAGGCTTTTTGGAAGGCTTTCCAAAACTTGAAGGTGAACTTAGGATGCCTATCTGACACTATGCTAGATGGTATACCATGAAGTCTTACAATTTCTTTTATAAACAATCTAGATAGTTGAAGAGCATTGAAGGTAGTTTTGACCAGTAGGAAATGAGTTGACTTGGTTAGTCTATCCACAATTACCTAAATGGAATCAAATCCAGACTAGTACGTTGTAGACCTACAACGAAATCAATGGCTATGGAATACCATTTCCACTAAGGTATTTCTATTGGTTGTAGCATGTCGGCTGACCTTTGGTGTTATGTTTTTACTTTTTGGCACGTTAAACATTGAGCCCCCAAAGTTTCTATATTTATTTTCTTGCCTTGCCACCAACAATTCCATTTGAGGCCTTAGTACATCTTTGTGGATCATTCTCTTCAACTCTTCAACATTTGGTACAAAATCTTAACCTGGAAAAGAATATTGTTGGAACCAAGTTGATTTTATACTTAGAGTTTTGATGATAACAAAAGTATTTCATGAGAACAATATATTTGACTTCAAAGAGTATAAAAGAAGATTCATGTTTGTGAAGAAAATCTAAAATAAGATTTGATTCAAATTTATAATTGAAGAAAATCAAAAATAAGATTTGATTAAGATATATAATTGAAGAAAATCTAAAATAAGATTTGATTCAGATTTATAATTGAAGAAAATCTAAAATAAGATTTGATTCAAATTTATATTTGATAAAAATCTAAAATAAGATTTGATTCATATCTATAATTGCAGAAAATCTTTGACCTAGTTGAAAAAAAGATATGGTCAAGATTTGAAGAAGATTTGATTATGATTTGAAGAAAATCTGATCAAGATTTATCTACAACAAAATTTGAACAAACTCAATCTAGAGAATTTACGAATGCAATCTGAATAAAATACGAACCTAATCAATCTGAAAAATTTACAAACTCAATCTAAACAAAATAGGAACATAATAAATCTGAAGAATTTACATACTCAATCTGAACAACATACAATTTAGAATTAAACAAGGACTTAATTGAAGCCATAATTTTAACTATAAATAGATACTCAAGGCTGGATAAGAAGATCATCAAAAATCAGAAGAGAGTAGCTCAAATTCCAAATTCATCTTAGAGTTCAAAGAGAAACACTTGTTCAAATGGAAATTATTTTCTGAGTGTTTTTTCTTAGAGTGTGACAGTTATTATTATTATTATTATTATTATTATTATTATTATTATTATTATTATTATTATTATTATTATTATTATTATTATTATTATTATTATTATTATTATTATTATTATTAGGTTTATTAGAAGCAAACACTTGAAGTTCCAATCTTTTTGTATCCAACTAGATAGTGATTTAGTTCCTTCTTCAATATGGGGTTGTCAGGTTTTTAGGAGAAAACTTGGCTTGTAGGGTCAAGGTGGTTTGTTCCTTCTTCAATATGGGGTTGTCAGGTTATTAGGAGAAGACTTGGCTTGTTGGGTCAAGGTGGTTAATTCCTCAAAAGTCTGGGGTTGTCAGGCTGTTTGGGAAGACTGGCTTAGAGAGTCAGGTGTTTTGTAATTCAAGGTATTTGAATTAATGAATTAAAGCCTTCTGAATGAGGGGACTAGATGTAGCCAAGTTAGTGGTGAACCAGGATAAATCTATGTGTTAAATTATTTATGTTTTCATTGCTTGCTACCTCTGAATCCGATTGCTTCTTATCTAAGTAATTCATAAAAACAAACCAACCCTCATCAAACCAGCAAAAAGTTATCAACTTTGGCAAACACAATTCAACCCCTTCTCGTGTTTGCACCTTTAATTGGCATTAGAGCTCAGTCTCAAGGCTGAGCACTTTATAGTGTTTGAGAAAAGATCTAAGGGTTCAACATGTCTGGATTCAGTGAAGAAGCTGCTGGTGGAAACATCAATAGACCACCTCTGTTTGATGGAGAAAGTTTTGAGTACTGGAAGGACAAGCTGAGAAGTTTCTATATTTCACAAGATCTTGAACTTTGGGACTTGGTAGAAGATGGTTATATTGCTCCAAAGAATACTGATGGTATTGAAATTCCAAGAAAGGAGATGAATGGTGATCAAAAGAAGATGTACAAGATGCATCACAAGTCTAGAACATTCATGATAAATGCAATCACCTTCAAGGAGTTTGACAAGTGCACCCTCAAGGAGACAACAGAGAGTATTTATGATAGTCTAATCATGACCTATAAAGGAAGTAAGCTAGTATAAGAAGCAAATGCCAACCTCCTAGTCAAAAAGTATGAGCTATTCAAGATGGAAGATGAAGACATTGAAATAATGTTTTCTAGATTCCAGATTCTGGTATTAGGATTAAAGGTACTCGAGAAGAGTTATACTACTGCTGATCATGTGAAGAAAATCCTTAGGAGTCTGACAAGCAAGTGGATACATAAGATCGTTGCCATTCAGGAAGCAAAGAATCTGAATACTCAGATCACATGAAATTGAGCTTGAAGAAGATGAGCCTAAGAAGAAGAACAAGACTCCAGCCTTGAAATCCAAGCAGAAGAAGGTTCTAAAGGCAACATCAGAATCAGAGGATAGTGATTTAGATGATCAGAATCTAAACTCAGAGGAAGAGTGTAACACCCCGAAATCCAGTTAAATCCATAATAAATTGATAAAAATACCTAGTTAAATCCATAATTGAGGAAAATATTTTTGAATAAAAGTATTTAAGTCGTAACACCACGACATAGGTCAACAATTATTACAAACAACGGAGATGGTTTTGAACAAAAATCCAAAGTATCCAAATATAAAATATACACCGACTAAAATAATTTGTTTCAAATACATAGGTTCCTTTTGCGACAACAACCTTGAAATAAGAAAGGGGAAACAAATAAAATTCTTAAATAAAACCCTAAGATGATCATTAATCTAACTGAGGGTGACTGGGTACTGAGAATCCACGAGCGACATCAAGCTCTAATGCTTTCAGTCACAAAACCAACCAATCGTTGTGCCACGCCTTAGAACGACCCTGGTTCTCATCTGAGGGCAAAACCTAGATTTCCACAATAATTGTAAAGGGTAACCAACCGAAATTAACAATATCACAAAACATTTAAATCTTAAATGCACAAAATAACCTTTCAACTTAGCAAACATCTAGAAAGGGTTTTCATATGCCAAACATGCATAATCAAAGTTGGAAAATGAAGCATTTAACAAAACTACACTGTCGTGTTCGAATACAACATCTTTGTATTCGTATACAATGTCATTTCACAAGTGAGAAGCAAAATTGAATATCTGTATTCGTCTACACACTGCTTGTAGCCGAATACAACTGCTAAAATTTGCAGATTTCAGTTTCGAAAACGTTTCGCAATCACTCAACACTTACCACACAAAATCAATCAATCAATCAATCACACTCATCAATTACGGCACAATTACAAACAACAACCGAGTATGTATATACAACCATCACGGTATATAAAACATGACTTGCGTGCCAAGCACCCTAATGCAATGCGTATATGCCAATGCACATGATTCCGGAATTCCAAACCAAAACCTTCCTCGAAAGGGCGTAAATTATAATTATACGGTCTCTGACAGGCCAATACTAATTATCAATGTGCAGTCTTTCACAGGCTAGCACGATTTACTAAAGTGTAGCCTATCACAGGCCCTACACTGTTTTCTAGAGTGCAATCGCTCACAGATCAACACATTCTAGAGTGCAATCTCTCACAGATCAACATGATGCAATAACCCTCGTAAGAATAAGATGAACCAACAATTCACATGGCATCATCCCATGGCCCATCCGGTCACCACTATCACCATGGCCCATCGCGGTCACCATTTACTATGAAAATGCATGAGTATACTCCGACTCTTTTCACCACAACCATTAAGTAAATGCAGTTATTAAAAGATTCCCCGTTTTTAATACTCATTTAACACTAATGATTTTTAAAATTCAACACAGAGTATACTCAAACATATTTACTCATAATTCCACAATTCACATGAAATATCATCAATTCCTTATTTCCACAAAATACATACATAAAGCACATTAATTCAAAACTCCACATTTCCAAACATAAACCACCAAATTTAATCTCCAAAATTTTCAACCATAAATCACCAAATTTAAAACTCCACATTCTCACACATAAATCACCAATTTCATCAATTCATTTTCCACAAAATCCACATATAGATCACATATAAAAAATTCATAATATTAACTATGAACACATAAACCACACAAAATTTAATCTCCAAAATTTTCAACCATAAATCACCAGATTTAAAACTCCATATTCTCACACATAAACCACCAATTTCATCAATTCATCTTCCACAAAATCCACACATAAATCACATCTCAAAAATTCATAATATTAATTATGAACACATAAACCCCACCAAACTTGAATCACCACAACAACATTAATATATCAGAGTTCTCCCTACCGCTAACTCGGTGCCAACGCTCTCGATTCCTTTTCGAGTTTCAAGGAGCTAACTACATAAACATAAATATTTATAACAATTTGTTCACAACTAAAATTTATCCAACCACAACAAAATTCCCAAAATTATATCTTTTTCAAACACCAAACTTTTACAACCAAATAATCTACATTAATTCAAAACTCCGCATTTCCAAACATAAACGACCAAATTAAATCTCCAAATTTTCAACCATAAATCACCAATTTAAATCTCCCAATTTTTAACCATAAATCACCAATTTAAATCTCCAAATTTTCAACCATAAATCACCAATTTAAATCTCCAAATTTTCAACCATAATCACATTAAATTCATTTTCCACAAATCTACACCTCAAACACATCAAATTTATTCTCCACAAAATCACATATAAGGTCCTAAATGAAAACTAAGAGTTTGGAAGGAGCCTTACCTTAACGATAGCTTAAAGAACCGATTACGGCACCGCGATTAATTCCGGTGAAAACTTCGTTCGCAATGTCGCTTCCAAAGTTAGCTCACTAGCACCGTAACGTGGCAAAGAGCAACTTTCCCTTCTGTTACTTCGCGAGATGGAGCTTAGATCTAGATGAAAAATGAGGTTTTACGTTTGGTGGTTTTTGAAAACCACTCACACAATGGTTTTTGAATAAACAGAGGAAGAAGAAAAGAATGAAGGCGTCGCGAGGTGGGAGGAAAAAATGTTTCTGCTTTCTCCTTTCTAATCTTTCTCTCACATTCACTTAATATATATATATATATATATATATATATATATATATATATATATATATATATATATACTATCTCAATAAATAATATATATATATCAAACCAACAATAATTAAAACTCTTACACACATCTCAACTATTTTGATAAAAATATCTACTCTCGTTGCAACTCAATTGACAGGTAAAATATTCAGCAACCAGAGATATTTTTAACAAAACCGTCCGGTAATAAATTCTTCGCAACGTAAATAAATTATTCTTCGAAGAATAATTTTAACCGGATCTAAATATATATATATATATATATAATAAACACATAACAAACTCTAATAAAATATGCTTTTGGTACTTAATTCACAAAATGAATTAAAATTGGGCTAAATGCCTCAGCAATTCAACACCAAATATACTTAAATTGCATACATTAGAGTTTGAAATTAAGGGTGTTACAAAGAGGATATTGCCTTCATATCTAGAAGAATTCAGAGGATGTGACGCAACAAGAGGAAATTTTCCGCACAGAAAGATTCCAAGCAGTCCAATACAGGAATGAATGAAAATTTTAACAAGAAAATCATTATCTTTTATGGATGCAATGAACCTGGACATATCAAGTTAGACTGTCTAAAATCTGGAGAAAGGGAAACACTAGAGGAAAGATTCCAGACCCAAGAAGAAGAGTCTGATGGCTACATGGGATGCTTCTAATGAATCCTCTAATGATGAACAAGCAGATTTGGATCTGATGGCTTATACCAACTCCGCCTCCGGATCCAACACAAATTCTGATTCTAGAAGTGAATCAACAGATGAAGAAATTGAGGTATTTTGTAACTTTACTCGATCTGATTTAATTATTACTATAAATGATTTTTTAAATAAGAATCACAAATTGTCTTTAAAACTGAAAACATTTAGAAAAGAAAATGCAAATCTAACTGAAAAGGAGAATGTGTTAAAGAATCAAAGTGTTGAATTTAAAGTAGCAAATGCAACTCTAAATATTGATATTACTAAACTTAAAACAGAAAATGCAACTCTAAAAACTGATATTGCTGAACTTAAGGCTAAAAATTTAACTCTAAAAAGTAATCATAGTTCAACATCAATTGAAATACCACATGTAAAACTTATAAGCATGAAGAAGTGTTTCATGGTTTTCTTGCTAATGGTATGGAAAGAAGCAAATATGCTCTTATGATTTATGGAGTTAGTAGAAATGGTAAAAGAGGTGTAAGATTTGAAGAAACTATAATTGAACCTAAACCTATTCCCTCTGATATCTTGTGTATTGTTTGCTCTAAGAAATGTCACTCCAAATTATCTTGTCCTATGTAAATACAAAAGAAAAGAAACCTTTGAAGACTAACAAACTAGAACCTAACCAAATTTGGGTACCTAAAAAATTGTCTATGTTGTAGATGTCTTCAACAATCAAGTTAAATCACCAATCATGGTACCAGGACACTGAATGCTCGTGACATATGACAGGAGAAAAGTTTATGTTCCAAGAACTAACATTGAGCAAAGGAGGCACAATGACTTTTGGAGGAAAGCAAAAAGGCTAGATCATTGGTCAAGGTATAGTTGATAATGGTATTTCCCCTTCTATTAAAGATGTCTTGTTTGCTAAATGTCTTAAGCATAATTTAGTAAGTATTAGTCAGTTAAGTGATAATAATTATGGTATTATATTCAATCAAATACCATGTAAGACAATTAGTCAAAAGGATGGATCTGTACTTGTAACAGCTCATTTTTTTTTAAAACGAGAAATTCAAATCGATAAATAAATAAGGAAATAAATAAATACTTTTGGATAAAATATTTAAGTTGTAATACCACGATAAAGTCAATAATATTTACGAACAGCAGAAATAGTTTTAAGAAGAAAGTCCAAAGTATTTAACTTTTCCACGTCGCATAAAAAAAAATGTTACAAGAACCCATCAAAATAAAAGTTAAACTGACAATATAGGTATAGGTACAGTCTTCCCAAAGTAAATAAATATAACTACAAAAGAATCCCCACGCGTTCCGCAAAAAAACTCCTGACACAGCTTCGATCAGGCATGACTGACTACCTTCCCCTCTCTAGGGTACTAACCGGTAGGACGGTCCTGAATCTCATCTGAGTGCAAAGCCCAGACTTCCACAAAATTGTAAAAGTTCACCAACCGAAATTAACAAATACCACATAACATTTAAATTTTAAATGCACAAAATCACCTTTCAACTTAGCATACATCTAAAAAGGGTTTGCATATGCGAAACTTGTAGTCGACTACAACCTCCATGTAGTCGAATATAGATGCGAAAACAGTGAAAAATCCTGCACTTTTTGTATTCGATTACAACCCCCTTGTATTCGAATTAAAATGTGAAGTCAGTGGCAAAAATTTGATATCTGTATTCGACTACAACCTCTTCGTAGTCAAATACAAGTGCGAATACGCAAGTCAGAGGCAAAAACAACGTATCTGTATTCGACTACAACCCTGTTGTATTCGAATACAATTGAAAAAACAACAGATTTTCAGTTTTGAAACACTTCTAAATCATTCTAACACTTTTAACACCAAATCAATCAATCACCAGCATCAAATACAACACAGTCACACACAACAATCAAGTATGTATACACCACCATCATAATAATATCAAGCGTGACTCGCGCGCCAAGCGCCCTAATGCAATGCGTATATGCCAATGCATATGATTCCGGAATATAATCAAAACCCTCCTCGAAGGGGCGTAAATCATAATTGTATGGTCTCTCACATGCCAATACTAATTACCAAGGTGCAGTCTCTCACAGGCATGCACGATTTACTAAAGTGCAATCTCCCACAGATTAGCACGACGCGATAATCCCTGTGAGGATAAGATGAGCCAACAATTCACATGGAATCATCCCGTGGCCTATCCGGTCACCAATGCAAACTATTTATGTCAAGTTATTTATGTTTTCAATGCCTCCAGATCTTCAATGCAAAAACTACGGCATCAAGCTCTAAATCATGAGTAGGATAGTTCCTTTCATGAATCTTCAATTTCCTTGAGGTGTAAGCTACAACTTTCTTGTGTTGCATCAGAACACATCCCAAACCTTGGTGAGACGCATCACAATAAACTTCATACGGTTCTTTTGGTTGCGGTAAGATCAAAACTGGTCAGGTTGTCAACTTCTTCTTTAGTAACTGAAAATTCTCCTCACACTTCTCCGTCCATGCAAACGGTTGATCCTTTCTAGTAAGTTGCGTCAATGGAGCTACGATCTTCGCAAAACCTTCAATAAATCTCCTGTAGTAACCTGCTAGTCATACAAAATTTCGTATGTTAGTGACAGTCTGAGGCTGTTTCCATGCAAGAACTGACTCAATCTTTGTCGGATCTACAACGATTCCTTCCTTAGTTATCACATGACCTAAGAAATTCACTTCTTCCAGCCAAAACACGCACTTCGATAAATTGGCAAACAATTGCTTCTCGCGTAAGATTTCGAGAACTTGGCGTAAATGCTCTTCATGTTCCTCCGCAGTCCTTGAATAAATCAAAATAGCATCAATGAACACCACCACAAATTTATCTAGAAATGGACTAAAGATTATGTTCATGTAATCCATAAAAATTACCGGTGCATTGGTAACTCCAAATGGCATGACCAAATATTCATAGTGTCCATAACAAGTTCTGAAAGCAATTTTCTGAATATTTTCTTCTCTTACTCGGATCTGATGGTAACCCGACTTCAAGTCAATCTTTGAAAATACTGCGGCTCCTCTCAACTAATCCATCAAATCATCAATACGTTGCAAAGGATATCGATTCTTAATAGTCGCCTTATTAAGCTGCCGATAATCCACACATAAGCATGAGCTTCCGTCCTTCTTCTTAACTAGCAACACCGGAGCTCCCCAAAGTGATACACTTGGTCTAATAAATTTCTTCTCCAACAAATCTTCAATTTGGCCTTGGAGCTCATTTAATTCCAAAGGCGACATTCGATACGGTGCAATCGAAATTGGTCCGGTTCCTGGGTGCCAATCAATGAAAAATTCAACTTCTCTTACTAATGGTAATCCTAGAATTTCTGTTGGAAATACGTCCGGGTACTCCTTGACAAGCACAACGTCTTCTATATTCATCTTTATCCTTGCCTCTACGTTAGCGGAAGACAAAACTCATGAGTTCATTCTCTTAGTGACACCCCGAGTTTGTTAGCAGCTAGGTACTTAACAACTCATGGTTCTGTGAAAAGAACCAGTTTGCGAGCACAATCGAAAATCATTAAATGATACGACATCCAATCCATACCGAGAATGACCCCGAGTGATTGTAGTGGTAAACAAATCAAATTAATCAAGAAATCTCTATTCTGAATAGTCACTTGACATTGTAAACATGCAGTATTCACTGTCAACGTCTTAGTAGGCGTAGAAACAACCAAATCAAAAGGTAGAGGCAACACAGATAACTTCGAACGATCCACACAATCTATATCAATGAAGGAATGGGTTGCCCCCGAATCAAAAAGTGCATTAAGAGTGTTACTTGCAATCTCACAGTCACGTTGAATCAGATTGCTAGATGGATTTCCAGCTTCAGCACCCACGCAATAAACGTGACCTCTAGCAGTAGGAAAGCAACCCTAGTTGCATTCATAACCAGTTCTACCTTTGGAGCTTTACAGTTCCTCGCAATGTGCCATGGCTTCTGGCAATTGAAGCAAGTAAGTCCCTTAGAGGTGCAAACATTAGCATAATGTCCCTCTTCACCACATCGGAAACATCGATTTACTTGTCCCAATTGACTTCTGAATTTCTAGTTCTCTGGATGATTCTAACCCCTATTGTTATTTTGCTGTCGGTTATAGGGCTTAGCAATTTGTTTCCCTTTGTTGCCCTAATAACTCACCCGACTCGGCCCACCTGAACTAAAGTTCCCTCCACGGTTGGCCCTCCTATTCTTCATATCCTCCACTTCTCTACATTTTTCCCCAAGAACCTGGAAACGTTGAATTCCTAAGGGTAAAATAGAATTTTGAATCTCATACTTCAATCCGGCTTGGAAACGATGGCACATGAATGGTTCATCAACCTCTTCACGGAAAAATCTAAAATGCCTTGACAAAGACTCAAACTTAGCGGCATATTCTCCCACAGTCATATTCCCCTGATGAAGTTTTAGAAAGTCATCATCCAGCTTAGTCCTGGTACTCATCGGAAAGTGTTTGTCTAAAAACTTCCTTTTGAACGGCTCCCAATTTAAGTCCTCATGAGCCGATCCCATCAAAAGTCTTGTACTCCTCCACCAATACTCAGCATCCCCTAGCAGCATATAAGTGGCATAATTGACCTTCACTCCTGCTTGACAGTTGATCATCTCAAAGATCTTTTCCACTTCTTGGATTTATTGATCCGCTTTCTCTGGATCCTCATCACCCTTAAACTTGGGAGGATTGTAACGACGAAAGTACTCTAATCCCCTTGACTCAGCGGCACGATTCTCTCTTTCCATTTTCTCTAGATCCCGTTGAGTCTTGGCAGCAGTCTGTGCAGCAATAGAAGTAGCCATGTTAATCATAGCTTCTGCCAGTTGGTCATCCCTATTAACGTTGACTCTTGAGCGTCATTCCTTCTTGGTGGCATGGTTTCCTTCAAAACCAGCATCAAGAAGATGTCTCAACACCACTTTGAAAAATTCTAAGATTAACTTCCGACTATACCAACACAAGACTAAACCGAACCCGACAACTCGGACAAATCACCCTGACGCATGATCAGATGACAACTCTCAACCTACAGGTTGACCTACAATCTATAACCATAATTGTAAAAGAAATATCTTTTTTTTAAAACGAGAAATTCAAATCCATAAAAGAATAAGGAAATAAATTAATACTTTTGGATAAAATATTTAAGTCGTAATACCACGATAAAGTCAATAATATTTACGAACAACAGAAATAGTTTTAAAAAGAAAGTCCAAAGTATTTAACTTTTCAACGTCGCATAAAAAAATGTTACAAGGACACATCAAAATAAAAGTTAAGCTGACAATATAGGTATAAGTATAGTCTTCCCAAAATAAATAAATATAACCACAAAAGAAAGACTTCTAGTCCCTAAACAGAGCCACCTAATCTGATCATGCTACAAAAATCTATACATCCCGGGTGATCCCCACGCGCTCCGCAAAAAAACTCCTGACACAGCTTCGATCAGGCATGACTGACTACCTTCCCCTCTCCAGGGTACTAACCGGTAGGACGGTCCTGAATCTCATCTGAGTGCAAAGCCCAGATTTCCACAAAATTGTAAAGGGTCACCAAGCGAAATTGACAAATACCACATAACATTTAAATTTTAAATGCACAAAATCACCTTTCAACTTAGCATACATCTAAAAAGGGTTTGCATATGCGAAACATGCTTAAACAAGGTTGAAAAATGAAGTTTTGGACCAAACTGCATTGTCGTATTCGAATACGACATATCTGTATTTGAATACAATTGCGAAAACAGCAGATTCACAAATTTATTTTCCTCAAACTCACAAATAAGATCCTAAATGCGAAACTAAAAATTTGGAAGGAGCCCTTACCTCGACGGTAGCTCGAATTATCGATTTCGGCATCGCGATTAAATTCCAATAAAACTTCGCTTCTCACGACGCTTCCAAAACTAGTTCACTAGCACCGCAACGTGACAATGAGCAACTTTCTCTTCAGCCACTTTGCGAGAGGAAGCTTAGATGTAGGTGATACATGAGGTTTTACGTTTGTGGTTTTTGAAAAACAACAACAAAGAAAGCAAGAAGATGGAGTCGTCGTACGCGGAACAGAGGGAAATTTTTTCTTTTTCCTTCTTGCTTTCCTTTATATAAACTCATAAAGTAATATATATATATATATATATATATATATATATATATATATATATATATATCCTAAACCAACAAATATCGAAAACTGTCACACACACCACAACTATTTTGATAAAAATATCTATTCTCATTGCAACTCAATTGACAAGTAAAATTTTTAGCAACTAGAAATATTTTTAACTAAATAAACCGGTAATAAATTCTCCGTAACGTAAATAATTTGTTTCTCGCCCAATAATTTAAAATGGGTTTTCAACAAAAATATCATTGGCATTTAACATCCAAAATACCAATAAAACTGGCTAAAAATCCTCATAATTCAATACCAAACACATCAAAATGCCAAAATGTACAAATTAAAATTAAGGGTCTTACAGTACTCTTTACATGTCAGAGGCAAAACAACATTTATAAGAAAAATTTGTTTAGTCTAGAGAAACAAGAGGTTAAGTATCTTTTGTTTAGTCTATATTGAATAAAACATCATATGAATTGTGAAAAGATAAAAAGCCTAACATCTCTTATTTTAAACAATTTGGGTGTACTTGTTATATGTTGAACACTAAAGATAACCTTGGTAAATTTGGTTCTTGATCTCAAAAGTGTACCTTCATTGGATACTCTGAAAAATATAAGGCTTATAGAGTATTTAATAGGGAAACTTAAATTGTGGAAGAATCCATACATAATAAATTTGATGACAAACAACGTGACCTTGAAAAGTCAAAGCAAGATGATGAAAATGCAGGTTTACTAGAACCAGAGAAAGTAGATGCAGACAAACCAGAAGAACTTGAAAAATCAATGGATACAAGCAAATTAGAAGAATATGAAAAATCTTCAAAGGATGAATCTGATCAAGTCATAAACAGTAAGGATAAGTTAGAAGGAAGATCTGGATAGAAGTACAAGTCATCTCATCATGAAACTCTAATCGTTGGAAAGGCAAGTGATCATTTGAGGACCAGATAATCACTAAAAGGTACCACATTGTTTGGCTTACTCTCATCAATTGAGCCTATCTCTATTGATGAAACATTGGCACATGATGGATGGATTCTTGCAATGCAAGAAGAGTTAAATGAGTTTAAAGCAATGATGTGTGGGAACTAGTACCTAGACCAAAGAAGAACATTATTCGAACCAAGTGGTTTTCATAAACAAGCTAAAGGAAAAATGTCAAGTGGTCAGAAACAAGACAAGACTTGTCGCATAAGGCTATTGTTAGCAAGAGGGCATTTATTAAATTTAGACATTTGCTCCAGTGGCCAGGTGATCCGCTGTCGCACACAGATCAAATACAATTTAAAATAAATGCAGAAAATAGTAATAACCTGAGTCGTTTCGCAAGGACTTCTGATATAATGATATTAACGAGTTGAAATTCGAAATTGGGGGTTTTTATAATGATTTAGTTTGGACAGATAAACAAAACAATTAATCCACTTATTCGAGTTTCGGACCTATCACAGATTCTATCAATGAGTTTTAATTAATTTCTAATTCGTGATTCTATTCTTATTTGACTACAGAGTTGATCATACAAGCGTACAATCAATCCTACGTTCGGTTTCATTGACTTGATTAAGCATCACAATCATTAAAATATTACAATTAACGATCAAACGTCGCATAATTATAATTCAATTAAATTATAGATTGAAACCGAATTCTGTCAAATAAATTTAATTGATCTTATTGAAATTTAGTTTAAGCAATCAGAAAATCAATATAATCAGATGAACGAAAATAGAATCATGAATCAAAAATCGACGGTATAACCTGAACCTCCAGGTGTGATGAAACTCTGAATTCGTGGATTAATCTGATGAAGTTAGCCTTCCATGGAATTGAAAATAAAAATACGTTTATATTATGATTCTGTCCGAAAAAAATCTCCACAAGAAAGGAAAGAAATCCCAAATATTTAGTGCTCGGGCTTTTGGGCTTTTAAAACAAGTAGCCCGCTATTTTAATTATTACAAAGGTCCAGATTACATAGATTTTTTTCCAACACAAAAGTTGTAGCTATGATTTTTAGCTTTCCAATGACTGCTCGCATGCCTCAATCTAATATCCACAGCTCAAGTTATGGCCTAAAAAGCGAGCAGGGGTTAAAATGCAAATAATAAAATTAAAATTCAATTTCAACCCAAAGTTTAGAAACAAGCTAAAAATTTATTCTAAGCTATAAAGTGATTTTAAAAATACCAAAATAAAAGGATAGAAACATGTGCCCAAGTGCTATGATCACCAGGTTAAAAGCTATTGGTATCTTACTCTCATTTGCTGCAAATAATAACATTGCATTATTTCAATTGGATGTTAAATGTGCTTTTCTAAATGGTTATATAAGTGAGCAATTCTAAGTTAAAAAACCCCCAAGTTTTGAAAGTGCTGAATTTCCAAATCATGTTTTTAAACTTAGGAAATCTCTGTATGGTCTAAAACAAGCACCTAGGGCATGGTATGATAGACATTGTAACTTCTTGCTTAAAAATAACTTTGAAAGAGAACAAGTAGATAATACACTTTTTAGAAAATCAATAGGAGATGACATTCTTATTATTTATATTTATGTTGATGACATTATTTTTGGATTTACTAATGGCACTCTTTGCAAAGAATTTTTCTAAACTGATGCAGCTAGATTTTCAAATGAGTATGATGGGAGAACTTATGTTCTTCTTCGGGATACAAATTTAGCAAAGTTAAAAAGATATATACATTCATGAAACTAAATATACAAAAGAGCTTATCAGGAAGTTTAAGATGTGTGTTTGCAAACCTATGGCTACACCAATGCACCCTACTTGTTCACTTGAAAAAGATGATTCAGGCCAAAAAGTTGACAAAAAAAAACATATAGAGGAATGATAGGATCCCTACTTTACCTTACCGCTTCCAGACCTGACATCATGTTTAGTGCATGTGTATGTGCAAGATTTCAAGCTGACCCTAGGGAATCACATTTAACTGCGGTTAAAAGAATTGTTAGATACCTAAAAGGCACTACCAACCTTACCTTGTTCTATACGAAATCTCCTAAATACAATCTAAGTGAATACTGTGATTCTGATTATGTTGGAGATAAACTTGAGAGAAATAGCACTAGTGCCAACTGCAATTTTATCGGTGACAACTTAATATCTTAGTCATGTAGGAGACAAAATACCATTGCAATGTTAACAAAAGAGGTTGTGTACATTTCAGCAGCTGGCTTCAGTTCTCAACTACTTTGGATGAAACATCAACTAGCAGACTACCAAATTCTAGAAACCAACAATCCCATCTATTGTGATAACACTTTCTGCCATTTGTCTAACCAAAAACCTTGTCCTACATTCTAGAGCTAAAAACATAGAGATCAAACACCTCTTCATTAGGGACTTTGTTCAAAAAAGGTTACTAAACATTCAGTTTGTAGACACTGAACAATAATGGGCTGACATATTCACCAAACCACTACCTGAAGATAGGTTTGACTTCATCAAGAAAAACCTAAACCTTACCTTCATACTTGATTAATGTTGTGATAACTTAAAAGTAGTTTAGATTTATATTAGTTTTTATGTTTTCTTGTAATATGTTATATTCAAGTTATTTAAAAAATAAAAAAAGAAGAAAATAAATAACGAAAAAAGAAGACAAAAAAATAACATGCTCCACTTTGAAGTCTTTTTGTTTGATGACAAAAGGGGGAGAAAGATATTTGATAAAGTGGGGAGAAAATGATACTTTGACTTAGGGGGAGTCAAAGAAATATAAAGAAAATTTGTTATAAAAAATACAAGTTTTGTCATCATCGAAAAGGGGGAGATTGTTTGAACCAAATTGAGTATGAAAGAGTATGAAAGAAGATTATACAAGTTTGTCATCATCGAGTATGAAAGAAGATTGTTGGAACCAAATTGAGTATGAAAGAGTATGAAAGGGGGAGATTGTTGGAACCAAATACAAGTTTATGATAACAAAATTATTTTATGCGAACAATATATTTCACTTAAAAGAGTATGAAAGAAGATTCATGTTTTTGAAGAAAATCTAAATAAGATTTGATTCAAATTTATAATTGAAGAAAATTTAAAATAAGATTTGATTAGATTTATAATTTAAGAAAATCTAAAATAAGATTTGACATAATCAATCTGAAGATCTTACAAACTCAATCTAAACAAAATAAGAACAAAATCAATTTGAAGAATTTACAAACTCAATATGAACCAGATACAATTCAAAATTAAACAAGGACTAAATTGAAGCCCTAATTTTAACTATAAATATAAACTCAAGGCTGAAGAAGAAGATCATGAAAAATCAGAAGAGAGTGGAAGAACTCAAGCTCAAATTCCAAATTCATCTTAGAGTTCAAAGAGAGAAACACTTATTCGAATGGGAATTATTTTCCTAGTGTTTTTTCCTAAAGTGTGAGAGTTATTATTATTATTATTATTATTATTATTATTATTATTATTATTATTATTATTATTATTATTATTATTATTATTATTATTATTATTATTATTATTATTATTATTATTATTATTATCAACTTTGTTAGAAGCAAATACTTAAAGTTCCAACCTTTTGTATCCAACCTGATAGTGGTTTAGTTCCTTCTTCAATCTGGGGTTGTCAGGTTTTTAGGAGAAGACTTGGCTTGTAGGGTCAAAGAGGTTAGTTCATTCTTCAATCTGCGATTGTTAGGAGAAGACTTGGCTTATAGGGTCAAGGTGGTTTGTTTCTCAAAATTTTGGGGTTGTCAGGCTGTTTGGGAAGACTGGATTGGAGGATCAGATGCTTTGTAATTCAAGGTATTTGAATTAGTGGATTAAAGCCTTTTGAATGAGGGGACTAGATGTAGCCAAGTTAGTGGTGAACCAGGATAAATCTATGTGTCAAATTAATTCATCAGACAAAATGGATGAATGCAAACCCATGCTTACAACTATGCATCCCACATGTTCTCTTGATAAGGATGAATCAGGTAAGAAAGGGGATCAAAAGGTATATAGAGGGATTATTGGTTCTCTCCTATACTTAATTGTGCTAAATTTGACATTTTGTTTAGTGTGTGTTTGTGCAAGATCTCAGTATGACCCTACAAAATTTCATCTTACTGTTATTAATAGGATCTTTATATATCCGAAAGGCACTACTAATCTTGGTTTGTGTTATAAGCCATCCTTTGAGTACTTGTTAGTAGGTTTATGTGATGCTGACTACGCTGAAGATAAGTTATAAAGGAATCTTGGTCAACAAAAGATAAGGAACTATTGCTCTATCTATTGGAGAAGCATAACCTATCTCAGTAGCCAAATGCCACACTCAAGTTTTGTGGATGAGACATAAACTTGAAGACTACAACATAAACGAAAGTAAAATTCCTATACTACGTGATAATGCTTATGGTATATGTTTAATAAAAAAATCCTATTTTGCATTCAAGGGCAAAACCTATAGAGATTAAACATTGCTTTATAACTGATTATGTCCAAAAGGGTATTTTAGATAGTAAGTTTGTTGACACTGATCATCAGTGAACATATCTTTTTATAAAACCCCTTGCTGAAGATAAATTTAATTTTATCAAGAAAAATTAAATATTAAATTTATAAAGGAGTCATGTTGGAATCCCTGTATGCCTCTGGTAAAATAGACTAATTGGTTAAATATGTATGCTTTGCCTCTAATAAATTGAATTTTCCTCTATCTCTAATTTATTAAAAATCAAATTATTAAGTATATGAATAATTTTCTTGAAAGATGTGTATGTTCCACTTCATTTCCTACTACAAATCTTGCTACTTTTCCCCCCACAATGGTATGAAGCATGGACCAACAAGATGTTGTTAATGAACTACAAATAGACTTTTTCAATCTTGTTGAGAATGGGTTCGATTTTATCAAAGATTTTGCTAGTATTGGATGACCCGATTACTTTCTCCTAAACTAACTCTCTACTCTAGATGTTTTGGTTAAAGAGTTTTGGAGGTGATAAGATGCAAAAAAGATGGAGAAGTTTCTAGTGTGATCTTAGGACATTTTGGTCAATATTACTCAACAAACCATATTTGCTATTAGCAGATACTTGGATAAAGGCATGATAATGGATAATGGATACGAATCAAGTTTTGACTCTTCTAAAATAAACAAGGAACTATTTTATGATCCCATGGTCAACTCCAAGTAAGTTCATTAAAGCCTAAATACAGGATGCTCTTCCAGATTTTAATTGGATGTGTGGTGTCTAAAGGTGGCTACATTGACCATATCAGCAAAGACCACAAAGGATTGGTGTCGAACATCTCCCAGAAGATCCATACTAATCTGCCAAACTTGGTACTTGAGCACATGAGGTCTTTTATCATCAACTCTAGATCAGGCAAGATCGAGAAAATTCCTTACTCAAGACTTATCACAGTGATGCTAATATGCACAACTCTCATTAAAGCACTAGAGGAAGTAGGAAGAGAAGTTAAGGATGAGCATTTGGTATACGCCACTGCACTAGTGTTCAATATCAACAACATCATAAAAATGATGCTCATTGTTGCCAACAACATCATATTCATTCTAATGCATCCCAAGACATTCCTTAAGCCAAGTGCTGTAGTTCAGAAGCTCACAGGTCACACTAATGCATCCCAAGACATTCATTTTTTGGATGGAGACTCTTATTCTCTAGTATTTCAAGAGGACAATAAAGAAGTTATCCAAGAGTACATTAGGATGTACCACTCTAGTCAAGAGATGGCCCCTGTTTGCGTCCCACAACCAAGAGCATTTGACAAATTTGAAAATAAAAGGAAGAGGGAAATCATGGTAACTATTATGGTAGAACAAGAAGAAGAAGAAGAAAACACTAATGAGGATGAAGTAAGGCTCATCTTGAGAAAGAAACAAAAGGAAAACCCCTCTTCTGAGCCTATTCATTCTTCTGTTAATATTAATAGTGTTAGTGGTAGTGATTGAAAGTCTCTCAACAAGTGTACTGAATTGTTGGAAGTAATATTAAAATGGTAGTACTGAGTGTCGAACTCAAAGATTGCATTATACTATCGAATTATGTTTAATTACTAAAATTGAACAAATTTTTTTCGAATCGATTGAAATAATTTTTGAAACTAGCAAGAGTAATAGTATTGAAATTTTATAATAAGGAAAATGTCTGGGATAAGCTTCACTTCGAATCCAACATTGGTTTCTAATTTGATCGTAGTTACCAAATTCCTTTATTGAACTATTACCGAATTATTTTTATTATTCTTGCCTTAATTCCTTAGTGACATAACCTTTAATTCCAAAGTAACTCTTAATTCGTTAGTGGATTTAAGATTAGAATTAAACTTTAAAGTATAAGAATTATTTTATTAAACTATTGCCTCTGCAAATAATTCAATTGGTTTCATGATCTGCATCTATCTCTAGACTACAATATCATGAATTTCTCATCTCAAGCATTTGTAAAGTCCACTTTTGTTTAAAAATACGAATTGTAAAATAGTTTAAAGTTCATCAAGCAATAAAAAACATTAAGAACATAGATGAGAAAAATAAATCAATAAATTCATTCATATAATTTGAAATCAAATCAGTCAAATAAGGGTTTCACTCATCCCTAACAAATAGGGTTTAGTTACTTATGACAAAGATACAAAAGATAGAGATTAAAGAATAATTACAAGAAAGATTCTTGATAAAACTTCTGCTAGGGCACAAGTCTCCAAACTTCATAATTGCCAAAAAGATCCCTAGAAATTGAGAAAAATGCACTTTTATATATTGTGCAGCGAGCCATGTTCCCAAGCACGTGGCAGGGGCGCTCCAACGCTCTTGGAGAGAAGAAAAATGTCAAAATATTGTAGAAATGCACTCCAGCACACAATGTATATTGTCTAACTTTTACTGCATTTTTCTCCTTTTTGATTACGAATTTTGTTCAGGTATCTTCTTGAAAGTAGAAGCTATGGATCTTACCTATTATTTTCACTTGGTGTGACTCCATTTGGACATCTACAACTCTAGAAATGGCTTAAATACTCCATGTAGGTCATGTAGGTTTTTCACCAAAATTCAGCATTGCACTAAAACAACGAAACAACGCAAAACTACAAAAAATCTCTACTTAATAAAGGAAATAACCATTAAATTCAAGAACTAAAATCGACAAATTATATCAAATATGTAACAGCCCAATATTTTCATATATGTTATATATATGTGACTATTTAGTAATTGTCATAATTTATCATTTAATTAATAATTTATTCTCTGTGTAAAGATATTAAATTAAAATTTATCACCCTGTATTTTACCTGAATAATTATAACCTTTGTTTTCATTTAATTGTTTTTGCGTGACAATTGCATGGGGACAATTTATGACATAGTTATTTCATAAATGTACTATTGTGTATTTTGTTTATTTGATTAGTTTCGATAATCATGAAATTGATGTGTTAGATATGTTGGTTTTATTTTGTTATGCGTGACCTGCAGTGATAACTTTTTTGTCTTGCTTGATTTATTTAGTTGATGGAAATATTAGTTGAATTATTTAATTAAATTAGAATTTATAGAAGTTGTATTGTTTGTTAGTTTTATTTTGGATCAAATATGTATTCGGCCTAGGAAATAGTAGAGTTATTGAGACCCGACTCTAATGTATGAATGTTCTTGCTTGAAAATATTTTTGGTCCATCCATCTTTAGTATAAAAAAAATGTGACTACCTAATTACTTGTACTCTCCTTCATGATAAGATTTTATGGGAATTCATGGTGTTGTCTTGACATAATGTAGACTTTATGTCCTTCTCTCAACCAATTAAGAGAGGAGATAATGTACATTCCCTTATTCTTAAATCCTTTAATTCATTTTTCAAAGGAAGGTTACAAATTTAATTATGGGTCTTATATTTTTTGTGCAATTAAGGGAGGACAAAAAAAAAGATTTTCCTCCTTTGTTATATCTCACATATCCCTCTCTCTTAAACCAATATTATAATTTTATTTTAATTCTCTACAAAAAGAGTTCTAGGCAATTTTTGGTGTCATAACTATTAGCAAAAAAATTAAAAGGTAGTCTATGCACTTTCCTATTCTATTCCCATACTTATTTTTTGTTTTCTCCTAAGTTTCCAAATCTTCCTTTTTTTTTTTCTCACACCATCATTATCGCCAAATCGAATTACAATTTTCTTTCTTCTTTTCATACCATCTCAAGTAAAGTTTGGACCTTTGTCTTGTTCTTTGATTCGTGGAGCTTATAACGTGTTGCTAGGAAGTAAAGCGCCTAAGGTAAGGGCTTTTCTCTGTGCAAAGTTAGGCTAAATACTAAATTAGTGGTTTGTAAGATATTTATATGATGTCTGGATATTGTAAAAGAAAAAGGGTGAATTTATGCTCGCCTTAAAGAATTTAACTATAATGTTTTGATTTTTTTAAAGAATTATAAAGTTCTATTTTATTTATTTATTATAACATGATAAATATGCTTGTTTTGGAAATGTTCAATGTAAAGTTGCGATTTTTGTGTTATTTTGGTGTACTTAATTATAAAGTTATACTTTTTATTATGATATCATGAGTAATATATTTGTTTGGATGTATTTGATTTAAACTTTTGATTTTTGTGCTATTTAATTTCAATGTTTTGATTTTTATTAACACTACATGAGTATTGAGGCAATTGATGAAAATTTTTAATTTTTAATTATAATAACATGATTAAGTTGATTATTCTGATGTGTTTTGTGTAAAGTTTGATTTGTATGCTTAAATGACTAATAATGGGAGAAATTTTATAGTAGAAGGAATAAAGTTTTTATTTGTATGTGTTCTTCCTGATTTACGTTTTAATGTCTACCAATAACACGTCGCTAATACAATTTTATAGTTTATAAAATGAAAGTTGTGATTTTGAGACATTTATTCACGTGTATATGTGTTCTATATTTGGGATAGCGAAATTATTGATTCTTGATTTCGAGCATCCATGAGAATATTAATTTGAAGTTATATGTGATTTAAATTTAATCTTGAATATTTTATTTTTGTGGTTGACTAAGTGGCTGGTAATTTGAACATTGTTCTTTTTGTGGTTGCCTAAGTTGCTGATGATTTTTGTGTTGAACATTGTTCTCTTTGTGGTTTCCTAAGTGGCTGGGATTTCTTATATGAACTTTTATCTTTGTTTTTGTCTAAGTGGCTGGTGATTTGTGTTTTGAACATTTTATCTTTTTAGTTACCTAAGTGGATGATGACATGTATCTTTTAAGCATTATCATCATTTCGTGACATATCATATGTATCTTTGTGGACGCCTTAGTGGCTGGTTATATCCCGATCATATACTTTTAGGAGCATGTATAACTTGCATACATTTTATTGTTATTTTTATTTTGATCTAATTATGTGTTCTAGGTGAGTTACTACTTGAATTATTAGGTATGTTTTATGACTTGATAGATCCTTGCGAACTATTCATAAAAATAAATTTCTTTAAATCTTTTATTACAAAACGATGTTAGATTTTTATGGCTATTAATTTATTATTTGGTTTGATTTTTTCCGTGGGATGAACTGATCCCTTACACCAACATGTATGTACTAATGATCTCAAAAAGTTGTATGAATGATGTTTTCTTGGTGCACGCGCGTGGAAAAATGAGACTTTTACTTAAACATAATGTTTTGTATTAATAAAATCGATGTGGTACTTTTTAAAGTTTATTACTTTTCATCGTTCACTTTAAATAGAAATGCAGAAGTGAATTTTCTTTCGTTAGAAAATAATTGAATCGTAGTTAATTTCAATCAACCTTCTTTCACTTGAATTTCACTTAAAGAGAATTTGATTTATTTTAGAGCGTAAATGAATATCGACCTAACAATTGGAAGATTAAATTTGTAAGTAAATAAATAAATAATATTTTAGTAAATTACATTACGTTCTTTTACAAAAAAAATATATCAAGTCTTTTCTGGCGCACCTTTTATTTATTACACGATGAACCATTCCTAAGAAAAAAAAATTATAGTCGTTTTTAAAAGAAAACAAATATTTTTAGGTAATGCCTTGGTTCAAAATCTGGGGCATTACAAAATAACTTCTTAAATTAACTAATGATTAAAGATAATTAACACTAAAAACAATGAAAAATATGCATATGATGAAGAACAATCAACGATATGACTAAACCCGAACCTACTACAACACCCTCTGAACTCTCTACCCAAAACCAAACATTAACACCAACTCTCTTTGAACCTGAGCTGATTAAACCCTCACCTCCCTCTGCGCTCTCAAACAAAACCACTTCACATACCTTCAGTGTTTTCTGTAGCTCGGATTCACATACAGAGACACCTTAGATGAAATGTTTGACACAACCATAACATAAAGCTTTGAAACCCATAGATATAGATCAAACCCTTCTCCATTTAATATTGAATTTCCATCCTCCACACTGTCACCTTCCCACACTAACCCTTCACAAACACCTACTCGTACAACAAGTCAAACCTCACCCATCTCTTCCACACTTGCATCTGACCCTCACTCACCAATGCTTGTTGATCTTATCCACACAACAACTGAGATAGTAGGTTAGGATGTTAATGATTGATTTTTGAAACATCCTCAGATGACTTACCTGCTTCTAATAGAACCCAACCTCAATCTAAACCTAACACTCCCACACCCTTAGACCTGGCCCCTTTCATCCCATCTTCTCCCTTTGGATTTCCAAACCTAGACACATTCATTGCCTCTTTCACTTCTAAAATTAATAAGATTAGGAGTATGAATGCTCAGAGTTTGGATCTTGATGAATTCTCATCCCACTATGACAAAGTTATCTCTTTTGTGACAAAAATAAATTAGGGACAAGATGGAGCATAGAGTGCATCTGGCTCCTCAAAATTCAAGTGCTTTGAGACATACTGCACAAATCCTCTACCTCTTGGTCTTGCACTTTCAAAAAGCCAATAAAGACCAGGTTAGGAAGAGACTAACTGGTGTATCAGAAGGTACACCTAGAGAAGTTGCATCTCCCTTTAGATTAGTTCTTCTTCAGTTAACAGTGGTTTCTCCGTTGGCGCCTTTAAAATTTCACTTGATCATTCCATAGGTTGAGATACCTCCATTGGACGATCCATCTGCTGTTGCTTCAAGATTTGTAGAGTCTGCCTCAAAAGGCGCTTTTGCCACTCTTTCTACATCTGCTTTTGACCCCTTTTAGTTTGTAAATAATTAAGACTTTGAAAGACTAGAAGCTAAAATTAAGGTGTTCATGGAACATACAACAAAAAATCAGGAGTCTTTTCAGAATACATCAAAACACTTGAGGTGTTTCGTTTTCCTTTTTGGGTGTGTACTTGTTTTTGTTCTATCTTTTGTACTCTTAAAATTGATATAATAAAAATGATATTTAGGTCTTTATTCCATTTGTGATATTTACTTCATTTGATCTACTCTTTTTGTCTAATGGAAAAAGTGGGAGTATATATTTTGTGAACAATTTCACTTTGTGGTTTCCATGTTTATAATTTTAACTCGCTTGTCAGAATATCATATATCACTTTCATTCTTCTAAAACTTCTCATTTTAAGGGTGAGGTTTACTTTGAATAGTTTTACATACATTATATTCTTAAAAGGAAAAGTTTTTCACAAAAAAAAATGTATGTCATCATCAAAAAGGGGGAGATTGTTAAAACCAAGTTGGTTTGAAGAATAATGACCCTTAAAATTTTTGATGTAACAAAAATAATTTTGACGTAGAAGGTGCAAACACAAGAATAACGTGTTGAATTGTGTTTGACTAAGTTGATAACTTTTTCATTTTATCTAATTAAACTGGTTCAAACTTGATGATTTAGTTGGAGCAGAAGCATTAGAAAAATTAAGGAGTGCAGGGATAAAGTGACACAAGTAATTTATCCTGGTTCACCACTAACTTGGCTACATCCAATTCCTTCACTCAGAAGGATTTAATCCACTAATTCAACAACTTGAATTACATAGCATGTGACCCTCCATGCTAGTCTTCCCAAACAGCCGGACAACCCCAAACTTTTGAGGAAAACACACACCTTGACTCTACCAGCCAAGTCTTCTCCACATAATCTAAGAACCCCAGATTGTTGAAGGCACACTAACACCACTCTTGGGTTTGAATGCAAAGGTTTGGAACTAGAGTAGTTGCTTCTAACAAGCTGATTATAACAATGACTATCACAGTCTAATAAGAACACTTCAAAAAATATTTCTTATTCGAACAAGTGTTTTTCTCTTTGAACCTTAAGATGAATTTGGAATTTTGAGCTTGAGTTCTTCTATTTTTATTTTTTTTATTTTAATTTTTTTTTCTTCTGATTTTTCGATGATCTTCTTCTTCATCCTTGAGTATCTATTTATATTGATAAAATTCAGGCTTCCATTTAGTCCTTGTTTAGTTTGGAATTGTATCTCCATTCCTATCTTGGTCAACAATGATATTTTTAAAAAATAATTCTGAACAAGATATTTTTTGATATTATGTTCTTTAGTTAATTCTTTATTTCTGAATCGAATATGAGCAATTCTTCTAGATTGATTCTGTTCGTATTTTTTTTAGATTGAGTTTGTAAATTCTTCAGATTGATACTGTTTGTATTTTGTTCAGATTGAGTTTGTAAATTCTTCAGATTGATCCTGTTCGCATTTTGTTAAGATTGCTTTCGAAAATCATTTGATCGATACTATTCGTGTTTTATTAAGATTGCTTTTGCAAATTCTTCAGATGAAACTTCCTTCCTATTGCTTGCTTTGATCTGGGCAAGAACATAATGTTGGATCGATTCTTGAACTTTCACAAGTAGGCATCTGACTAAGTCCAATTCAGTGTCTTGTCCTTTGTCAAAATCTGAATCATATCCTTAAAAATAATAAATGTATCTTTTTGTGAGTGTTTCTTCTTGTAAGCAATTCTTGATCATATCTTCTTTAAATGATTCATATCTTTTGATAAATAATTCTTATATTCTTATAAATAAATCTTGATCAAATATTCGTGTAAATAATTCATATATTCTTGTGATAAATCTTGATCAAATCTTCGTGTAAATAATTTATATCTTCTTCAAATCTAGACCATATCTTCTTTTCTACTTGGTCAAAGATTTTCTTCAATTATAAATCAGGATCAAATCTTATTTTAGATTGTCTTCAAAAACACGAATCTTTTTTCATACTATGTGAAGTCAAATCTCTTGTTCTCATAAAATACTATAGTTAAGATCAAAATTTTAAGTATTAAATCAACTTGGTTCCAACAAAGGCAACAATTTATTGCGCTATGTAATTTTTTAAGTGTACATAATCTCTGTTAAAAGCTTTAACAAATTTATGCTACATCCACTAATGAATAGAGAAGGTAAATGAAGAAATGAAGGCAATGCTTTGAAGAATCTGTTAAAGATGTATCTAACTTTGATCAACATACTCTCAACACGCCTCTGATGAATCTGATAATACTAGCTTGTTCTGATTATTGTGCATTTGATAAATTCGGCAAACCAGTTAACTGTCTGGTCAATGCATCATGTCGACACCATGATAAAGTCAATGCTCTAACAAATTCAATTTCCTTAAGTCAAACAATAGAGCCCAGAACTTTGAAGAAGTCAACATCTAAACATCCTTTGATCATCAAAGATGGACTTATCATCTGACTGGAGAAATGCATGACACCCTCTAAAATTATGATCCTTTTATTTTCCTGCTGCTTCCATGAAGATACGCTGAATTAATTATGAAGATGGATTTGTATATATTTTCAAAGATGATTCAAAATATGTGAAGATTTGGTATGATTCATTATTTTATATGTTGATTTCATGTAATCACAACAACAGTCACAAATCCTAATGGATTTGAAGTTTCTCTATAAAAGGACTTTTGATCTTAACTGGAAAAGATATATATGAGAAACCTACAGAAATGATATACAGAAGCCCGTTAAAAATTTGTATTATTTATAAGTGCTAAAAAATGCCAATTACATTATGAGAGCAAACCTTGTAAAGAATCTCTCGTGGGAGTTTTTTCAGAAATCAATCTTAAACACTGTTTGTAACATAGCTCAGTAGTTTCTATTGCCCTTAACAACTATACAATACTAAGCTAGAAGGTTAAGAAGACTTGAACACAATCAGATTGGTTAGTCGGTGTTCAGTGGATGTGTGATACTTTTGGTGATTAGTGGATTAAATCTTTCAGAGTGAAAGGACTAGACGTAGCTATTATGTTGGTGGTGAACCAAGATAATTTGCCTTGTGTTTCCTCTCTTTACCTCTTTATTTACATTTGCTTTATCACGTTTATATCAAAAGACTTTTAAAACCTGAAACACATAATTCAAGCCCCCCTTTCCTATGTGTTTCTCTCTTCATTGTTGTGTAACCCATCGATAATTCAGGCCAATGTAGAGTTTGTGGATAGAAACTTTAGGGTTTATCCCCGGCATCTCATTGACATTCCATGCAAACAAATCAACATTATCTTTCAACCTGTAGACAAGGTATTTTTTTACTTGTGGCATATGATTAAACCTTATCTTCACAACTTTCACAATCTTGTAACACCCCGACCATTCCGCGTTACCGGCGATGCTACCTCACGGTCTTCTCATCCCCCCTCACCATCTACTTATGAATGCAAAGAACCGGGTCATTACACATTATAGTGTCTTAAAATTGGGAATACTTCAAATCAAATAAGAAGGTTCTTATGGCTACTTGGGATGACTCTGATGAGTCATCTGATGAAGATGAAGAGAATGCAAACATGGCTCTAATAATTTACGCTCTAATTATGACAATAATTCAATTGATGAAGAAATTAAGGTATTATCTAACCTATCTATAATGAACTTATATATATGCTAAATGAGTTTCTCAACAAGCATCATAATGTTTCTGCAAAACCTAAATCTCTCATAAAAGTTCATGACATCTTAACAAATAAATACAGTTCTCTTTAAAAGAAGTTTGAAAGCCTAAAAAGAGAAAATCTAAATTTGAAACTAAAAGTTCCAAAATTTTTAGAGAATGCAGTCTATAATTCTGTTAACTATGAAAAGTCTTTCAAGAATTTCTTGAAAATGGCATAAACTGAAGCAAACAACAAGCCTCTAAGATCTATGGTGTTAGAAGAAACAATAAACGAGGTATTGGTTATGAAGTACTAAAGGAAACTCCTAAGACTAACCTACTTGATATTACTTGCGTATATTACCTAAAGGAAGGTCACAATAAAATAACTTGTCCTATGCAAAAAACATTGAAAGACAAGACACCATTCAAAAACAAAGTTAAAACACCAGTCATGGTACGTTGAGAGTGGATGCTCACGACACTTGACGGGAAAAAGTCTATGTTCCAAGACTTGACTTTCAAGAATGGAGGATTCATAAGTTTGGAAGGTAGTCAGAAGGGTAAGATCGTTGGATACAACATAGTAGGTTTTGGTTCCCTTCCTTCTATTAAAAATGTTTTACTTGTAAAATGACTAATGTATAACCTATTTAACATAAGTCAATTAAGTGACATTGGTTATGTTGTTGTCTTCAATCAAAAGTCATGTAAGGAAATAAGTCAAACTGATGGATACGTACCATTTATTGGCAAAAGAAAAAACAACATCAATCAAATAAACTTGTTGGATTTGGAAAAACAAAAAGTAAAGTGCCTTATGTCTGTGAATGAAGAACAAATGATTTGGCATAAGAGATTAGGACATGCCAATTTAAGGTTAATATTAAAATTGAAAAGACTTGACTTCAAAAAATGTTGTTTCCACTTTTAGACAACTTGAATTTTGACATCTTGATTTATTTGGTATGGTAAAGATTGCTTGTGTTTGTGGTAAAAAATGTGGGCTCATTATTGTTGATGATTATTCCTCATGGACATGGGCAAAGTTCCTTAAACACAAAGATGAGTCATATACATTGTTTTTGTCTCAAACAAGTTCAAAATGAAATGGGTTTTTGTATTGCAACGATTCGTAGTGATCATGGGGGTGAAAGCTTTTTGAAAACTTCTATGAAGATAATGGAATTTAACATAACTTTTCACTCTCTTAGAAACCCTCAATAGAACTATGTTGTAGAAAGAAAAAATAGATCTCTTTAGGAAACTGCACGCACAATAATTCACAAAATGAATGTTGCCAAACACTTTTATCTTTATATTAGACCTATTTTTAATTAGACTCCGTATGAATTGTGGAAATGATTAAAACCCAACATTTCATACTTTTATCAATTTGGTTGCATATGCTATATTTTGAATAACAAAGAAAATCTTGGAAAATTTGATTCACGATCTCAAAAGTGCACATTTTTGGAATACTTTGAAAGGTCTAAAGCCTATAGAGTATACAATAAAGAAACATTGATTTGAGGAATTGATTCATGTCAAGTTTGATGACAAAAAGCATGGAAATAAAAAGTCAAAGCGAGATGTAGACTTTTCATATCTACAAATATGAGAGGAACCAGATATATTAGAGGATCTAATAAGCTAGTCTACAATGAATGAGAAGTTATGTCTGATAACTCAAGAGAAAGCAATAATGAACCTGTAGAATACATGTTTTTGATGAAGACAAAAGACCAACGATGATGATGATCAAGACAACAAGCTCAAAAAGAAGAAGTCCAAAATATCTTATTGATAAACTTTAACATACTAGATGTTTAAATGTAAAGGTAAATGATACAATCACAAGATCAAGTACATGAGAACTTTTCATCTTTACATATGCATAAAAAGTATTTCCAAAAGTCAAAATTACATTTACAAAGTATTAAATTTAATATTTTTGACAAAATACAAAAGTGTATTTGAATACAACATAAGTGTATTCGAATACAGATGAAAATTGCTAAGTCAATAGCAAAAGTCTCTCATTTGTATTCGACTACATCCATGTGTATTCGACTACACAGTGTTAAATTTGAATATATTTGAACGTTACAAAGAGGTGTATTCAAATACATACATCCTGTATTCGAATACAACTGGAAACAATGCAATTTTTATGTTCTGAATCAACTCTAAATCATTGCAATTATTCATCAAACCTCTTGGATCAATGGCCACGAATATGAAGAGATGTTTATGGAGTATAAATACCCCATAACTTCAGATTAATCGATGGACAATCCCACGACCAAACCTTGAACGACTTTGAACAACTTTTCTATTTTTCTCAAAGTCATTTTTCATAATTCAAGTACTTGCATTTCATTTTCATATCCTTGACAAAGGTTCTCAAAGTACTTGAAGCAATATTGGATTGTTATCATTATACCTCTCTTTCATGTTCCGATATCCTTATCAAATCACATTATTTGTAAAAAGAAAGTAGTACTTTCTTTAAGTAGTTTTATCTAAGATAGTGGGGTGCTATATTGTACATTATCTAAGATAGTGGGGTGCTATCTTAGAGGTTTTGTTATAAGTTTGTAGCAGAGATCCTAGGGTGGGATTTGTACATTTTCTAACAATAGTGGAGAAATCTCTTGTGGTGTGTAAGAGGACTGGATGTACCCTTGGGTATAAGGGGAACCAGGATAATATTGTTGTGTTCTATACATTACTGCCATTTACTTTATCTGTTACTATCCGTAAGCGCAAAAATCGATCACTTAAATTCTAAAAACAAGAAACTATCTTAAACACCTAATTCACCCCCCTTCTTAGGTGCACATCTATACTTACAGAACCTCCCACAAATCAAGATCATCAGGAATCCAAAATTGGGAGGAAATATAAATCTTCTCATCTAGATGCTAATCATAGCAAATACAGATGATCCTCTGAAAACTAGATCCACTTTTAAAGAAATATCTACCTTTAAACTACTATCTGAAAATGAACCTACAACTATAGGCGAAGCTCTATTAGATGATGGATGGATAACGGCTATGCAAGAAGAGTTATATCAATTCAAAAGAAATGACGTATGGGATCTCGTCCCCAAGCCTAAAGAAAAGAAGTTAATTAGAACAAAGTGGGTTTTCAAGAACAAACTGAATGAGAAAGGTGAAGTGGTCAGAAATAAAGCTAAACTTATAGCTCAAGGATACAGTCAGCAAAAATGTATTGATTACACTAAAACTTTTGCCGTTGTGGCAAGGTTAGAGGCTATCAGAATTTTACTTTTTTTTTTGTAGTCTTTATAAAATCATCTTATATCAAATGGATGTGAAAAGTGCGTTCTTAAGTTGTTAGATAAATGAAGAAGTGTATGTCAAACAACTTTATGGCTTTGAAGATAATGAATTTCCAAATTATGTTTTCAAACTAATAAAATCCTTTTTATGGTCGGAAAAAAGCCCCAAGAGAATAGTACCATAGATTAAGAAATTTCTTATTAAAGAATAATTTTGAAAGAGGCCAATTTGATACTACTTTTTTTGGAAAATCATCTAAGAATGACCTTGTCATTGCCTAAATATATTTTGATGATATCATTTTTGGTTCTACTAACGACAAACTCTACTAACATTTCTATGAGTTATTGTAGAATGAATTTGACATGAGCATGATGGGAGAATTAAAATTCTTCCTTGAAATCCGAATTCATCAAAGCCCAGATGATGTACTAATTCGTTAGACCAAGTACACAAGAGTATTACTTTACAATTTTACTTTCTTTTGTAGTCTTTATAAAATCATCTTATATCAAATGGATATGAAAAATGCCTTCTTAAGTGGTTACATAATTGAGGAAGTGTATGTCAAACAATCTTATGGCTTTGAAGATAATGAATTTCCAAATTATGTTTCAAACTAAAACATTTCTTTTATGGTCTCATACAGGCCTCAAGAGCATAGTACGATACACTAAGCAATTTCTTATTAAAGAATGATTTTGAAAGAGGCTAGTTTAACACTACTTTGTTTGGAAAATCTTTTACGAATGACCTTCTCATTGCCCAAATATATGTTGATGATATCTTTTTTTGTTCTACTAACGACAAACTCTACCGAGAGTTTTATGAGTATTGTAGAATGAATGACATGAGTATGATGGGAGAATTAAAATTCTTCCTTGAAATCCGAATTCATCAAAGCCCAGATGATGTACTAGTTGATCAAACCAAGTACACAAGAGAATTACTTAAGAAATTTAATATGGATGAATGTAAGCCTATGTCTGCACCTATGCATCAACATGTTCTCTTGATAAGGATGTGTCAAGTAAAAATATAGATCAAAAGGTATACGGATGAATGATTGGCTTCCTTCTTTACTTAACTACTTATAGACCTGATATTTTGTTTAGTGTGTGTACCAAATTTCAGTTTGATCCTAAAGAATCCCAGTTAAAGGTTGTTTAGAGGATCTTTATATATCTAAAAGGCATTACTAAACTTGGTATGTGGTATAAGCCATGCTCCGAATGATAGTAGGTTTTGTACGATGTTGACTATGTTGGAGACATTCTAGAAAGGAAAAACACCTATGGAAATTGTGTGTTCCATGGTGAAAATCTGACCTCCTAGTCAAAATCGATGAGAGTACATGTCAACACCTTGTTGTTGCACTCAGTTGTTATGGATGAAATATCAAATAGAAGATTTCAAAATCAATGAGAGTAACATTCTTATCTTATATGATAATAATTCAGTTATATGTTTAACCAAAAACCCTATTTTACATTCGAGAGCAAAACCTATAGAGGTTAAACATCATTTTATGAGGGATTATGTCCATAAGGGTATTTTAGATATTAAATTTCTTGACCATAATCATTAGTGAGCTGATATTTTCACAAAACCCCTTTATGAGGACATATTCAATTATATGAAGGAAAACCTCAATATGCTATTTATAAAAGAATGATGTTGAAGTCTCTGTATCCTTGCCTCTGGTAAAACAGAGTAAATAATCAAATATATATATTCTCTACCTTTGATGAAATTGAATTTCCTTGTACCTCTGTGAATCTAAATTCAAGTACTCTTAATATGAATAGTGTTCTTGTAAGTTGTGTTTAGTCTGTGATACTCTAACAAGTCACATTCATGTGTGCTTATATGTGGTTGTTATTTATGGTTTAAAATCTCAAACGTTTTACATAAAACCCACTCATCACTCACGATAACCAAATATCCTCACGTATTCCCACACTTTCTCTGTTTCAAACCTTGAAACCTATTAAAAAACTTTGAACTTCTTCTACTTCGATGGCTTCAAGTGCATCCTCACACCCTACACTCGTCTTATGTTTTTACTATGCAATGCAATCTTGATCAATTCGAATTCCTCCATGAACTCCAAGTAAACTTCGCAAATTTCACTGAAAATGGCTTCGATTTTATTGAGGATTTTACTAGTATCAGTTGGTATAAGTACTTTAAACAAGATTAATAAATGACTTTGGATGTTCTGGTTAAAGAGTTTTATTGATTTGCACAAACAAAAAAATATGGAGAAGTATCTAGTACTGTGCTAGGATTTCCTATTAAGATTACTCAACAATCCCTAGTGGCTCTTATGAGATGTTTCTGATGAAGGTATGTTACTTGAGAATTGATATGAGTCAAAGGTTGGTTCATTTAAGATCAATAAGAAATTGTTCAAAGATCCTAAGGTCAACTCCAAGTCTGTTCACTTGAAACCTAGATATAGAGTACTTTTTAAGATTTTGATTGGGTGTGGGGTACCCAAATGTGGGTTAGTGAACCATGTTAGCAAAGACCCCAAGGACATAACATGAAATATCTCCCAAATGATCAAAACCAATCTTCCAAACCTGATTTGGGAACACATAAGGTCATGTGTCATCAACTCTAGGCCAGGGAAGATAAGGACAAATCCCTACCTTAGATTCATCACAACAGTACTGATGGGAACTCCCCTTACTAAAGCCCAAGAGGATGTAGGAGGCACTATCCAAGAAGAACTCATGGTTAGTTAGTCTGCACATATGTTTAACATATCCAACGTCATCAAGATGAGACTGATCTCTCCTAAACAGTGAATTTGACCTAGAGTTGATACCAGAAGGACTTTTGGTCAAACAAGTAGAGCTCAAGCCATTCCCTCTATAGATAAGGACTCTTATTCCCCACTATTTGAGGAAAAAATAAAGAAGTGGTTATGGAATATTTAAGGATGTTCCAGTCCAATCAAGAGATGGCTTCTGTTTGCCTTCCTCTTCCCAAAGTTGCTCAAGTTTTTTAGAAGAAGCGCAAAAGGGTTGCAAAGATATTATGTGTTGAAGAGGATAAGGAAGAAGCAACAAACGCCAATGAGGACGAAGCAAACCTCATTCTAAGGAATCAACATAAGGTAACCTGAAATTCTGAGCAAACTTTTACTTGTGGTATTTTTTGGCAATACAAGTTGTAACATCCCGCTTTTTCGAGACATTAACCAACGAAATTCTAAACGTAAAAATACATATTTTTTTTTTATATGAGATTATCTTAAATATTCATTTACTTTAAAACAAATTAATAACTTTTTCAATTGTATTTTTAAAATTAATGAGTCAGAGTAATCACAATTACTAAACGTAAATATAATACGTTAAACAAAAGAAACTTCTAAAGTCAAAACTCTTGGCGTTTTACTACCCCAAAAATAAATCCTAGTTGATCATAAACTTTGGACTTGTGGAAAACTCACCCAACAAGTCTAACACCAGCACAAAAGTATCTCGGAGCCTCCAACTGCATGCTATTGTACTTCTTCGCATTTCTCCTACTAGGTTGGTTGCGACATTATTCACTCAAGTAACACTATACACGACTTCCTGTCAAATGTAAGGGTCATCTCCAAATAACAAACACAGAGCAAATAAACATGCATATATAATTGTTATAGCAAAAAATATAAACAAACCATATACTTCATTTAACAGTTAAAAATCACAACGCACCAAAGATACAATTCAACCAAAATGCACAACTCCTATTTGTTAGACTATATGTCAATGCATGATTCCGGAATATCACCTCCCCCGCAAGGGCTTCGTGGGTCCTTCCAAGCAACACCACTAACTCAAAATCCCCGCAAGGATCTGTGGGCTCCAACCAATTATGGACGCACCACACAACTATGAATGCATAAATGTAGACATTGTTGTTAGTAACAATATAGACCACTCAACCAGAGTGTCCAAAATCACTCAACCTTATCCTAAATCAATCTAGTTTAGACACAAAGTAATCACCTTGAATAACCACAACATGTCAAGCACAACCATTATAACAACGTATCATATAACATTCAATTTGAAGATAACACACAAACATACTCATTACACAACATCACAGTACATTTATATCACATATAATTCAAATAAGAAAGCGAATGGAGTGATGCCCTTACCGTTATGAATGTCGTTATAAGGTTTCTACGCAACAATCTTTGCTCCAAATACGTAACACCTTCATAAATTAATTTACTTTTCACTTAGTGTCAAAACTTTTTAGTTTTATTTTTATAGATTGACGTACAAAAACCTATTACTAGTGTGACCGTTATTACAATAATAATGAGATAATAGAGTTCCTAATAATCTATCTCCAACGATATTAAGAACTTTCCTTTCCTCTGTAACAATGCGACTATCTTAATTTATTTATAACAATTGATTCTACTGTCTAACCTATTCACTACTTTATTTAAACATCATAACACAATTATGGCAGCTATACTTCTGATAATTGATTAAGAAAACAAAAATCAATAAATGAAAGGTTCTTATCTATCAGAAATAAAGATACACTTAAGGAGACATATTCATTGATCAATCTCATTCTATTTTATCTTATTTTCCAGAATATCAATAAGTGATTTTGTTCTACTACCAAAAATAAATGGTTATATAAAGTCAATATGGTCATAATTAAAGAATTCTTACTTGAGGGGATGAATCATTAACTCCTTTAGTTCTTGAATTTTTTCTTTTTTCTCCCCTAAGCCTTTTCTTTCTTTATCGCAGAGGATTTGTGAATGAGAGGTGTCGGTTTATTTTTTTCCTTTTCTATCAGTAGAGGTGAGGAAGTGATGTTTTCAACCTAAGCCCATTAAGACCCTAAATATTCACTCATCAGTTTAATGTAATTTTGTCTTTAACGTTTCCCGATTCATTCTTCTTTCTTTTCTATTATTATTGTTATTATTATAAACATTTGTTTTTTTTCCAAATACTTAGCAAAATATTTAGTTAAATTAAATATATCATGTCATACACATATATTTTCAAAAATAATAATTGAATAAAAATATAATAATAATAATAATAATAATAATAATAATAATAATAACAACCACATTAAAAATTATAAAAATAAAAATATATTTTGCACATTACTAATAATAATAAAATTGAGGATCTTAGACAAGTAGTAATGAACAACACGAACCATAACCTCTCTATCACCCTCTACCCAAAATACAAATTGAGATGTTCATCCTTTTGATCCCACACCTTATACCTTAGTAGATGAGATGTATGAGGCAACCTAAGCCAAACACTTTTCCACCCTCCACCATAGAACACACCCTCTCCCACTCAAGACCACCACTCCAATTCCAGCACCATCAACCACTAAAACTAACACTCCACTAAGTCATCCCAACTCATCCAAAAACCCCTACCCTTTCCATCCTTGTATTTTCCCCTACAACACCAAGACCTATGAATCCCCTTCACCTAGAAGCTAAGAGAACAACTCAAGTTTACATTAACTTAGTGTATGATACATCATTAAAAGACTCCCCTGCTCCTCCCTAACCTTTTTTATCTTTGAACCTCCCACATCCACCATCCCTCTAGACCCCATTCCCTTCACCAACTCCATCCCCCCTGGCTTTCCAAAACGAAACACATTCATTGCTTCTCTTATTGCCAAAGTCACTTCAACATGCACTCAGAATGCTCAAAGTTTGGAAACTAATGATCTTTCCAATGAGTGGAACAAGGTCCTCACATTTGTCACCAATTGGATAAGGGTCAACATGGATAATGGAATGTAGTTGGCCTTCTAGAATGCTACAACTTTCAGACAAACAACAAAGATCCTCTATCTGTTGACCTTGCAGCTTCAAAACGCCTAGGGCAATCGGTCAACAAAGCTTCTGAAAGCTATGTTAGAAGGCTCATCAAGGGAAGACCCATCTCCCTCTAGTGGTGCATTTGGAACTCCTAGTGCTTGCTCCATCTGCACCATTTCAGTTCCATGTGCTCATCCACATATTGAGATATCTTCGTTGGATGCTTCTACTGGTGCAACTCCAAGATTTGTAGAATTTGCCTCAGGAAGTAAATCTACCACTCCATCTGGCCCAATGTTTGATCCTTCTCAATATGTCAAAAAGGAAGACTTTGATCGGCTAGAAGCTAAGACTGGGGCATTAATGTAATAGGTAGTCAAAAATCAGGATAATAGTTAGACTACCCTAGGTTTAATCTTAGCTAGGCTAAGCAACGAAAATTTGTAGTTTCATGTATTTTCTTTTGTTTGACTCTGTGTACTTTTATCTATTGTTGTACTTTTGTTCTTACTTTTCTGCTTGTTGGCTACTCTACTATTTTTGTTTGACGAAAAAAAGGAAAGAGTACTTTGAACAATTTTAATGCATGAAAATTTCAAGATCTTTTTAAATTCAATTACTAAGACTTTTCAACTATCTTGATAGAATATCTCTCACCCCTCTTACATTTACACTTACATATCTTAAGAGGGAACCTTGTTGTGATATTCTATGCTATTCCCTTTTTACTCTTGTTAAATTAAAAATAAAAATTGTTTAGAAAAATAGATGTTTGTCATCATCAAAAAGGGAGAGATTGTTAGAACCAAGTTAGTTTGAAAAACTATTAGCCTTACGTGTTTTGATGATAAAAACATTATTTTGTGGGAACAATTTAAAGAACTAATGATATGTTTTAGTGTGCAGTCTTCAGAATAGGTTATTCCTTATGAGCTCCCGTTGCATCCTCTAATGTTTGATCTAAGTTAAAGGAAAACCAAGGTTCACACGCCTCTGATGATTTTGTTCTTGCAATCAATGGTCTGATTGGTGTGGCTTTGATGAATACAACAAGTATCTGACTATTCTTCCTCTGATAAGTGATCGTCTGACTCAGATAATAGTCAACGCTCTTATAAGTTAACACTTTAACAATAGTCAACACTCTAAAGAAGACAAAGTTTTAGCGCATTCTTTGATAAACACCCTGAAGGTCTATGCGACATAATCTGATCACAATATCCTCTGTTCATTCTGTCTCAATATCAAGATTCGCATAATCAATTTCAAGGATATTAATAGTTTACAATGTTTGATGGCAATCATTCTCAGAAGATTTGATACGAAACTTCATGATACATGTTGATTTCTTGGAATCAGGACAACAGCTAGAAGCCCTAAAAATCTCTATAAAAGAATGTGCTACTCATTGAAAAACACAAGCAACAATATACCACAATAAGCATTTTACATCCATCTCTATACTCTTGCTCTTTACCTTTTATCTTGTCTAAGTGATGAGAAATATTTTTTTTTATAAGAATACATTATTTTAAACACCCTATTAGGGGAGTTTTTCAAAAAACCCTTAAACCTTCTTTTGTAACCTAGCCCAGTAGTGGCTACATCCCTTAACAGCTTGATTGTACTAAGCTAGAAGGGTGAGAAGACTTGAACACAACCAATTTGACTACTAGGTGTTCAGTGAAGTTAGTTCGGTTTGTGATTTAATGGACTAAATCCTTCAGGTTGAAGGGCTTTGATGTAGCTACCAAGTTGGTGGTGAACTAGGATAAATTAGCCGTGTTATTATGTTTTTCTGTTTATTTTCTTTGTTTTCAATGCTTAACTTTAGCCTTGGTAAAATAGTTTTGAAATAAAACACAATTCAAACCATCCCCCAGTTCTTTTGTTTCTCACTCTACAAGTCATAATATAACAATAAGAAGTATTGCAATATACAGTCTGAGTCAAAGCATTAAAGGCAAAATGAATTAAAGTCATAGTTATGGTATAAGCTAGATCCTTTGATGAACAAAGAAAATAGAATCTTCTAAATAAAGAGCACACTGACCTTGAAGAAACGGCTACATATGTGTCTAACTCTGAAGAAAATGTTCTTAAGCGCGCATTCGGTGAATCCGTTAATACAAGAAACTATCTAGATTTTCTGCCCCTATATGTCAATCTTCTCAAAACAGTCTAACAACCCCAAACTTTTTTAGGAACATAAACACCTTGACTCTACCATCCAAGTCTTCTCCACACAACCTTACAACCCCATATCATTGAAGGCAAATGACACCTTGTCCTTACAAGCCATGTCTTCTCAACATTACCTGAGATCCACATATTGCTTGTGGGACACTAAAGACACTATTGAACTAAGGTACAATGAGTTTGAAACTATTTTGATTTTGCTTCTACTAAGCAGATTTATTACAATGATTTTCTCACACCAACAATGAAGCACTAAGAATATTTTTCTTTGAACGAGTGCTTTGCTAGAACTTAAAAGCCTTCAACTCTAAATATTTAGAAAATTGAGCTATTGAGGTTTTTTGAACAACTTTGACTTTTAGGATTTCTGAGTTTGTGTATTGGCGTTGTTCTTGTATTTCTCCTTCAGCCTTGATCCACTATTTATAGTTGAAATTAGGGTTTTTGAATTACTTTCCGAGTTTCTGAATCGTATCTCCATTCTAGCTTGGTCAACAATGATTTTCTTCAAAAATAATTCTAAAATGTATCTTCATTCCAGTTTGGTCAACAAATACTTCTTCGAAATATAATTCTAAAAGATATGATTAGATAATATGACCTTTAGCCAATTTTTTTATTTTTTATTTTTGAATATGATCTTGAACAATTTTTCTAGAAGGATATTGTGCATATTTGTTTAGATTGCGTTTGCAAATTAATTCACTCGAGTCTTCCAGTATACGCTTGATTTGATTTGAGCGGGAAAAAAACTAAGCTTAGTTTTTGGATCTTCAGAAGTAAGGATACGTCTAAGTCCAATTCAGTATGTTGCTCAATCTATCAAAGTCTTTGACCTTCCATCACATTCATTGACTTTTCTTCATCAGAATCATTGACTTTTATTGTTGGAGTCAAATGTTGTGTTGCTTGAACAATCAGAGTCAGAGAAAGATGTAAAGGTGTATGACTTAGAATTAGTGGCATGTACAACTTCACCTTTGTTTCATTATCAGAGTCAGTGTAACTTCAGAGTGTACTACGTATAAGAGGCAATACTTTGGAACATGTTGCAATCTTCATAGTCATTGCAACTTCAGAGGCAACATTCTTGGAACTTGTTGTAGTCTTTAGAGTCAGTGAAACATGAGCTTCAAAGGCAGGCTTGAAGAGTGGCTTCAGACTTCAAAGGCATACTGAAATTACAGTTCATTAGAGCATGCAGACATATTGTTCATTAGAGCATGTAGAAATACTGTTCATCAGAGCATGTAGAAATACAGTTCATTAGAGTATGTAGAAATATTATTCATTAGATGTTGCACACAAATACTGTCCATTAGAGGCTTGGGATTTGCGAAAAAATGATGAGCTTCCAGAAGCAAGATGGTTCTTTAGAGGCAGATGAATTCTTCAGACTCAAACTTCAGGGGCAAACAATTAGAGGCAGATGCACGTTCTTTTCAATAATGTGCATTTGTCTGATTTTGAGGATTTTGTTGACTATTTTGATTTCGTTTCTTCTGAGCTTTTTAATTTCTCTGGTGATATCCTCTTGTGGCATCCTCTGGTGGGATCCTCTGGTGGATATTCTCTAGTGGGTATCCTCTGGTGGTATCCTTTGGTGGTATCCTCTAGTGGGATCCTCTGGTCGTTTCCTCCGATTTTCTTCTTCCAATTTTTCATACTTAATAGCCATTAAATCCAAATTTATTTTTCTCATAGAAGACTTTTGTTGTGGAAGACCAACTTGGTTCCAACAAAGTATGTCAAGCAAAATGATCGTCTGAATCTAATATGTATGTTAAGCAAAATGATTGTCTGCCTCTAATACGTGTGTCAAGCAAAATGATCGTCTTCCTATGATAAGTGTGTTAAGCAAAATGATTGTTTGCCTCTAATAACTTTGACAAACATTGTATCATCTAAATTTGGTAGAAAGTCAACACTCAAGATAGTCTCTTTTCTGGTTTATTTCTTGTTCATCGGATAGTATGTAGTCCTTTTCCCTTCATCTCGTTCATTTTGTTGGCTTTCAAATGCTCCTCGTATAGTATGTAGTCCTTTTCCCTTTCTAGTAGGTTGTTGAAACTTCAGAGTACCTTGAGCATAATACTTTTTGCGAATCACTCGCATGGCTCAGTCCGTGCCGCAAGAGGTATGTTTTAATACGGTCATTTGTGGCCCATAGAGGTTTTCCTTTCTTCTATCGGATCGCTTTTAGGGTTTCCACTAATTTTGCTGTTTGCGAGATGTGGCAAAATAAGCTGTGAACTTCCTACATTGTTCCATTTATGAACATATGGGCCTCAGTTTCAAGTTCTTGAACTAGTCAATTGTCGATTTTTTGAGAGTGAGGATGGATAACTTGTACTTTATGGGACCCCTGGTGTTACAAAATTCGAGGAGGGTGTCAATCCCTATGACGTGGTCATCTAGGTCTGCAGTTGCCTTATAACCGTTGATGGATAGAGGTTTCTCTAGTGACTTATGTATTGGGTAGTTGTTGATTTTGCTCGAAGAAACATTCTGATGGCGCCCTTCATCATCGAAATGGGAAGTGTCCAAAGAGGTCTCATGATAGTTGTGCCCCCAGCGACGAGGGGATAGACTCTAGAGAGAGGAGTGACTTCATGTTACCCTTTGAGGATGGTCGTCCTTCTAGCTTCTACTACGGTGTTGAGATGGAGTTCTCATGATTTCCTTTCATATTAGGATTCTTGACGTACATTACCACTTACGGGGAACGACAAGATGGCGGCGATGGATTTTTGAAATGACATTTTGGTGGTGTGTTATAGTCTCCGAAGTTTTGAGACATAGATGGAAGTTTCGTGGTTGACTAGGCCACCACCTGAAATTGGTTTTTGATTGTGCTCCACACTTGCCAAATGTTCGTTTCGCTCGTTGATGAGACGTGATTGGCTTTAGATGTTGAAGACCAATGGATAGAGGAGTTCTGTAGTGTCACCCTTTACTTCTCGTTTTAGTTGAACGGGAATGTCGAGCATCGGTGACGGATCCACAAAAAGGGTGTCTGTAAGGCCATCGAGTTTCCAATGATATGGTGGAGGGTCGATTATCATGTTTGTCACCCTTGTAGCTGTCTTTTTGGGAGCCATGGGTCATACTCGAGAACTTCTAATGAGTAATGGTGGGGTTTTAATTATGTATTCCCATATACAGTGCCACAATTTAGTACCGGGGATACTGAACACATGAGCTTGACCTTGATTGCGTCAGTGAGTTATGGATGGAGGAAACTATCGGCTCTCTCTGTGAATGCCCTGTTGGATGGAGGGTGTACTTAGGTTAGAATTTATGTATACCTTTATGACCTAATAGATCTTGCTTATATAGTTACCCCTTATAGGGTTTCCAAAAGATTCTTATTGTAGTTACCAGAGAGGGGGTCCATGATCTCCGAACCTCCCTCTAATGTTTAACGCGTGTCCTTATAATCAAAAGAAGGCGAGCACCATCCAGTGGCTCAAAATGAGTGTATAGATGAGTTATCATGTTCGCCATCACCGAATTACCTCTCTGTCCATCTTGTGGTCATGATCGAAGGTCCAGGTGAATTAGAATGGACTGCCACTTCGGGATTCCATCTTTGTAGGCCGCTCTCCTTAGCTTAGAGAAGGTTCTATATATGATGTTATCTTATTGGTTCGGGCATGTTCGAATTCGTGTTGGAGCCAACCTACATTAGCATGAGTCCGACCCATAATATTATTCATTTTGTCGGAGATTCAACCTTTTTAGTTTGCATTTTCAAATTATTCTAGATTAATATATTTTACCAATTTAAAGTGAATGAATATCGAATTTTTAATTAAAGAAAAAAAAACCTAAATGGAATAAAAAAGATAAGACTCTAATCCGAAACATGAAATTAAGTTTAGACAAATAATTTTTACTGCATACTTTTGTTATTGGCTAAGGAACCTGCTAGTTGTTTTTTCCTCTTTTATGTTCCTATTATTATAAAGTTGACTTTTAGTGCTTGTAAATAAATATAATAATCTTATCAAAAAAGTAAATAATAAAAAAGAAATTAAGGCATTAAAGTTTTTATTTGTTTAGGTTATTTTAATATATTATTTAATTTTTAATATATTGTACCTAATTATAAACACTCAACCAAAAAAATTCATTATCTCCACAAAATGTTCCTCGACAAATTCATGAATATTAATTTACATAACATAATGGATTTGACTAATTAGCTCAGGCCAATATTTCACTAGAAATTTTCATTTTGTTTTCTTCTTCATCCATTGTATCACTAAGTGCTCTCCCTTTAGTCTCTGGCAAGAACACTCCAAACACTCCACTAACACCTATAGCCAACCCAAAAACCCCATAACAAAGAAACATATTGGCTCTACCAGCACTAACCAACAATGGACTAAAAGTTCCACCAAACACCACAGCAAGCCTAGCCATTGACAAAGCTGAATTCCTCACACATGTTGGGAACAACTCAGTTGTGTAAATTAGGTAAACACCAAATGAAGTGCAAGCACTAAAAAAAGATATCAACTCAAAACCAATTTGCATCTGGCTCCATGTTTTCCCTTCAATAGTTGACATCAAACTACAAATACCACTTATTAAACAAAACACAAGCAATGCAATTCTTCTTCTAAACTTGTCTATGAAGAAGAATGTGATCAAAGAAGATGGTAGCTCAGATATGGCATTAAAAGTGACACTCAAGTAAATATTAAAGGACAAATTTCCAAGGCCTAGTGGCATACCATAGTAGACAACTCCAATGCCAAAGCCCATTGCCATAATCAAAATTAGTCTCCTTGAGGACCATTTCTTTTGCATCAACATCTTGAGGGCATAGAACATATCCACATTCAAATTATTTTCTTCTTCGTGGGTAGAAATGTTGTTGATGGCCAAATTGAGATTACTTTGAGTGATTGACGTTATGTATTTTAGTGTAGCAATTGCTTCTTCTTTCTGTCCTCTCACTAGAAGCCATCTAGGTGACTCTTGAACAAAAATTTTAACCAACATGCAATAGAAAATGGTTGGAATAGATGTCCACAAGTAAAGGTTTCTCCATGAAGAAGATTTGTTTGCATAACCTATAGCTGAAAGGGACAAGAAGCCTATAGTGAAACAAAAGAAGCCAATGACACTAATCTTACCTCGCCATCTTTTTCCAACGAGCTCGGTAGCTAGGACAAGCGATGAAGTTCCGATGGTGGCCCGACCGAATCCCGATAAGAATCTGAGTGCCGAATAGAACCAAATGTTGGGGGAGAAGGCCGTTAGAAATGAAGAAAGAGCCATCAAAAGACATGTAAAGAAGAGCATGTTCTTACGACCGAGTGACGAGGAGTCAGCTAGTGTGGCCAAGAAAATCCCACCAACTAAGCAGCCCAAGAAGAACATTGAAGCGGGGAGACCGGTTATGAGAGAGCTCTCACACTCCATAGCCCATTCTGATATCATGGAGGCTTGTACCGGCCCATCCCAAGCCCACGAGCCTTTGGGAAGGTTGCACACATCACTAAATGATGTGGCTGAATTGCAACCACTCTGAAATCCAATTGTTGGATCTAGCTGTAATCTAGATCCAACAATTGAAATTTGGTTTGAAACTTGTTCACCGGTGCAGTGCCATGATGGTAGCGCATCAGTGAAGATACTAATAAATGTTTGTTGGGCATCAAAGACCCAAGCAAAGGAAACAAGAAGAGCTTGAAGGAATTGACTCCAATTGAATTCACCTATGCAACGTTCAATTGTGGAACTAAGAGAAGGAAGGTGTTGTTTTGTTGGTGTTTCTGGGTCACAAGTGTTGTTGGGTTGGCACAAGAGAGGGGTTTGATCAGCCATACAGGAATAACAAATTGTATATTCTTAAATTAATTCTTGCTTTAAAGATGAGTATGAAGATGTAATTTATAAATGATTGGAGAATATTCATGCATATCTAGATCCGTCTGGATTCTTAGTTTCAATTTTTTATACATAAATATTGACAGCCATATAAATGTTTAAAATACATCTACATACACCAAATTATTCGTCAATTTCCTTTTATTTTATTTCATTCTGACTCAGCAATTTTCATTTATTTCAATCAAAATAATATAAGTATCCTAATGTCGAATATAAATAAAATATATATTATTTATCCACTTGTTCTTACCTTTTCTGGTCCAGCACACCGCTATATAACAGGACATTTTCCGAGCTAATCACTAATGACGAGGCAAAGACTCATATTTTTACAAAGGGAGGTATTTTCAAAATAGAATTTGTGTAACAATAAATAGTAAGTATCCGTTTTTAAAATTAATATATTACTTTATTTGGTTCTAATTATAGAAAGAAAAATAATAAAATACCGATAACAATAAAAATATTTATAATTACTATTTTTAAATAGTATTTACAAATATACCTCTAAAAAAAGTGTAAAATATTAAATACATTCACTAATATTGGAAACAAAACATTAAATATTGATAAAAAATGCTATTTAAAAATGTTTCTTATAATTTAGACCTAAAGTAGTATATTGAGATATTATAATGGAATATCATTATTTAAATATTATTTATTTATTTATTTAACATCTTTCTAAATATTATGTGAATGTTCTCACAACGCAAAAGGTGAGTCGACGTTTTTTATAATATTATCAAATCAACTAAAGCACGTGTCGGCATGATCTAAAAACACATTAATCATAATATATAAAATATAAATTAATTCAATTTTATATTTTCCTTCTTAAAATTCTTTTGGTGTCGTTCAACTCATTAATGAGACTACCTCCTCATTTAAATATTATTTTCAGATTCACTTTTATCTCCTTTATTCCTCTCTAATCTCATTTTTCTTAATTAGTTAGTTATTGAGTAAAGACCCAAAATGGTCTCTGAAATTTTGGACGAGTGTCATTTAGAAGTGATGACATGTCAATTATGTATTGAGAATGTTAAAAGTTGTTAATATGTAGATACTTTTAGACCAAACTAGTCATCACAATATTATTTTTTAATTTTTAAAATTGTGGTATAAATAACCAACTCTTAACTTCTATTACATGACATTTCAACAAAAAATCAATCAAATTTAACAGAAAGACTTATATATCTCTTTTATGTAATAGTCATAGATTAATTTGAGTATGAATATTATTTTTTTAGTGACTAAAACAGTGCACATCTGAAATGTCATTTTTTTGGAATTCTTTCTCTAACTTGAGTAAGGTTTGAGACCGTGTTCTTTTCCTTGTTTCGATTCACCCGTCCATAAGACAAGTTAATAAAAAAGCGGGTAATTATGATCTACCTCCAAATTAAATTATAATAAAATGTGGTTTATATAAAGGAAAAAACATGTCGTTTACCATTATTGTTGCAAGAGTAATTACATATTTGGTTGTTTTATTATGTCCATGTTTGAGCTATTGATATAATATTTTACAATTTTTTTCCCATTCTATAGTATTTTCTAACTAGTGTTATTTTGTCCAAGTGGTAATGTAAATATATATTAGTGTTCACTTGGTTCCAAAGTTGGTCGGATAGTAGTCATCTCATCCATCTCTCTATAGGGGGTTTTCTTTACCTAGTCTAATGGTAGAACTTTTATTGAAACAATATTTGATAGGTTCATTGGCAATCACTTGTAGACAAATGTTTGGTCTTCTTCTGTCTTTTGTACTTTTTCAAAGAGTAACTCTGATCATTTTTCTATTATGTTGAATTTCAATGCAACGAGGTTAGATATCATTCTGTTTTTAAATTTATGAGAATGTGATTGTATCACTTTGATTGTATTAACTTTGTTCAAGATACTCAGAGATCAAAAGTGATTGGTAGTCTTATGTTAATTTCTCTCAAAAGTTGAAGTCTTTGAAGCCAAGACTTGGGGAATGGAGTAAAACTACCTTTGGCAATGTCCATCTGAATGTGCAAATTATTGCTTTACATCTTGATTTAATTCACGATCAAATTGATGCAATTGGCTATAACGTTCAGTTGATGGAGCAGGAAAACGTAGCCCAGTTATAGTATGATAAAGTTCTTGGCTATAATGATCACGATCAAATTAATGTTGTGATGTTGTTCTTTACTTTTGGTTGGATCTTTCCTAATTGGAATTCAAATAATGTTGTTCTTATTCTTAAGTGCGTTGAAGTTGACAAAGTTGACCAATACAAACCCATTACTTTGGCAAACTTTAAATTCAAAATCATCACAAAATCATCCCTCTTATTAAATTATTTAGGTATCCCTATATTTAGGGGTAAGCATAAGACTTGCCATCTTCAAACTATTGATGATTATATTAAAAACAAGTTCTTTGCCTGGAAGGCCTCTCTCCTTTCAATTGTGGGAAGAGTGTCATTCATGGTATGATGAGCTTGATATAAAAGGAATGAGCTTGTAGTGAAAAAGGTCTGTTAAGGAAAGAAAAGGAAGAAAAGAGTTCTATATATATGATTTATTGTGTCTTGTCCGAACCAACCTTATAATGTCTAGTTTGTTGTGCCTTCTTTCAGTAGTCGTCAACTAGCACTAATGCCATCCGAGACGACCATTCATGTAAACTTCAAAGAGAATTTTTGCATGTGGTGTTGGTGATTTCTCCCCTTGACACTTTAAGACGTAAACACATGAACCTTTCTTATGGAATTTTAGGCTTACGTGATTCTTGGCTATGCGATTTTTTTGTTCATGAGAATAATTTCAAAAAGAGTTTTTAAAAGTCTATCTCTTGGTTTTCAAGCAGAAACTTTTTCTTCGACCATTACCTATGGCTCTATATACGAAGTTGACTATAATTCCCCACCCCACATGCTTTGAAAAAGTAGTGGATCATGGTTTTGGAAAAAATAAAAAAGTTGAAGAAGGCTGTTGACAAGGAAAAATTTGTCAAGGAACTAGTACACGGTGGTTAAGAAGAGGAGTTGGAGGTAAATTTCAAACCTCATTGTTCCTTATAAAACCCCGAACTTATGTTTCATGAAGTCATTGAATGACCCAAATGGCCCTATTGGGATCCATAATAAAGAGGTATTCGATGCCGCCCAATTTGAAAGAATGGGCAAAGAACAACATAAGCACCTTCAACCATTGCTTATGAAAACATTAATAGAAGGTAAACCAACTTATAGAGTGCTCATAAATGGTGGTGAATCAATGAATATGATCCCTAGGTCTATGTTTAAAAATCTAGGTATGGATGAAAGTGACCTATTGCAAACAAACATGGTTGTGACAGACTTCAATGGAAAAGCAAACCCTTCAAATGGTGTTTTCATGCTTAATTTACATGTGGGCTCAGTTAATATTGTAACCTTGTTCATAGTGATATTATCTAAGTCCAGTTTCAATGAACTTTTGAGAAAAGATTGGATACATATTGTACGGGCCAACCATTTCGCATTACACCAAAAGTAATGTCTTGGAATGATGCAGATTAGTTGGAGATGGTCGAAGTACATGATAGTCGTTGTTATTTGCCGCAAATGCATGTGGACTTTAAACCTTGTAGTCCTGATGCATGGCCTATAGAAATAGAGGAAATGATTTAAGATTGAGATGCATTAGATACTTTCTTGATGAATCATTATTGTTTGAGATTAGCTAGTTAGGCCGAAACAGAACAACAACCCATGATGTTAGAATATCAATAAAAGGATATGTTGGACAAATAAATTGACACAAAAAGCCACAATAGGGAACATGTGTAGAATGATTATGTATTTGATGATGAACCTTTATGCTTTGGAAAAGGGCTAGACGGTAAAAGGAAGGTTGAACTTGAGGATCCTTTGGAGACTTAGAAACAAGTGATTGAAATGAACCTATTTTTACAAGAAGTCGCGGCGAAAAGTTTAACGGTACAAAGATGATTTGCTTGGGACTTTGACGAAAACCATGTTTAAGAAGAAATCAATATCAATATCAATATAATATATTAAAACAAACTCCCAAAATGATATATTGACATGTGACACTCATTTTGACACATCATTCAATAGTATGATGTGGCATCTCTAGAATTCATTCATTTTTTATTACACATTCTACTAATTCTTTGTTTATATCTCTATAACTAAAAAAATAATAAAAATATAACTCTCATTAATTGTTAATTACTTTTTTAATTCATTGCATATAAATACATCACAATATTTAAATTACATTTTATTAATTAAAATGTAGCAACTATAAATTACCACAAAATATATAAAAACACAATAATCACATGAATATTCAATAATCAAACTTATGCACAAACAATCCAATGAAGTTTAAATTAAAATAAATAAATAAATTAAAACTCAGACATTTAAATTAGCAAACATTTGCAAAAAAATAACCAACAAAGAATATTTTAAAAAAAAT
>JBBPBP010000004.1:43477181-43565352 GCA_037974735.1 Cicer chorassanicum | reverse complement strand
ATCTTTTTTTAATAATATTTTTAGAGTCAAAATCACTCATTTTAGTTAAATCTTTTTAATTGTGTATACAAACAGTAACTCATCTTTTTTTAATCATATTATTTAGAGTGAAAATCACTCATTTTATTATAAACTTTTCAATTGTTTCTATTCCATTTATTTTTTGTTATACAACCACTATTCTTATAAACTAAGAAACTTACAAATTTGAAACATTTTTTCCGATCAGGTTGATACATTTATACACCACAAATATTACCTTTAAACTTTTAAAAAATTTATACTGAAAGAATATTTTACAAATTACATCCGCACAACGTGGGGTTATATTCTAGTTTAGTTTAAATAGAGTTCCTTTAAAGAAGGTTAGAAACCTTTTAAACAACTCAATAGAAGGTTTGCACCTGAAGTTGTATTAAAAAAGAAGCAGGAAATAGAAAGACTATTGAAAACTAGATTTATTAGAACAACTAGGTATGTAGATTAGGTGTCAAATGTATTTCCTATGGTAAAGAAACATGGCAAATTATGTGTATACAAATATTTTAGAAATTTGAGCACTGCCATTCCAAAGGATGAATATTTAATGTCCATTGTTAATTGGTCATGAACTCATGAGTTACATGGATGGACATGCTGGCTATAATCAAATTTTATTGCATAAGGGGATTTGACCAAAACAACATTTAGATGTCCAAGTGGTATTGGAACTAACGAGTGAGTGGTAATGTCATTTGTTTAAAAAATGCATGTACTACTTATCAGAGAACAAACACTATTTTTTGTTATTTTATTTGAAAATTTGTCAAAGTGTACATAGACGATGTAACAGTAAAATCTAAAAGTAATGAGGATCATTTGGTACATTTGTAAGTTTTATCAAAGCTCTTTTAGAAGCATTACCATTGTCCAAATAAAAAGAATTATAGTTTGTTTTAGACATTTTATTTCTAATTTATCATGAAAAAACCAGAGCCTTCACACCATTGATCAAACTCGAAAATGAATAAGAGTTCAAATGGGAAGTTCAATACCATGAGGTATTTGATGAGATAAAGAGATATTTGAAACATCCACCAGTGATGATATCCACAATAGCACATATGCAATTGAATTGTACATCTTAGCTTTACATGACATATTACTGGCTCAGGAAAATAAAAATAATGTCGAGTGATTCATTTATTACCTAAGTAAAGTTCTGAATGATGCTGAAAAAAGATATACTGCAATATAAAAATTATGTTTATCACTTAATTTTTGTAACCTACTCCGAAACTTGAAACAAATACAAGCTTTCAAGAGCTTAAGTATGTCTTCTATGTCTTTAAATTCATTTATGTTTATGTAACTTTTTTCTTTCAAGCAATTTATATTTCTCTTGACCTATTAATACAAGCTTTTTTAATTCGTTTATCTCTACATGCAAATTTCACATTCAAGTACTTTACCACTCTGCACCTTTAACATTTTTTACTTCATGTCATTTTAAATTTGTGCAATTTAATTAATGTCACTTTAAATTACCACACTTTAACTAATGATAATTTAAATTCTTGTTCTTTAATTCATATGTCATTATGTCATTTTCAAGTAAGCTGCCACTCTTTTTAGCCAATTTCAACCTTAACACTTTTCAAAACCACCCTCCACATGTAAAATTACTATGCCCTGATTTAAACATTTATTTATATTTTAGATATGGTTGACTTTTCTTAAACTATAAATCATAGTGAACAGTATGTCACAAAAATATCAACTTTCTACTCCTTGGAAGGAAATAGTTCATTCTTTGATGTTACCGTGTGAAGCAAAAAGAGAAATTATAATTGATACCTACTAACCTATTCTGGATTAATTTCAATGACAACAATATAGCGTTTCACGTTTTTTATTTCATTTTGCCAAATATGCCGTATTTCAATGCATAGACATATGGTTTTTAAATGCCCTGACAGTCATGTGACAATTTATATGTGGTGTAATATATCCTTTATCGCCATGCTTTCCATGTAAATTTAAAATGTTTATTGATGTGGACAATCTGTCTTTTTCCTCCAAATAATACATGAAATGATTTCAATCATTATTTTATGTTATCTTTAAAGATATTTCAAACCACCAGCTTGCAAGTGTTTTTGCCGTCGAATCGAGGTTGGTTTTGTTCATCAAGTAGACGATATTAATTAGAAGTTCAATGTGGGTAGTGGTTGGCTAAAACACGGAAACAGCAACTCTGTTTTTTTTTTCTTCCTTAATTACAAACTTAATATGTCAATGCAGTATTATAATTACACAAATTTTATGTCAATAATATTTAAATTTCAAAATATCATCACCGGAAGTAGTTGATTTGAGCAAAAAAAAATATAATATCTAATCTTAAACTTGGTGATGATTCTTTCTACTATGATAGAGACTAGATTTAATTTTTCTATAAAAAATAGGATTATAAGTTTTTTTTAGTACATTTCAAATGATATAAAAAACGTATGTCTTAGTATTAGTTTTTCAAATGATTTTGATTTCATTTCAACATCATCTTCAAACATTTTAGTACTTATATATAGAACATATTTTTTAAATATTTTTTATTTTGTTTCAACATCATCTTCAAATAGATAGATAGATAGATAGATAGATAGATAGTCTTTCATTTTGACTATTGAATCCTCTGTCCTCTTTCAACGAAGCTCTAATGCATCCTCTTGCCTTTTCTTCATTCTTTCTTCTTGAGCTTGCAAAGAACCTTCTAATTCCAAATGAAAATTGAGTCAAGATCTTTTGATTTCTTTATAACACACACCACATAATTGAAATTATGAGTATTTTATGAGAACATTATATTTGACTTCAAAAATTATGAAAGAAGATTCTTGTTTTGGAAGATAATCTAAATTAATATTTAATTTAGATTTATAATTGATTCAAATTCGACCAAGTTGAAAAGAAGATATGGTCAAGAAATGAAGAAGATTTGGTCAAGATTTAACTAAGAGAAGATATGACTTATTTACAACAAGATTTGGTCAATATTTATCTATTAGATATGAATTATTTACAAGAAGATTTTATCAAGATTTATCTACAAGAAGATATGAATTATTTACAAGAAAATTTGATCAAGATTTATCTACAAGAAGATATGAATTATTTACAAGAAGATTTGATCAAGATTTATCAAGGGAAGATATGAATTATTTACAAGAAGATTTGATCAATATTTACCATAAGAAGATATGAATTATTTACAAGAAGATATGAATTATTTCACACAACTTTCTTAGATCAATCTTGATCTGTTACAAAGTACTACCATTCTACCTAGAAAGGATTTCCACATATTACCGTACACTTTTTCATAAAGGATTTTATAAACTACCTTTTAAATCATAAAAGGATTTTTACAAACTACTCAAGCTATGTCAACATTATAGCCTTGAGTTACAAAGTAATAATTTTTGAGATTGTTAGAATCTGAGTACGCTCAACTCATGTTTGAGAATAGATTCTATATTTTAGAACTCAATGAATACTAATTCTAATATCACACTAAGAACAAAATTGAAACTTGGAAATGATTGAGAAGCTAAAGAGGATTCGAATATGATTGAATGAGTGATGTTTTGCTTGGCACGTTGAGCTCTAATATGTTCTTCATCGTGATGCTTTATTTATAGGCTTCAAGAGAGCTTATGCCAGCTCATTTGGCGTTTGGAAATATTCCAGCTGTCATGAGTAAGTGAGTGGATAAGATCAACCATAAAGCAAAAATGATTTTGTTGAAAACAGGAATGTTCTTGTGAACCAAGAACGATCTTCGAATTTGCCTTGAGATGAGCTTACTTTTGTTCTAATCTTTACAGTTGTTTGAAGTGATCCCATGCCTTGAATCACGTGTGCAGGTCTGTTTGAAAGTACAACAGTAGAGTCCTTTCCAGCCTGTCAGTTTTATACTCGCATTTACTTAACTTGGAGAATGATCTTGCTTTATGTATTTTGTGAAGCAAAGTGTTCTGCCTTCGAATCCTAGAGTGATTCTTGTTTGGATTGATATTTGTATATTTCTTATGGAATTATGGAATGGATTACAATTCCTTGATCTAATCTTTAATATAGGAATATGATCATTCTTGTTAATCTGCAAATGTGGCGAACGTTCTTCGTTTTCCAGAAATCTTTCAAGAACGTTCCTTGTTGCACTGATTTAGCTTTCTTTATTTTAATATGATATGCTTTGTAATGCATGGTACCTATCTTGTTTAACACAATCAAATACACATATTAAATACCAAAACACTTAGAATCATACAAAAAGAATACATAAGTAATCATACAAAAAGAAACTTCTGAAGCTAAATTAGAAATACAGTGAAGGGGAAGATCCCCTAGATGATGGAGACAGGGACGGCTGAGGAATGTTTGGAAAAGTTGAAGGAGGATTAGGCATGGGAGGCTCAAGAACAAGCTTTGGAGCAAGCTGGTTAGCCATCCAGTCCCTCAAAATAGCTTGCTCTTTGTCTTGATGTGCTTGCCTAGCAATGATAGTCTGAAGTGCAACAAATCTTTTGGGGATTTCCTTGTAGGTCTTTGATGTTTCCCTTTCCATTTTTGTTCTTTTAAATGGGCGCTGATCATCTGCAATTGGAGTGGATAGAAGAGTATGTTGAGATGGTGCTGCAGTTGTACATAATATGGACAAGGTGACAAATGAGGTATTAATGTGAGGAATAGAGTTTGTAGGAGTGGAATGATGAAGCACAGATGGGCCAGCTATGTTTGAATCTGGAAGAACCAGACATTGGCTTATTCCAAAGATGGAGGAATTTGTTTTTGTGGGGACACAAATGTTGGTGACATCAAGACATTGTTGTGCTGTATTTGAAGTGGAGGGCATAAATTACTTTGAGAAGATGGATTGGTGAGAGGTTGAAATGCAGAAATTGTAGGGGATACCTGATCGAGGAATGGATTCAAATTTTGTGGAATAGGAAGATATGGAGAACGTTCTTCAACATGTTGGTGAGAGGGAGAACGTTCTTGATGTGAGGTTTGCTCAGCATTGGTGTTGATAGCAAAGGTGTTTGCAGACCTTTTCCTTTTGGTTGAAGGAGTGAAAGTAGCTTTTGGTGAGGATGGGATGGTGGGAAATTGTTTCATGTGTGAGATGTTCTTTGTGAAAAACTTTGATATCTTAATGTGAGACGATTCAGTATTTCAAGGGGATATTAAAATGTTTGAATTTTTTTGGAGAAAACCATACCATATGGAACGATGTTTCTCTTGTAATCCTTGTTGATTGCAGCAATCATATGTTGAATTATCAGATATGGCATGTTCAACTTCTTGCATTGAAGAAGACGATAAATGACTAGTGCATCATTATCAGAAACAAATTCTTGGCTGCCACAATGAGGAAGGATGGAATGCTGACTAATATTGTTAAAAAAATTTGGAAGGGGTTTTAGGTCTGCTAAGAAAAAAATTGTAGACCCATCAATGAACAACTCTTGAAACACTTCCTCTTTGGTAGTGTTTAAGGCTGAGTACCAAATTTTTCCATAAACTATTGGTCCTTCAGATGGCACTTGAAGAATATTAGCAAGAATCAAAGGATCCAAACGAATTTCAATACCCTTTAGTGTTGACACAATAAGGGATTTATCTGCAAAAGCTTCAGCTTTGGAGTAAAACGCTCAGATGACATTAGGATAATAACAGTCAGATATTTTAAGAAAAATAATCCATCCAAGGGCATTAGTGTGATGTTGAATGGAGATTCCTTCAATTTGTAGGTTTTCAAAGATAAAAACCCGACCAATGCCAATAGGTCTTTGAGCCCATTTCTCAGTATAGAGTTTTTGAAAATTTGAAGGAATCAAGGGAGGAATGAGGATTTTGGAAGAAGAAGGGTTTGGTTGAGGGTTTTGTGGTTGCTAGTTTCGAAGTTTTTGTTGGTTCTGCGTTTGGAGTTTTGAATGGAGAATGTTCTAGGGTTAAGGGTTTGGACGAAGAACGTTCTGGGTTTGAAGTTTTCTTTGTTGATTTTTTAGGGTTTTTAATTTCTTAGAGGCTAGAAACTGAGAAAGTGTTGAAGAAGAGTTGGACTTAGGAATCGTTGTTTTAGTTTTAGAGGGAGTGGTTTTGCATGAACTCACTTTGGAAGGAGATTTTTGAAGTTTTGGGGATTTTGAGGGTTCGGAGGGTTGTGATGAAGGAGCAGTTTTTGGTTTACGAATCTAAGGTGGTGGTGAAGGTTCAGACTCATCATCAAAAATAGTATAAATCGTTGTCTCTATGTTTTTGGTTTTGGAGGTGCCAATACCTGCCAAGAATCGCATTAATATTCTTTTGGAAGATGAAGTGCTTGAACTAGGGTTGTTGCGTATTGCTGCTTTGGTACGAGCCATTTTTGAGAAAGAAAAAAAATGAGAGTTGAGGATGAAAGGGATAAGGAGATGATTTTTTATTTTTTATTTAGAAAAAGTATGAAGTTTTTGTTTAGTGGAGAAAGATGAACGGTTTTGTGTTTTTGAAGTTGGTTTGTGAGTGGAGAGAGTGCCACACGTGTGAGTTGATTGATTGGGCAGTCGTTTATTGGGAAGGAGGAAAGTGAAAAAGATGTGGCAGGACTAGCATGGGTAGCCGTTACCTTTTAGAAAGTAGCAGACGTTACAACTTCAAAAGCTGGTTTTGAATTTTTCTTCATGATGAAAACGAAGAATGTTCTTGAGTTGTTTGTTGCAAACAGGCTCAAAACGGAGAACGTCCTCCGTTATGACCAGAATGTTCTGGTTTTATTATTAACGATTTTGAGTGGGATTTCTAATGATTTTTAATCGTTATTTGATTGAATTAAAGCTTTCTTCAACAAGAGGCTTTGTAAATATGTCAGCTAATTGATTCTTTGTATCATCAAAGATTAATTCAATTTCTTTTTTATTCACATGATCCCTAATAAAATGATGCTTTATTTCAATATGTTTGAACCTTGAATGCTGAATAGGGTTTTTAGACAGATTAATGACACTAGTATTATCACAATAGATTGGAATATAAGAATATCTTACTGAAAAGTCTTCAAGTTGATTTTTGATCCATAAAACTTGGGAGCAATAATTTGGTGCTGAGACATATTCGGCTTTAGTGGTTGATAAAGCAATCGTGTTTTGCTTTCTACATGACCAGCTTATCAATGCTTCTCCTAGGAACTGACATGCACCATTTGTGCTCTTTCTTTCGACCTTATCACCGGCATAATCAGCATCACAATAAGCTACAAAATCAAAATGAGAACCTTTGCTATACCCTAGTTCAAGCACTTCATCTTTCAAAAGAATATTAATGCGAGTCTTGGCAGGTATTGGCACCTCCAAAACCAAAAACATAGACACAACAATTTATACTATTTTTGATGATGAGTCTGAACCTTCACCACCACCACATATTCGTAAACCAAAAACTGCTCCTTCATCAAAACCCTCCGAACCCTCAAAATCCCCAAAACTTCAAAAATCTCCTTCCAAAGTGAGTTCATCCAAAACCACTCCCTCTAAAATCAAAATGAGAACCTTTGCTATACCAAAGACCAATTGAGACATTTTCATCTCTGTCTAATGAAGAGGATGGATGCATGGGAGTAGTCATAATCTTGGCTTCACTCATTTTATATTTTGTTAAAATATCCTTTATGTATTTTTCTTGACATATGAAATTTCCATCTTTATGTTGCTTTATTTGTAAACCAAGAAAATATCTCAATTCTCCCATCATTATCATTTCAAATTCACTTTGCATGAGATTTGAAAAATCCTCACCCATTTTTTCATTTTTTGATCAAAAAACAATATCATCAACACACACTTGAACAATGAGTAGATCATTCTTATTTGTTTTCTTAAAAAGTGTTGTGTTAATATTTCTACAGGAAAATCCATTTTTGATCAAAAAGGAACTTAATCTTTCATACCAAGCTATAAGAGCTTGCTTTAAACCATATAAGGCTTTAGTGAGTTTAAAAACATGATTTGGTTTCTTTTGATCTTCAAAACCAGAAGGTTGACGAACATAAACTTGTTCATTTAAAAAGTCATTTAAAAATGCACTTTTAACATCCATTTGAAAAAGTTTGATATGTTTATGAGATGTATATGCAAGAAGAATTTATATGGCTTCTAACCTTGCAACTGGAGCAAAGGTTTCATCATAGTCTATTCCTTCTTGTTGATTATAACCTTAAGCAACTAACCTTGCTTTGTTTCTCACAACCTTACCTTCTTCATCTACCTTGTTTCTGAAGACCCATCGTGTTCCAATGATTGTTTAATCTAGTGGATCTTGGACAATAGTCCAGACTTCATTCTTCTCAAATTGAAGGAGTTCTTCTTGGACAAGAGTCCAACTTCTAGGAGGAGTATGAAATGGAGATTGTTTATCAATCTTGTTATCCTGGGGAACAATATGTAGTGAGTGTCTAGATTGTTCTTCCTCCTCATCATCTTTCTTTTTTAAATCAAGATCATCAAACTCATCAAATAATATATGCATACTGGTTTCAACAGTTTTGGTTTATATATTAAACATGTGATATCCCTTAGATTCTGTTGAATATCCTAAAAATATAGCTTTGTCCGATTATGCATCAAATTTTCCGAAGTTATCTTTGTTGTTTAAGATATAGCAGTAACATCCAAAGATGTGAAAATATGAAATGTTTGGCTTCCTTTTTTTCCAAATCTCATATGGTGTTTTGTTTATGATTTTTCTAATGGAAACATGATTCAAAATATAGTAAGAAGTGTTTATAGCTTCAGCCCATAAATACTTTTCAACATTTGATTCTTCCAAGATTGTTCTTGCCATCTCTTGTAATGTTCTATTTTTTCTTTCAACAACTCTATTTTGTTGAGGAGTTCTTGCACAAGATAGATTATGAGAGATGCCAAGTTCATCAAAAAATAATTTAAAAGATGCATTTATGAATTCACCTCCATGATCACTTCTTACAGCGATTATATTTGATTCGTTTTCATTTTGAACCTTTTTATAGAAAGTTTTGAAAACATCAAATGCATCATCCTTTTTTTTTTTAAAATAGTACCCATGTGTATCTAGAAAAATCATCAATAATAACAAATCCATATTTCATACCTCCTAGACTAGTGGTTTTGATGGGACCAAAAATATCAATGTGAAGTAGTTCAAGAAATTTTTTAGTTGATGTAAATTATTTTGAGTGAAAACTACTCTTAACTTGTTTTCCCTTTGCATAAGCTTCACATATTTTATCTTTATCAAAGTTTATGTTAGGAAGTCCTCGAATAAGATATAATTTTGATAAATTTGAAATTGTTTTCATACTCACATGTTAAGTTCTCTTATGCCATATCCATTTGTCTTTGTTAATGGACATGAGGCAAGATTCAACTTGTAATTCTTCTATGTATAAAACATAGAGGTTTTTCTTTCTAGATGCAGAAAATAAAATCTCACCAGAGTTTGCCATTCTCACTTCACATATGTTTGGTTTAAAAATAACTTCAAAGCCATTATCACAGAGTTGACTAATGCTTAGAAGGTTATGTTTCAATCCTTCAACATATTGAACCTCATTGATTTTGGCAAAATTTACTTTACCAATGGTACCATTGCCTTTGATTTTTTCTTGATCATTGTTCTCAAATGTTATAGACCCTCCATCCTTTTTGATAAAGGACATAAAACAATTTTTATCACTTGTCATATGTCTTGAACAACTGATGTCCAAGAACCATGGATTTTTCTTGACACATTAAAATCCAACCTGCATGATTTGTTACATTAACTATAGGTACCCACTTGGTCTTGGGTCCTTGAGAGTTAGTTTTAAATTTTGATTCTTTTTTAAGAGTGGAAAATCTTGGAACAGGAGGAACATCTAGTGGTTTCTCTTGGAAAAGGTTTAGAAAACTGAGTTTTAACTGGTTTTGGTAAAATTCCAGAACATTCTCCTTTTGTTATGTTTGCTGGAGAACGTTCTCCTTTTTTCAGATTTTGAAAAGACTTTGTTTTTGCTCCAAAATTTTCTTCTTTTCTAAAGATCTTTTTGTTCTTAATTTTTTAATATCTTTTCTTAAAATAGAATTCAAATTCCAAATGTCCAATCTTGCTGCAATATGAACATTTGATTTTGCATTTACCTTCTTTTCTTTCAGGAACAAAGAAGTTCCTGAAAGTCATTTTTAAGAAGTTCAACTTCAGTTTTAAAGAGAATATTCTCCTTTTGAAATGCAGAACGTTCTGGACTTTCAATTTTAAAATCTTTGAGTTGCCGTTGTTTTAGATTTTGAATGATCTCTTTAAGTTTATCATTCATAGCCTGAGTTTTCTCTTTATCTTCTTTTTCTCTGTGAAATTTTTCTTTACAGAACTACACTTTTGAACAAGAAAGTTTGAATCATTTAGCAAGTTATCAAATTCATTTTCCATTTGTTCACACAAAAGACAAGGTTCATAATTTGTTACCTCTATATCTTCAGAGTTTTCCATAAGACATAGGTTGGCTTCTTCAGGTCCATCTGTTCTTGATTCATCATAATCATCCCAGGTCACCATCATTGATTTCTCCTTGAAAGGAGATTTCTTTGGTGCTCTTTTGTTCAAGGGGCATTCAGTTTTATAGTGTCCTTGTTTGTTGCATCCGAAACAAGTAATTTTACTTTTATCTACTTTGGTTTTGAAATCCTTTATATCTGAAGATCCCTTTTTAATCTGATCTCTTTTTCTCATCATTCTCTTTATCTTTCTTGTGAGGAGAACAATCTCTTCATCAACATCTTCTTGGCTATCTTCTAAATCACTTTTCTCATATGTTTGTTGCATGCTTGGTCAATTCTGAGATGCCTTTAAAGCTATTATTTTACCTTTCTTTATAGGTTTATGTTTTTGTAACAACACTTCATGTGCCCTTAGAGTTCCAATACGTTCTTTTAAACCTAGTACCTCAAGATTCTTGGCTTGGCTTATAGCTGTTACCATTGGTCTCCATATTATTGGAAAACATCTCATGATCTTTCTTACCCTGTCCTACACATAATAAGCTTTGCCAAGAGAACGCATTTCGTTCACGATGGTTGTGAATATTGAATACATTTCATCGACTGTCTCTCCTTCATTCATTTCAAATAATTTGAACTTCCGTATGCCAATGTCTATTCTTGTTTCCCTAACATGGCTTGTTCCTTCGTGGTGAGTTTCTAATGTGTCCCATACCTTATTTTTTTACGTATCACATTCATCTACTCTTTCACTTTCTTCCCTACTTAAAGCACATGATAAAAATAATTGAGCTTTTGAGTTTAGAAGTACCTTAGATTTTTCATCTGCAGTCCAATCTGCTTCTTTCTTTTCAGCAGTATTGAATCGGTTTGATTTACTCATAGTATGAAATCTCCATCTATGGTGATGCTCCACATACCAGTGTCCTATGTCTTTAGAAACAACTGCATTTTGGTTTTCCTAACATAATAATCTGAGCCATCAAAGTAAGGTGGTCTATTTGATGACACTCCTTCAGCAATGTATTTACTTTTTGACATTATCTTCCTGTATCTTTTGCTCTAACACTTTTTCGGTGTTTATTCTTAGAGATTGGCTCTAATGCCAATTGAAGTAACAATGTCAATTATAAGGAAGTGGGTTTGAATTATAATTGCCCTTTTTAAAATTCCTGTTAAAAACTAAAATGTTTAACTCAAGATTGATCTTGGTAACAAACGAAGAACGTTTTAGGTTAGTAAGAAAGCAACAATATCAACTTATCAATATAAAAACTGATTATAAGATAAAAGTAAATAGAGATATGGGAAGAGATATCACACAAGGATATATCTTGGCTCACTCAACACGGGTTACGTCCAGTCCTCAAAATTGTGAGATTTTTCACTAAGTGCTCAAAGCAAGATCGTTCTTGGTTTTTCACACAACTTTTTCAGATCAAACTTATCTGTTACAAAGTACTACCTTTCTACCTAGAAAGGATTTCCACAAATTACCTTACACTCTTTCAGAAAGGATTTTACAAACTACCTTTTAAATCGTAAATATAGCCAAGCTATGTCAACCATATTTGTATAATAGTGATGCACAACTCTCGATTACTCATACACAACTCCACTATATCGCTTTGTCCAAGAACAAACACTTCACTTGTATCATGTTCCAATTTTATCTCTATAGACAATGATATACTCATCGACTTTAACAACAATTGTTGAATACAATCTAGTTGAGATTCAGATTTTTTGAGTGGAACGTCAACTTTCATAAATATGTCAGCCTCTTAAATAATTAAAGATAAATTATTAGTCATTTAAAATATTTCAAGTGTAAATAGAAAAAGACGTATATAATGAATACCTTATAAAAAACAAGCCGCAAAAGTCTTTTTGGCCATTGAATGTAATAAATACCTCATCAGTGGGCATAGGTACTTGAGAATTTGCATCTAAAACCTTGGTAACAACCACCCTAACCATATCATTATCTAACAACTGATTGTGTAAGGTGGGCCCCAACTTGTACACATCAGCATATGCCACTACATAATCATTATTATCAACATACAATTTGCAATGTTATGGGATATCATCATCCTCATCCTCTGGTATTGGTAGTAAAACATAACAACTTCCCTTCATGAACAAATTTGGGTTTTGTTGTGATAGTGTAAGACCCTTACTTTTAATTTGTAATTTTTGTGTTTTAGTGTATTTTTATGTTGAATTATGAGGCTTTTTAGCCAATTTTATTGGAATTTTGTGTGTTCAATGCCAAAAATATCTTTTTGAGACCCGTTTAAAATTAATTGTTGAAAAATAATTTATTTACGTTACGAAGAATTTATTACCGGGCAGTTTTGTTAAAAATATCTCTGGTTGCTGAAAATTTTATCGGTCAATTGAGTTGCGACGAGAATAGATATTTTTTTATCAAAATAGTTTGAGATGTGAGTGAAGTGATGTGTGTAAGAGTTTTAGATAATTGTTGGTTTCGCTTATATATATATATATATATATATATATATATATATATATATATATATATATATATATATATATATATATATATATATATATATATATATCTATGTGTGTGTGTGTTTATAAGTGAAGGCAAGGAAAATTAGAAACAGAGAAGGAGAAACGTTTCCTCCCTGCTTTGCGTACTTCATCTTTTCTTTTTTCTTTGCTTCGCGACCAAGTTTAGTGGTTTTCAAAACCACACAAACACAAACCCTTAGTTCTCACCTAGATCTAAGCTTCCATTTGAGAACTTACAGAAGGTAAAATTTCTCCTCTCCACACTACGGTGCTAGTGAGCCAACTTTGGAAGTGATGACGCGAGCAAAGTTTTTACCGGAATTAATCGCAGTGCCGTAATCGGTTGTTAAAACTATCGTTAAGGTAAGGGCTTCTTCCAAATTTTTAGCTTGCATATAAGATTTTATATGTGTATTTGTGGAGTTTGAAATGGATGAAATTGATGTGTGAATTTCTGGAAAATGAATTTAATGCGATTATGTGTGAAATAGTGGAATTTGGAAGTGATGTGGTTGAGGTGTAGTTGGTGTGATTTATGTGCGATTTGATGTTATTGAATTAATGTGATTTATGTGTGGTGTTGTGTAAAATAATTGATGAATTTTTGTATGTATTGTGAATTGAATTTAATGTGAATTGTGGATTAAATTTGATGTGTGTTTGAGGAAAATCTGTTTTGAGTGTACCTTCTGAAATGTTTGAAAAATCATTATTGTTAAATGAGTATTAAAAAAAGGGGAATCTTTTAATAGTTGCATTTACATAATGTTTGTGGTGAAAATAGTCAGAGTATACTCATGCATTTTGTAACATCCTTTAAAATTATTAATTAAAATAATTTGGATCTATAAATATATATTTTCCAATATTAAATTTGGTGTGGTAATTATTCGCCTTTTTCGACTTATTGTGGTAAAGTTGTTAGTAAGAATTATTTAGTAGATGCATTTTTATCTCTAAGGCAAAGAAGAATTTGGGCTAAGGGTTGGCTTGGTGTCACACAATCCATCTGTTTGAGTAGAAAGTTGAGTTGGAAGTCTGTGCCTAGTTTTTGATGAAGGTTAACTAATAATAATAATAATAATAATAATAATAATAATAATAATAATATTTTCTCTCTTCTATTTTTTATTCAGGCCCAACATTATCTACCCAATAATATTCACTTTTAATAGAAAGGAATACTGAAACCCTAGTCATAATCACAAACCCTATTTCACAAACCCTTTACAAACAAGATTCTGCAAAGAATACCAAAATTCTAGCCACCATCACCATCACCTCCCCTTCTTCGTGCATCAAAGCTTAGAATTTCTTTTCCTTGTGAACAACTTCGTGGGGCTTAGAGATTTGTACTAGGAAGAAAAGCGGCCAAGGTAAGGGTTTTTCCCCACACAAATTATAGTTAGACCGTTGGTTGGATGGCATGAAATTAATAATTGTGATTGCTTGCATTTTGAAAGGAATAATATGTAGACTAATGAATTAAAATAATGAAGCCCCAATCCTTTGTGTTAAGTTTATTATATAATATATGACTTTTAAGAAGTAAAGTATGAATTTTGATGTTATATGTGATGAAGTTTTGATTTTTATGGCGAATATGAAGTAAAGTATGAATTTTATGTTATATTTAATAAAGTTTTAATTTTTATAATGAATATGAAAGAAAAGTTGAATTTGTATGTTATATGTGACAAAGTTTTATGATGATGTATGAGTTGGAGTTGAATCTTGTTGTTATATATGTTAACGTGTTAATCTTTATGGTGTGTATGATACCAAGTCTTGATTTTTGTGTGTATGTGGTGAAAGTTATGATTTTCATGATTATTTGTTATGGATATGTGATCTTAGTGATATGTGAATAAGATGATGATTTTGAAAAGTGATTTGAATGCTTATGACATGATTCTTAGTGGGCTGTGTGGAAATATATCTCTTTGATAATATATCATCATATCTTGTCATGGCATATGCATCTTCGTAGAAGTTGCCTTAGTGGCAGGTTTTTTTCCCCATTGGTATGGGTGATCTGTGTGGAAGTTGCCTTAGTGGCAGGTTTATATTCGGATCATATAGTTTTAGGAGCATGCATCATGTATATATTTTTGTTATGCAATTTATTGGTTTGTGTATTTTTCTTTTAAATTGGAAGTTTTTACTCGTATATATTTTGTGTTATTCTTCTATATGTTTAACTTTGGTTTGATGTGGATGATGGATAAAACTGACCCTTACAACAACATTTTAGGTACTAATGAGTTCGAGGAGATTTAAGAGTAGTTGATGAGTATTAATGTGCGATAAACGGGGGATAAAAATGGGTTTTCAATACAATTTTGTAATGATAGGATTGTCGCGATACTTCTAAGTTTATTTTCAATCTTTTGTCACCAACTTTTAAAATGCACTAGGATTCTAGAAATACGGAAGCGGGTTCCATTCCGTTAGGAATTATTGTTTCTCTTGTTATAGCCTTGAAGAAACATTTTCTAAACATTTTCTTAATAAAATTAAATAAACGTGGTTGTTACTAATTATTTGCATGAATAAACGTTAGGTAGTTAGAAAGAAAAAAAAAGTTTGTTGTAAATGTTTCTAATCAATATATTTTTAAGTAACGCTTTGAATCAAAAAATCTGGGGTGTTACACATTTCATAGCTTGTGGTGACCGAGATGGGCCACAAAGTTAAGTGGTGACCGTGATGGGCCACGGGATGATTCCATGCAATAGTTAGTCCATCTTATCCTTATGAGGATTTAACTGTAAGTGTAAGGCCTGTGATAGGCTACACTTGAGTAAATTGTGTGGGCCTATGATAGGTGGCACCTCGGTAATTTGTACTAGACCTGTGATAGGAAGTGCAATTACGGTTTACGCCCCTCGCGGAGGGTTTTTGTTTGTAATTGATGTGTAAGGCCTGTGATAGGCTACACTTTAGTAAATTGTGTGGGCCTGTGATAGGTGGCACCTTGGTAAGTTGTACTAGGCCAGTGATAGGAAGTACAATTACGATTTACGCCTCTCGAGGAGATTTTTGGTTTGGAATTTCGGAATCATGCGCATTGGCATATACGCATTGCGTTAGGGTGTTTGGCACACGAATCATCTTTGATATATTGTGATGGTTGTATATACATACTCGATTGATGTTTGTGATTGTGCCATACTTGATAAGTGTGATTTATTGACTTGGTGTTGAAAGTGTTGGATGATTTCGAAACGTTTCCAAAATTGAAAATCTGCATTTTTCACAATTGTATTCGGATACAATAGGACAATATTTGAATACGACAGCACATAGTTTGCTACAAACTTATGATTACGCACTTGTATTCGAATATGACATGACTGTATTCGGATACGACAGGATGATTTTTGCCACTGATTAGCACTTGTATTCGGCTACGCCATGTGGTAGTCAAATACAAATGTGCAGATACAATAATGTCAAATACTTAGCCTTTTGTAGCATGATCATATTAGATTGTTGTATAGGGGCTAGATGTCTTTCTTTTGTGGTTATATTTATTTTATTTTGGAAGACTGTACATATGCTTAAACTGTCTTATGACTTTTCTTTTGGTGGGTCCATGTTCCACTTTTTGATGTGACGTGTGGGAAGTAGAAATTCTTGGGGTAGTACTTTTGTGCAGGTGTCTGCCGAGAATACCCCAAGGGTATGAGCTATGTCTGATAGGTCTCATAGCCCCTGTATATTTTTCTGTTTAAATACTTTGGATTTTCGTTTCAAAACCATTTCTGTTCTTTGTACTTATTGTTGACTTTTGTCATTGTGTTACGACTTAAATATTTTATCCAAAAGTATTTCTTTATTTATGGGTTGTTACAGATAACTCCTGCAACACTTTATTTTTAATCACATTAGTAAGCTCCTCTATTTGGTGGCTACTGAAAGTTGGTGGGGTGGAGGCATAATGAGAACGTGATCTAAAGTATTGTCGAATCCCCACACCTTGACCAACAACACAAACCAACCAGGGTGCTCAGTTTTCCCAATGGCCTCCATCAAGATATCTGTACGTCCATGTGGAACAAAGGTTCCTTGAGACGTTTGTTCAACCATGAATTCTACAAGATATAGTTTATAGATACAATCACTATCAAATGAAGCATACCAAGTGATAAGTAAAATTGCCACAAGCATAATAAACTGGGCTAGAATAGACATGAAGCTCTTCTAAAATTCAAACAATCTAATAATCAGTCATAGAAAAAATGATATACACATAGCAAGCATAAGAAATATGATAATGAATATTGTAGAGAAAATGAGGAATGGGAATGAAATGCACTTATTCATCGTAGTATATATATAGGTAGGGGTTGTGCAAAGTATATATCCATTAAACTTTTAGGCTAAGGTCAAACACGTGGAAAAATATCAATGCAGACCATGGTTAACCAAAATATTCTAATATAAGCTCAAACATGAGAGCGGTAGAAACTGAACAAAGATCAATGCTATAACTAGAAACTTGGGAAGAAAATTAAATTAAATGGAAAGAAAATTGAAATCCATTTGTGATTATTATAAATAAATTCCAAAATATTAAAGAAAATCACACAGAGAGTTAATACCCATAAACAAATGAAGGGTGATCCAAAAGACATGCAATGATGCAAGGAACCAGTGATAAAGAGGTAGCTAAATAGAACCTTATTTTATTGTAGATGTTGTTCTGGAGATTGAATCTCTGAAACAGCCAAAGAGAAAACTCGCAATTTGCAGCGAACAAGTAACAATTTGCAAATAGAACAATTCTGAATGTTGATTTGAAGCAAAATAAGTGTGATGATGCTTCCCACTTTATTTTTAACAATAGAACTTTATTGTTAAGCATAACATCAAGATGCCTTATTCGTCAAGCATACACAATCTTCTCCAATCTAATCCACGCCGAATTCACCAAGCATATAATAAACATAAACATTTTTAAATAATACAAGTTTACAGTACAGATAATAGGTTACTTTACTGTATGAATATGCGACATGAATATGCACGATACAATAATAAGCCAAGCTTTCAAATAGGGCATTTGGAAATTGGCAAGCATATACACTAATAAACACAAGTAGATAAACTTACACAGTTGAGATTTTTCAACTTAGCAAGGATTTGGCGAAATACAAATTGGAAATAGACCAAACGACCATCCAGAACGAGTACATGAGTTTCGAGGATAACATGGCAACGGCTCAATGCTCTCATCCGACAATCTAAAAATACCATAATCATGTTTCCCAACATCATCATCATTGTGTTGGAGTTAGGTGTAAAAGTTAATCTTCATTATAGAAATTGCATTCGCAATTGACCCAAACTGACTTGTTTGTTTGTTTGGAAGTAAGATGTCAAAGTATGATGTTGTGTGGTATTGGCTATGGAATGTGAGTGTTTTTAACATCATTAATTATCTATTATTAAGTAATCAGAGCTAGAAGCACATGCATGTTATTAACACAAGAATGGTGTTTCAAATGCTCAACAATTGACTAATGTAAATGTTGTTATGTAGGGAGGTGATGGGTGGTCTACTTTGCTAATTTATGTATGGTGGACAAATGATGATCCAACCGTTGGCATACATTTCATATTCCACAGTGCTCTGTTTTTTAATTCTCCTTTTGATAGTTGTCTCTAAAATAAGCCACTAGACTTCTAGGCAAATCCATTTATTACTTCTTAATATATAAGAAAAAACAAAAGGTGGCAATAAAAAGTCTTTGGTGAACAGAACCTGAGAAGATCCATATGATTAACAAAATATGGAGCCACATAGTCAGCTAAAAAAAGATTTAAAACACACAAGGTAATTAAAATTCATATTCATATGGAAGCACACATTACATCGCATAATCATCATATTAGGCAACTGCGAAATGACACAATCATTACCATAAAAACAAACTACAAAAAAATAGACATAACAGCTGCTCTGCAAACATGAAATGGAAGACACTCAGGTCAAGCAATCATTTAGCTTATAACTGCCATATATCATTCATTTAGCTCATATCTAATCAATGTATAACTAATTACTCACACTTCAATTTCAACAACCAATCATTTGCAAGAACAAATCACCAATGACCATTAGTTTAAATCAATAATTGATTAAGATTGTTATATGAAAATGAAAAATAATCAATTTTATATTACACAACTACTTACAATTTTTTCTACAATGACACGAGCATCTTCTGATGAGTAATCTCTTGATGGCTTTTGTCCAGCTCTCTTCCACTTTTCATAGCGTGATGGAGGAGATGGAGGTGCAACTGTTGAATTTCCAAATGATTCTTGTCTTTGTTTTATTTTTTCATTCATCAATCTTTCAATAAGCAACTCATATCCCCCACGAGACATTAGGTGAGGTTATTTATTATGAGATTGAATCAATTGTGGCTTCTTTTGTTTCTCCTATTATAAGTAATACACCAGTTAAATGTAATACTAGAAATAAATTGTTAAGAGAAACTAAATTATAAATCTAGCAAACCACAAAGGAAGAATCCTGTCGTTTCTAAACAAACGCCTTCCATATGTTCTTATCAAGATAAGTATATGCCTCAAGAGGAGATTTGTGACTCAAATCCCCACCATTTAAATATCTAGATGCTAGACTAGTTTTAAATGCCCTCCAACAACTAGCATATGAAATCAATTTCTTTTTCAAAAATTCAGAATCAGGAACATCTCATTTCACCTACATTACAAAGCAAATGGAATAGTTAGTGTATGACGTTAAAATATATTTACAAAATCAAATATATACTAAAATATTCACAAAACTACAAGTACCTTAATAGCTTCGCATATATGATTTTTCAAGTCGCTATCTACGTCGTCCCAATTATCCACAAAAATATTGATAAAGCTTCGAGCAAGGAAAGCAACATGACCCTTAAAGTTTTTCCTATTTATCCCTGAAGGTAATCCAGTCAATAGATCTAAATCAATCGATAACTTCTTACCTATCATATATTTACGTTTCAACTTTGTCATACGTGTACCACGCCTACCCTTTCTTTGTGTAGACTGAGTACCCTCCACACTTTGCGAAGGAGCTGACGAATTATTCATGTGTCCTTTTTAAAAAACGATTAATAATGGTCAATAGTAATTCCAAATAATGGAGAAAAATAATTATAAGCAATCATATCATATATTGGTAAAAACTATAAACCATCAAAGTAAATATTATTGATAATGTGAAATTTATTAAGATAAACTATCATTATTACCATTTTATTTCTTAGGAGTCTTATGTCTGAATATTCTCCCGTATCCCTTCTTGATGATCATCACGAGTGGCATACTCATCGTCCACTATAGTTTCTTCAATGAAAGTAAGTATTCGTTGTGAGAATGAAGGAGTATCAGAAATATCTAGCGTTGAATCTAGACTTTCATTTGGTCCATGAAAACTTTTACCTTGGAGACCCACTGACTATTTTTTGTTAGAAGGATCGCTAACATAAAAAACTTGTTTTGCTTGGGATGCCATAATAAAAGGCTCATCCTTATGCGCTACCTTTTCAAGGTCCACCAACGTAAAACCAACTTCATCAATTTTAACACCATTATTGATGTCAATCCATTTACATTTAAAAACAGGCACTTTAAATTTAATGAAATCGACATCCCAAATCTCTTCAATGGTCCCAAAGTAAGGTATGGATGCTGTAATAGGGTTTTTATCTTTTGAACTAGAGAAATGCATGGACTCGGCTACGACCATAACCCCACTATTTTGCATGGTACTACTGTCATCTTGACTTTTTGTGTAGAATGTAAGATTATTGATATAGTAGCCAGTCCAAGTTATGACATCAAAGTGAGGCCCATTTGCTAGCCATTTTAATGTATCAGAAGTTGTATTGTTGGTTAAAATGGTTTATTTAAACCACTTTAAGAAAGTCTTGTTATGCTTACTCATCAACCATTTTTCATTCATTCTAGGATATTTTTCCTTCACAATGCTTTTATGAGTAGAAAGGTAAGGTTGAACCTCATCAGTGTTATTCAATATATACAAATGTGCTTGAAGTACTTCTTACCGTCCCATGCTCTTAAGTTTTAAGCCTCGTATACCATTACCCACACATGTTCCCTCATGACGAGATCTAGGAATTCCTATGACTTCTGCTTTCGACATATAGTCAGAACAAAATTCAATAGCTTCTTCTGCTATGTACCTTTCAACAATAGATGCTTCAGGACTGTGTGGATTCTTCACATATCCTTTTAAAATCTTCATGTAACGCTCGAATGGATACACCCACCTCAAATAAACAGGACCACATAATTTAATCTCCTAAATAAATGAACAATTAAATGAACCATGATGTCAAAAAAAGAAGGAGGAAAATACATCTCTAGTTGGCACAAGATAATAACAGCTTCCTTTTCCAACTCATTTAATTTTTGAGGATCAACGACTTTGCTAAAAATAGCGTTGAAGAATAAACACAACCTAGTTAAGACCTCTCTTACTTTTTTAGGCAATATGCCACGTAAAGCCACTAGTAGTAGTTGTTGCATCAATATGTGGCAATCGTGAGACTTTAAGCCAACTAATGTCAAATATTTCATTGAGACAAGACTCTTGACATTTGAGGTATAGCCATGTGGCACTTTTATTCCCCGTAAACACTCACAAAAGCATCTCTTCTCCTTTTTTGACAATGTATGACAAGCAGAAGGCAAATATGTTCGTTAACCTGCTGATTGTGGAGCTAACTGTTGTTGTATACCCATCTCAACCATATCTAGATGAGAATTTAAGCCATCCTTTTTTTCCCCTGAATGTTGATAAGTGTTCCAATTACACTATCACACACATTTTGCTCCACATGCATCACATCAAGACAATATCTTACATCTAGACTAGACCAATAAGGAAGATCAAAGAACACAGACTTCTTTTCCATATATTTTTCTCAGATGTATGTTTTTGGTTCTTTCCAAAGATAACGTTGATATCCTTAACACATTGATAAACTTGCTCCCCAGTTAAGGCTTTTTGGGAAATTTCATGTTCTTGGTGTCCATTAAGCGTTTTTCTCAACTTACGGTATGGATGATTAGACTTGAGAAATTTTTGATGCCCAACGTAAATTGTTTTTCTTCCATGCTTCAATTGTTGGTAGCATGTTCCTTCTTCACATATAGGACATGCTTTATGTCCCTTAACACTATAGCCACACAAGTTTCCATATGCAGGAAAGTCATTGATGGTGCAAAATAACATTGCACACATCTTAAAATATTCACGGGAATACCCATCAAACACATCAACACCTTCCCAAAGCATTCTCAAATCTTCAATCAATGGACTTAGATAAACATTTATGTCATTTCCAAGTTGTTTTGGACCTGAAATCATCATAGATAACATAATGTATTTACGCTTCATGCAAATCCAAGGAGGTAGATTGTAGATAACTAGTAGAACGGGCCATGAACTATGGTTACTACTTAAGTTTCCATATGGATTCATTCCATCTGTAGCAAGCCCAAGCCTAAGGTTCCTTGGCTCATTTTCGAACTCTGGGTACAAATCATCAATTTTTTTCCATTGCAAAGAATCAACTGGGTGACGGAGTTACCATAACACCTTTATTTGCATCATTTATATTAGCAAACAAACATTTGAACATTGGAACTATTGGAAGATACCATAACACCTTTGCAGGAGGCCTCTTTGAGCTTTCGTCATAAATGGAATCACCATCCTTCATTTTGTAGCGTGATAGTCCACACCTAGGACACTTATTCAGCTCTTCAAACTCATTTCTATACAATAAACAGTCATTAGGGCATGCATGTATTTTCCTATACTCCATGCCCATTGGACACAATATCTTCTTTGCCTCATAGTTACGATTCGGCAATGTGTTACCTTTCGGGAGCATTTCTTTCAACAATTCAAGTAATTTACTGAAGATTTTATCTGTCCATCCATTTCTCGCCTTCAAGTTTAATAGTCTCAATATCGCAGACAACCGTGTGAAGTTAGTGCATCCCGGATACAAAGTCTCTTCTTTCTCACTGCACAAATTATCATATACATGTGCACGATTAAAGGAATCTTGTCCAACATCATGTATCATTTCCTCTAGTCGATTGCTCATATCTACATTAACTTCCTCTCTTTCTGAGGTATTTGACATGTTTAACGAATCACCATGCCAATCCATCTGATATAATTCAGGTCAATCCCGGAACTAATAAGATGAGTTCGTATTTCCTCAAAATGTAATGTATTTTCATTCAAACAAATAACACAAGGACAATAAAATCTTCCTTTACTTTCATGAAGTTTTTTTAAAGCAAATTGTAAAAACTCCTCAACTCCCTTTTCATACTTTTCACTCAAACGATTAGGATTCATCCAACTGCAATCCATAACTACTTCTGAAAAAATATACAATGGTAAAATGATCTTAATCACATTTTAAGAATCATATTTCTATATAAAAAGCTAATTTGACAATGCTTTGAAATATCTATGTCAAAAGAATTTGACATAGATTTCTTATCTCATATATAATGTCATCAAAATAACTAACTATCTGCAATGTATAATATATCCTCAAGGTGACAATGATCAAAGTCAAATCCTATCCTTTATATAAATAATAATACAATGAATGCATAATGATGGCTATATTGTTAACTATTTAACCCTTGGTGGCTGGAGTTGTTCACTTTATCATACCTACTGCTAGGGAATTAAGGTCTACTACAAAACCTACTCTTTCTGTCACCTAGATTCTTACTACATTATCTACTCATATTTTCTACTCTCTATATAACTGCCCAAAACCATCATAATATATTAGCAGGTAGCACAATAACTTTAAATGCAGCTCACAAACCAAATGGAATCATAAAAATTTAATTAACTGTCTCAATGTCAAGAAGAATAATAGATGAACTAACCATTCACAGCAATAACAATATCCTAACTTAGAGAATCGTTGTCTCTTCCCACTAGAATTGGTGAAAGCAGTTGCTAATGAGATTGGAGCAGACAAAGTTGATGTCAGACTTTTCCCTTTTGCTGATTATTGTGATTGTGGAGACTCAAACCCTCCAGCATTGGCCATTTACATGGCTCAATCGTTAAGTCAACTAGGCATTCTCTATTTTCATGTAATTGAACCTAGGATGCAAACCATGTTTGAAAAATAGGACAACAATGTGTCTTTAATTCCAATGCAGAAAGCCTTCAATGGTACTTTGATTATTGCTAGTGGATATGATATGAGTGAAGGTAACAATGTGGTGGGTAGTGGTGGTACGGATTTAGTGGCTTATGGAAGACTCTTTTTAGCAAATCGAGATTTGCCTAAAAGATTTGAGTTGGATGCCCATTTAAATAAGGTTGATAAAAGCACTTTTTACACAAGTGATCCTGTTGTTGGATATCCAGATTATCCATTCCTAGAAAATGCTAATTAAAGATCATTGAAAAGGCATAAAGCTTTATTATACATATAATTGAGGGGAAATTCAAGAATTTTCCCCCTAATAGTGTTTTTTTTCATTTATAGTTTGGTGCATCAGAAAGGAATCACCAATTTACAAAATTCGTATTTGTATAACTGCTTGTAGTCTAACTTATTATATTTCCAGCTAAAGGTAAATAAAATAGCTACCTAACAAAGCAATATAACTGCATAAAATAACTCCATTATTTCAAACAGAAGAGTATACGCACATTAAGCAACAACACACACAAATCACAAACTCAAATTGACAAAAGTTAAGCCTCAATCAACAGGCTAAAAAATTGTTCTATGAAACAAGGATTTCAGTAAACATAAATTGCCAAACCAAGTACTGAATTTTTTGGGAGAGAATCCAAGCTAAGTATTGATTGATATAGCTACGATCATCACACCTGAAAAATGTAGCATAACTAAAAAAAAAAAGGAACATTATAATGAATATTAAGAAATTAAGAGGTAAGGAACAAAAAGCATCTCTTAGAGTTAGTAAGAACCAAACCATGACAAGAGCTTACAACAACAAACAGCAAAACAAACATCAAATATATACAAACAATGATACACCAGGAAGGAAATAAAATGCTCAAAAGAAAATTATGTTAATACATAACCATATTTCATCATGGGAAGTTATGTTAATCCTAACTTAGATTAACATGGAAAGAAAATTAAGGTAGAAGAACAATAAGCAACAACAGATTATCATTCACTACAAGCACATATTTCTGATACTTCACCTTATCAATCGCCAGGGAGAGCGCATAATTTATAACATGGAACACCCTTATCTTCACTATATAAAATCAATCAGTAATATAAAAAGCTTTCTCAGATAAATAAACTTCCCAACAGATGTTTACTATGATTAACAAAATGAACCGCATATAATAGAAACAACACAACAAATTAATTTAGCACTAGACTTATTGATGAATCAATTTTATTAACAGAGACAATCTCACAAACACATAGCATGCAGTTTTAAAGGATGGTTGAAAATTAGGGTAACTAATACTACTCAAATTTCTCCATCACTTTGATTGGTTTTTAGGCATTACCACTTCTCGAATTTCTCCATCACTTCTGTAATTAATAAGAGTTTAATTAACTATTACTACATAAACAATTTAATACTCTCCTTTAATCACATCTCACAACACAATCTAATCTTCTTGTTAAATGTTACATTGAAATTATTTTAAGTATTACTAAAATAAAATTCAATTAAAGATTAATAATAAGAACAATTAACTATGAAATAATTTTAGATTGTTGAGTAACAAACAAGAATTATTAGAAAATTACCGCAGAAAGCAAAAAACACTTCTCGATGGTGAAAAAATTGACACTTGACGAAAATGCTCCATGATAGATGGAAGAGAAAGACAAAGAAAGCTCGTGGTCGGTGCTGAAGTAGAAAAATGTTGCGCCAGACCAACTCACCGCCGGGATGAAGGCTGAAAGTTGAAGTTTGTCTGATTCCCGTTGAAAGCTGAAGCTCGTTCGATTCGCGTTTTCACTCAAGGATGAAGGTTAAAGGTTGAAGGATGAAAACGTTGAAGCGTTGAAGGGGTAAGACATGAGTTCATGATTGTTTGGTTCATGACCGGATGAAGGATGAATGATGAAGACTGAGTTTGTGACCGGATGAAGGATGAATGATGAAGAATGGATGAAGAATGAATTGACGCAACATAACTAATTAATTCGTGATTGGGTTTGCAGAAGAACGAATGATGAACGATGAAAAATGGGTTTGTATTCGCGGGTGATTAATTCGTGACTGGGTTTGCAGAAGAACGAAGGATGAAGATGAAAAATGGGTTTGAATTCGGGCGTGATTTCTAATTTTTTTTGGTTAACTTAGGGATATTTTTTTTTGTAAACGACTTGTTATATTGGTCTAATATAACAAATCTAACAAAATTTGTAATAATAACAAATTTGTCACCGCCTTTTTTTTAAAATTATATGTTATAACAGTTTAATTATAACAGATCTAAAAAAATTTGTAATAATAACAAATTTGCCACCGTTATTTTTTTGTGCAGTGTTTTTTTAAATATGTATGTTAGATCAGTTCAATGAGAACAAATCTAATAAAGTTTACTATAATAACAAATTTGCCACCACTTTTTTTTGTGCAGTTTTTTTTTTAAATATGTATGTTAGATCAGTTCAATTAGAACCGATCTAATAAAGTTTACTATAATAACAAATTTGTCACTGTTTTTTTTTTAATGTGTATGTTACCTTTGACGAGCTCATGTGTTTAGAGAAGCTTATGATTCACACTTGATCAACCTTCCTCCACATAAGAGCAGCTCATCCAATGCGAATAGAACACAATATTGGGAATACCACAAGATCCATGGACAAGAAACTGAGGGCTACAAAACCTTAAAAGTTTAGATTGATAAATTAATCCTAAAAGGGAATCTTCAAAGGTATTTCGAAAAGAGAGACAACGGTAGAAATGAAAAGCGTGAAAGTCCTCAGAGAAGGACCACCAGGTCACCAGCATCCTATCGTAGATCTAAGAGCAAAGATAGACATGATGACAAAGGTTGGGAAAAGATACTCAAAGCACCCGTCACCACAAGATATTAAAATTTCTTGCTGGAGGATTTGCTGGGGGAGGTGTGTCAAGCAACACGAAGAAGAGACATCTTAGAAAGTTCAAGTCCGATCAACATCTTAGAAATTTCTGGAGCAATACTTTTTCCAATCACATTATTTGAAAAGATTATAAGGCAATAGAGAAGCATCAAGACGATCCTGTGGTAATCAACATAGGGATAGTGAACTTCAATGTGAAGAGAAGACTCGTAAATTAAGGTAGCTCAACAAATATCATTTGTGAAGGAGCCTTCTAGTAAACGCGGTTACCAAAAACGCTCCTCAAACCATACAACAAATTTAAGGTTTCTCTAGGGATAATGTCGATATCACATATTACATCGAAGTACTTCTAACGATTAAGAAAGGTACAACCATTAAACCGCGAAGCTTATGATTCAACCGTGAAGGTTGCAAAGTACAAAATGATCGAGCTAAATCCTAGAGGAGATGATTAGATACGACCTCAACCCCTCAAACAGTTAAAAGAGTTCAAGATAACTAGACTAAACAAAATAAAAAGGATTGGAATGCAGTTGTCTTCTCAAGAAGAAGTGGTCCTCATCAAAGTACTAAAATAAAGTTATGACCTCTTCACACGGTGTCCAGCTGACTTGCATAGTATACATCCTAAATGGGTATCTCACATGTTATCAATGCATCAAACCATCAAACCAATCGAGAAACAGTAAAAGAGGAAACCAAGAAACTACTCAAAGTCAGGTTCATTAAAGAAGTCGTGTATCTGAGTTGGTTAGCCAACATCGTCATGGTAAAAAAAGCAACGAGAAGTGGAGAATATGCGCGGATTACACCGACCTCAACAAAACAAGCCCAAAAGACCCATACCCCTAATTACCTAACATAGATACATTGGTTGATGGGATATCGGGAAACAAGACTACCAGAGGATTACGGCAAAATTGTTTGCCAAATAGATTGGCAACAACATAGAAATATACATGGACGATACGGTGGTTAAAACTCATGACTACGGATGATCATCTTTGATCAACTCGGGATGTAACCTCCAATATTTTACATATATATTGTATGTCTTTCTTAGTAATTATCTTAATTTATTATTTACAGAATAATTTATTTTATCCACAAAGGAATTTAATTAAATTGGAACACTCTATTTTAATAATTAGAACTATTATTTTTATTACATAATTATTTTGGCGTGACAATAATACGATGATTATTTTGTACATGATTATTTTTTATATGATGTATTATCTATTTTATTTATTTATTTAATTATTTTAGAGAATCATAAAATAGATGTGTTAGATGTCGTTTGTTTTTATTTATTATTTTGTGTGTGATTTGTCATGACAATTAATTTTCTTGCTTAATTAATTTATTTGATAAAATTATTATTTGAACTATTTAATTAATTTAGAATTTGTAGAAACTATATCGGATATTTATTTATCCAATGTTTTAAAAATTGGACAGGTAATTGATATCACTTATTCTTCTACATGCAATAGACATAGCTGCCGCCACCATATTATCTGCTCGCTATATTTTTTTTTCTACTCATTAATGCAATTTCATTTTTGTATTTTTCCACTTATTCATGTTTTTTAATGTTCTTCTCATTACAAGAAAAAAAATATTTTAGGGTTTGAGCATGGTTCCTGGTCGAACCGGTTGGACCGATCGGTCTGGTATAATTTTCATATAATTGGTTTTATCTTTGATCAAAGAAAAAATTGGGTTAGAAAATAGTAAAATTGGTATGACCCAACCCATATGCAGGAGTGTTCTTGTGTGAACATGTTTTTGGTCTATCCATCTTAGTTTAAAAAAAAAGTATTCTGGTCAATCCTCTTAGTGTTCCCGCCTAAAAATCTCTAAGACGAGGTTTTTATATGGCTCTTAATTGTGGTGTCTTGGCTTATGATGGTCTTGATGTATTTGTTTCAACCCAATTAAGAGATGAGAGAATGAACCTTCTCTCATTCTTGGATGTATACACCCACTTCTCTCTTTCCACCTTAATTTATTTAATTTATTTTTGAAATGGTAGTTACAAATTATATTATTGGTGTGATGATGTTTTTATACAATCAAGAGAGAACAAAAATATTCTCTCATTCTTGATGTCATTTGAACCTCTTTCCCTTCCGCATGATTAAAATGTTGATTTTGTTTTATTACAAAAAGAATCCTAGAGATTTTTTGGTTTAATGGCAATTAACAAAAAATTAAAAAGGGTGGTATACATATAAGTGATTTCTTATTCATTTTCTCATACCTATTATTATTTTAATTCCCTAAGTCCACAAACTTTTCTACATAAACAAAAGAAAGAAAAAGAAACACCTTCACTCGATTTTTCATGCCAACGTCATCATCTCAAGGTTTCCTTCCAACACTTTCTTTTGATTTATTTCATCAAAGGAAGAAAATTAATACAGAGTCCTCATTAGTAAAGTTTGGACTTTTCCTTAATTCTTTGATTTGTGGAGCTTAGAACGTATTGTTAGGAAGAAAAGCGCCTAAGGTAAGGGATTTTCCCATCAAAACTCGTATTAAGCCATTGGTGATATTTCACGCAATACATAATGTGATGCTTGTCGTTCTAAAGGAAATAAACGCAAACTAATGGATTTAAACGGTAAAGTTCTCAGTTTTATTATGTTTGAATGTGGTACACGAGTTTTATGATGTATGAATAAAGCATGTATTTTTATGATGTTGCATATATATGATTTTGATGATAAGTGATATAAAGGTTTCATTTTGATTGGCATAAGGACATGTGTTTTATAAACTTAGTGATTTTTGTATAAAATGAATGATTTTTGTTAAGAATTTTAAAAGAATATGTCATGAATTTAGTGATTTTTGCATTTATATTCTTTTACTCGAGAACTATTACATTACTTATTTTATTACATGTTACATATGTTTAATTTTGGTTTGATATGAATGATGGATAAATGACTATATACAACAACATTTTAGGTACTAATAATTGTAAAGATATTCAAGAATAGTTGCTTGGATGTGTGTCGATGTGCGTCAAAACATTGTGGATCAAAAAGGGTTTTTAGACAAAATTGTAATAATAATTCTGCTACGGTATTTTAAAGTTTTATTTAATTTCCATAACCACACTACGCCAAAAATGACATTTTATAGCGTGTTTTTTAAAGCGCTTATTAAATACAAGCGCTGTTGTATAATATTTTTAAAATAACGGAGGATACAACATCGCTTTTTTGATAAGCATTGTGGCAAAAGCACTATTGCAGGGTCATATAGGGTCACATAGCGCTTGCACATAATGTTTACAACGCTTTTGATAAAAGCGCTGTAAATTAAAGCGCTCTCACATATTGTTTACAGCGCTTTTGGAGCGCTTTGTATACAAGCGTTGTAAAATATAGCGCTCTCACATTATGTTACAGAGCTTTTAAAGCGCTTTTTGTAAAAGCGCTGTAAAATACATGTGCTTTCACATAATTAAATGACCTATTATAGCGCTTTTTATACAAGCGTTGTAAAAGGCTTCCGCTTTCACATAATTAAAGGACCTATTAGAGCGCTTTTTATACAAGCGTAGTAAAATGGTGCGTATTTCATAAAAATCATTCACTTTAAATAAATAAAAACAAATTTAAAACAAATTTAATACGTTGTCCTAACCCTACGAACCCTCATCTCCTCTACTCTGCGAGCCCTCCTCTAATCTACTGTGAGCCCATCTACTGCTCCTTTAAAACAAATTGGATACGTTGTCTCAAGTATTGTATTTATTCATTTGTTGTTGTTGTTGTCACTAAAACTGATAAATTGTTACCTAACAAATCATACAAAATCTGTTCTTTTTTAAAATTTGTTTGATCTGTTCTGTTTTGAAATCAGACTTGGACCTTGGTTTCCATTTTCCAATATTAGATATGTGTACTATAGATTGGTATAATGTTACCAGTAGCTTATTATTTGTGTAACACTTCATTTATATAGGTCATATAAAATAGATCGGAAATGGATGTCTGCCAATCGATTGTCAAAAGAGTATGAAAATGGAGTGAAGGAGTTTGTTGAGTTTGCAGTGAAGAATGCAAAAGAGGCAAATTGAATCATTTGTCCTTGTTTAAAATGTTGTTTTGGAAAATGCGTTAGAGCAAATCAATTGGAAGGACATTTAGTATGGCATGAAATTGATCAAAGCTATACATGTTGGATAAGACATGGTGAGAAAAAAAAGGGAACATTAATTTTGAGAATGGTTCGACATATGCTTCAACTGATTTCTACACAGATACATATGAGCGGGACCGAGTTGAGGAGATTGCAAAAGCAGTTGAAGAAGATCTTCGGAATTGTCCTAAAATGTTTGAGAGTTTGTTGAGTGATGAAGAGAAACCATTATATAATGGTTGTACTAAATTCACAAGACTATCGGCGATATTAAAGTTGTACAACTTAAAAACGAGTAATGGATGGTCTGATAAAAGCTTCACAGAATTATTAATAAACTTAAAAGATATGTTTCCAGATGATAATGAACTTCTCAGTCGAACGTACGAGGCTAAACGAATTTTGTGCTCTATTGGCATGAGTTACGAAAGGATTCATGCGTGTCCTAGCGATTGCATTTTTTACTTTGAAACGAATATGAATTACTAAAGGCGTGTCCAAAATGCAATGTCTCTCGATATAAGAAGAAAGAATCTACTCCAGCAAAAGTCGTGTGGTATTTTCCTATAATTCCAAGATTTAGGCGCATCTATCGCAATGAAAAAGATTCAAAACACTTGACATGGCATGCAGATGAAAGAATTAGAGATGGAAAGTTTCAACACCCTGCAGATTCTCCACAATGGGCAAAAATTGATCACGAGTATCCTGAATTCGGGAGAGAGTCAAAAAATCTACGACTTGCACTTTCTACTGATGGAATGAATCCACATGGTCTTCAAAGCATCTCACACAGCACGTGGCCTGTGATTTTGTTGTTTTATAACCTACCTCCATGGTTATGTATGAAACGTAAGTTTATGATGTTGTCTCTATTAATTTCTGGACCCAAACAACCAGGGAATGATATCGACGTATACTTGACTCCTGTAATTGAAGATTTAAAAAATATGTGGGAGACAGGTGTGGAAGTTTATGATGGGTATAAGAAAAAATGTTTCAATTTGAGGGCTATCTTGTCTGACACAGTTAACGATTTTCCAGCATATGCATGTCCTATATGTGAAGAGAGTACAAATTGTATGCGGTTGAAACATTGTAAGAAGAATGTATTTCTTAGACATCGTAGATTTTTACCTTATAGTCATCAATATCGTGGGTGGAGAAATGTGTAAAACCATAAATTTCAAACTCTAATTTATGCAATTTTAGTATATTTGGTGTTAAATTTCTGAGGCATTTAGCCTAACTCTAATTCATTTGGTGAATTAAATACCAAAAGCATATTTTATTAGAGTTTGTTATATGTTCATTATATATATATAAATATATATATATATATATATATATATATATATATATATATATAAGCCACATCTTCCTCCTTGCCATGAGAATTCTTTCTTCTTGTTTTTCTCTGCTTCGCGAAACGTAAACCTCCACTTTTCTTCAACTTCGGAGTTCCATCTTGCAAAGTGACAGAAGGGAAAGTTGCCCATTGCAACATTATGGTGCTAGTGAGCCAACTTTGGAAGCATCGTGCGAAGCGAAGTTTTTTTTATCGGAGTTTAATTGCGGTGCCGTAATCGGCCGTTAAAGCTACAACGAAGGTAAGGGCTCCTTCCAAACTTTTTAGTGTGCATTTAGGGCCTTATATGTGAATTTGTGTGGTGTGAATTTGGTGTGTTTGATGTGTGGATTTGTAGAAAATGAATTTAAGTGAATTTAAGGTGTTTTATGAGGAGTTGAGGAAATTGTTTTGATGTGTTTGAGGAGTGATTTGTGGAAATAAATTTAGTGTAAAATCCATGTTTGAAATTATGGAAATTAATGGGTGTATTGTGGTTGAAATATGAGGAGTTTTGAAAATGAGTAATTTATGGTAAATTGGAATTTGTTGTGATTTGGAATGAATTGTGAATTGTGGATTAAATTTGATGTGGTTTATGAGGAAATTTGTGGAGATTAGTTTCGATGTGTTTATGTGCTCATAACTTATATTATGAATGATTGTGGTGTGATTATGTGTGTATTTGTGGTGATTATGTTTTGATGTGATATTGTGTTCGAAATTGCTTTTTGGCGTGTTTGAGGTGTCGAGGTACGATGTTTAAGTGGTGACCGCGATGGGCCACGATGTTTAAGTGGTGACTGCGATGGTGCCATCGAGATAGTGGTGACCAGATGGGCCACGAGATATTGCATTTCATAATACATGGTGACCGGATGGGCCATGGTGATAGTGGTGACCGGATGGGCCACGATATCATGCATTTCATAGTACATGGTGATCGGATGGGTCATGGTGATAATTGTGACCGGATAAGCCACGAGATAATGCATTTCATAATACATGGTGACTTGATGGGCCATGGTGATAGTGGTGACCGGATGAGCCACGATATCATGCATTTCATAGTACATGGTGACTGGATTGGCCATGGTGATAGTGGTGATCGGATGGACCACGGAACGATGTCATATGCATTAGCATATATGCATTGCATTAGGGTGCTTGGCACGCGAGTCATGTTTGATATACTGTGATGGTTGTATATGTGTGCTTGATTGTGGTGTGTGAATTGTGTCGTAATTGGTGTTTGTGATTGATTGAATAGGTGGTGAAAGTGTTAGAATGATTTTGAAATGTTCAAAACTGAAAATTTGTCATTTTTGCAGTTGTATTCGAATACAACAGGGTTGTAGTCCAATACAATTCAGTTGTTTTTGCCTCTGACTTGCATTTTCGAAAGTGTAGTCGACTACACAGAGGCTGTAGTCGAATACAGTTGAATGGATTTTTTCATTGACTTCGCAATTGTATTCGAATAGAAGGTGGTTACATACAAAAAGTACTATTTTTCTGCTATTTTTGTGGCTGTATTCGACTACATGGAGGCTGTAGTCGAATACAGTTGTGTTGTTTTTACTGTTTTTTTGCTGAAATTTGTGGAAATCTGGGCTTTGCCCTTAGATGAGAACCAGGGTCGTTCTAAGGCGTGACATGGCGATGGGTTGGTTTGTGATCGAAAGCAGTGGGGCTTGATGCCGCTCGTAGATTCTCAGTACCTAGTCACCCTCACATAGATTAATGATCACCTTAGGGTTCTATTTAAGAATTTTATTTATTTCCCTTTCTTATTTCAAGGTTGTGGTTGTAAAAAGGGAACTTATGTATTTGAAACAGATTATTTTAGTCGATGTATTTTATACTTGGATACTTTGGATTTTCGTTCCAAAAACTATTTCGGCTGTTTGTAATTAATTATGATCTTTTCGTCGTTTTACGACTTAAATATTTTATCCAAAAGTATTTTCCTTATTTGTGGATTTAACTTGGGATTTTTATCGATTTATTTTTGAATTTCTTTGGTTTAAATTTCTTTGGGCGGTGATTTGGATGTCCTAAGCTGATCAAGAGTAGAGCTTAGGGGTATCATGTGATTGGAGTCCACGTGTACGTTGTGTTTTGTTCTCTTGGGTCAAGCATGATGTGCTTAAGTAGTTTATTGTTTCTTATACAACACAACATGTCTGGTGGCACTTTAGTTGGGAGAGTAGTTAAAACATAGAACATTAGTCGACTTTGGTCGACAGGTATCTCTGAATTCCTTAAATATATCGATCTTGGAAAGAAAGGGTTGAAGCGAATCATGATGGCATGGAATTTGTGGAGTAGTTCCTAGGGTACATAGGCTATGTTATTGGTGTTAATCCAAGATGATGGGTATGGATGGATTAACGTTAGACTATTATGGGATTTCAAGTAAGGATCTAAGTGGGGAATTTATTTTTAAGAAAAGTATTGGATGTTTCCCTGGTAGATTTCATGACGAGACTTGATGAAGTTTGATAACTGTCAAAGAGATGTGAACACCATGGATATGTTGAGAAGACGAGGCTTCCATTTGGAATAGCATCTGGTGCTAAGGTGTCAACTAAAGAAGCTTGTAATGAAGTTAAGGTGCGCTACACATTAGGGGTGAATGTTACCTTGGTTAGGCAAAGGACGCTTTGAGGAATAGTCGATACCTTGAGGGGTAAGGTTAAGCATTCGAGTTAAACTAGATTCATGACTTAGATTGTTAAGTATGAACTTATGACGATTATAGGAGCGAGACTATGTATTTTGTTGGTAAGTGACAAATCTCTGTGTGGTTTAGGAGAAAATAAGTATGGATAGTGATCTTAGAGGAAACTATTAACGCGTAAGTGGGAAATTTGAGTGATGTTCAGTAAACAGAACCAGTTAAGCCTTGATGTATTGAACCACATGTTGCTATTCAGTGGAATTGGAAGTACAGAGTACATGAATGCTTAGAGATTGTTGCAATGAAAGCTTGGAGTGCCTATTAAAGGATGGTAAACACTAGGAGAGTGTGAATATTTTGATAAGTTAAATAGATTAATCATGATTTGATTTGAAACCCTAAGATGGTTGATCTTTAAGCTGACGATTTAAAATCCATAAGGTGGGATGGAGGACCAAGTGACACCTTAAACTTGTATGATCAAGGGAGTTGAGGTAGGCAAGTGATAAATACTTCATGTCATGGATGGAAGTGTATGAAGACTTACGAATAATGTTGTGTTATGATTAGAAGAGTTTTCATTAGTGAGAATAGTAAGGCAGTTAGAGTCAATGATGAATAAGACCTTGTATTGGATTTTAAGATGGCATGGATGAATTTAGACAGTGTAATGAGTATTTGAATATTTCAAGGATCAGAAATTTATAATTTTATTCAATGACATAGAGTGAATAGGAAGAAATGTAACAAATGATTTATGGTTTAGTTGTTGTCCTTGGGAAGCCAAGTGTTACAATTTGAAATGAGTGTTTCAGTTACTAGATGGACGAGGAAGGTATGTGGATCTTGGAGATATTTTACTACTAAGTTAAGAGGATGAGGTCTAAAGAGAATTATTCTTTAGGAGATGCTTGTTGGAAATGTAATAAAATGAGTTCTTTAGGACGTTCGAATATTGGGACTCTTTCAATTTGTAGCTCGGCGAAGGTTGAGAATGAATAAGAAAAATCCAGCGTGTGAACCAAATTTTTGGAAGACGTGCCATGAAAACTTGTTGGAGCAGCACATGGGTATGTAGCTTATGTCAATTAAGGATTCATGAAATGAGTTATCCCACCCATAAATCAGACATTGTTATTAGAAAAGTACGCCAATGAATTCAACGACACTACTTGAATGCATGTCATATGGGTACGTTATTGTGTTCGTCAAATTAAAAGAGTTAAATGTTTGTTTGGTAGGGAAGAATTGAGTATCGAATGAAAAAGTTTGGTGGGAACTAGTAAGGCTTGAATTATTGAAATCATTATAACGAAGTAAGACGAAGTATGATGGCAGATGAGCTAAGAAAATAAAGAACTCTAGATGATGACCACATGGACGGTTGAATACCGGTAGAAGTGAAAAGTGTTTTGAGATATATTTTAGATGTAAAATATTTCATGGGAAGTGTGAAAAGGAATCAAGATTTTTTTTGAATTGTTGAAGGAATTCTTAATGACCAGGATGACAAGCTTACTCGAAGGAAGAAAAGTTTAATAGTTAGAGGAGAGACAAAAAGAAAATAGAGTTAAGTTGGATGATATTTTGGGATATGACGCACAATGGTGTGTACCAATTCTGGCCGTAAAAGGAGAGAACAACTTTTGGAAAAAGACATACCAGAGTAAGCTAAGTAATGATTTCAAAATAATGAAGATGTATCAAGGTTCGAGGTAGAAATTTATGGTTTGTATAAATGGAAAAGTGATGGAGTGAATACAATGTATTTGACCTGTCATAATGAAAGGATAATCATCAAGCTGCAAATAAAGGACGCGGCGAAATTGAGAAGTATCAGAATGAATGTTCGGAAAAGATGTAGGAAAATTAATTTTAGGATTGTCCTGAATTGCGAAGTATGTAGGAAATTAGCTCTGATAATTATTTGGAAGAAAAAAAAAATCCAAATATAGGTATTTTACTAATTTTTTAGCATTTTACAGAAACTGAACTTAAATTGTAATTTAACATATTTAAATTGAATAAACTTGTAACTTTATTGCGCTTTTGTCAATAAGCGCTATGAAAAGCCTTTAAAAAAAATAAGAAGGTCTTTTAAAGCGCTTGTTCTATAAGCGCTGTAAAATTGTCACATAGCGCTTACATATAATAAAATAAAGAGGTCTTTTAAAGCGCTTTTTGGACAAGCGCTGTAAAAGACTTTTAAAAAAATAAAATAAGGAGGTCTTTTAAAGCGCTTGTTCCATAAGCGCTGTAAAAGGGTCACATAGCGCTTGCACATAATAAAATAATGAGGTCTTTTAAAGCGCTTTTTGGAAAAGCGCTGTAAAAGGCTTTTAAAAAAATAAAATAAGGAGGTCGTTTACTGCGCTTTTGGGCAAGCGCTTTAAAAGGTTTTTTAAAAAGCGTTGTAATATGCTTTTAAAAAATAAAATAAGGAGGTCTTTTACAGCGTTTTTTCAAAAAAAACCCTATAATAGGGTTTTATAACTAACCTGATAATAGTAAACCGCTTCAGTTTTCTCTTCATTACGTAATCTTCCCTACGAACTTTTGGCATTGCGAAACCTCCTCCTCTTCATTTTCCACCTCATTGCAAACCTTAATATCCCTACGAACCCTATTGTGAACAATCTCCATTGTGAATCATCTCCATCTTTGTTACTATCCCTACGAACCCTCGTAACGTACTCCATACGAACCCTCATTAAGTATTTCTGCGAACCCTACTGTCCTACGAACCATTCGTATTTCTGCGCACTCTTTTTGCTGTTCTTTCTTAAGCGAAGCAGTAACCCTACGAACCTTATGTATTTCTGCACACTTTTCAGGTATTGTATTTATTAATTTTTTGTTGTCACTAAACTGTATGTTGAACTTATACTGCTACGTACTTAGACTACTGCATGTTGAACTTGTTGTAGATAAATGGATTCCAACAATGATTTAGATCGTCAAAATGAGGAAGTTGTCAACACTAAGAGTTATGAAAACGAAGTTAAACGAGGTGAAACAATTGTGCAAAAGGTCATCAAAGCAAGAAGTAATGGAATTAAATTTGAGGTATACTATACTTTGTTTAGAATTTATTTTTTACCTTTTTTGAAAGCATGCATATACTTATTCTATGAGTTTATTAGGTGGGATGGAATGAAAGTGGCCAGCCAATTGAGCCCAACAGTTCCATGATGGTAAGTTATATTGGTGGAGTTGTTCGTCAGAATATCATAATTATAATTGACGATTGGAGAGATAAAGCTTTGAAGGATGCTAAAGATATATTGTGGAATGATATACAAGTAACTTTTTTACTCCACTTTTTTGTTACTTATAATTTTTTCCATTGAAATACTTTTACTCAAACTATATCTTTATTTGGTTTGCAGACGGTTTTTGATGTTGATGAGGTGAGAAAAAATTACGTGCTTAGAGTTGCCGGAAAAATACACGGCGGATTTAGATCTCATTTGTCAAATTGCTACTTAAGAGATCGCGATGGAAATGTGAATGTTGAAGCTCCAAAAATATATAACCAGTATATATCAAATGAAGAATGGAGCGCTTTTGTTGCTAAACGTGCAGACTCCGCTTTTGTGGTAAGTGATTAATTTATTCGCATTTGTGTTTTATTATTCATATTCATAGAGTATTTTAAATTTTTACACGATTGTTATTTTTTTTTTACATAGAGTATAAGTACGGCAAATATCGAGAGGGCAAAAAATCCAATGGATCCATACAAAAAATCGCGTGTGGGGTATGCACGTTTAGAGCAAAAAATTGTAAGTAAACATCACTTTTATATAATGTGGTACATTATAAACTATAGTTTCTAACTAATATTTTGTTTATGATTTTAACGAATAGCTACAAAAGACGCAATCCGATCAACCTTTAGGTCGTCACATTTTGTGGAAGGAGGCTCGTTTGAATAAAGATGGAATAGTTGATAGTGAAAATGATCAACAAGTGATAGAACAATGTGTAAGTATATTATCACTAATATTTTTTTAATATTGTATTTTAAAAATGATATTGAACTTATCTTTTTAATCCTACATGTATTTTAGGAAAATCTAGAACAATGTTCTGAAAATCAAGAGGACAATAAACTAGTTGCAAGGACATACTTGGTAAAGTATTTAATGTTCCTGAATATTCTGACCGTGTGAGGGGTAAAGGATTTGGCGTAACTCCAAAAAACTATTTTACACATGAGAATCGCACAAATCCATCAAATGAGGAAGTACTGGAGAAGCTGAAAAACTTAACAGACCAAGTGGCATTTTTGGTAAAGACGAATAAGGAAAAGCAACTTCCAGAGTGTCAACGTAAAATACAAATAGAGAGTGAAAATGCTAGTTGCAACATTGGTCGTAAAAGTCTTCAAGAGGTAAGTAATTACTTAATAATATAAGAAATTCATTCAATCTAATTGTTTCACATACTTATGTATTAACCATTGATTTACGGTGTCTCATCTTGCGTGCTGTATTTATCCTCCCCTACTCATCGTATGGCTGGAAAAGGAACATTGTACAATACCTTGGGAGAAGTATTACACAACACTCCGATCCCTGCCAGTCATGTCAAAGTATCACCCATGATTGCTTTTGAACCAAATGCACCGTTGCCTATACCCAACAACGACGGAGATATGAAGTTTTTAGGAGAAGCAATAGGTAGTTACATGGCATGGTCCAAAAATCTTGTTGTCCTAGATAATGTATGTTTAATTGATATGCTTATTTAATTGCACGATATATGATTATGATTGATTATATTTAATTTCTAATTTTTTCGGTTGTTAACTTTAATTTCACATTTATTTAGATTCATACAAAGTCTAAAGGGAATGATAAGAAGATTCCTCGCAACGAGTCAGTCACGTCACCAGAAAAGGTTTGACATATCCATTAATGATTAGCTTACTAAAATAATTAATTAACAAACTGATTAACCTCATTTTTTCATATTCAATCAAAACTACCTGCACAGCAAACCTGTTAGAATAAAAGTGCACCACACCTGCATGTTCGTGGTAAAAATAAAGCTAGCAAACTTCAAAAACAGGATTGTAATAAAAATGCCAAAATTCAAAAACTGGATCGTGGAAAATCAGTTGCTGCTCCTAAAATAAGTCATCCACGCCTTTCTCGATTTGGGTCGTGTCTTGACATACAAGAAAAAACAAATATGGACAACAATGATTCACGTATCATAAGCATGGAGAAAGCTATTTTCGGAGATGAGTATAAAGAATTACTAGATAAAGAGCACATATATGAACTTCTCAATCATAAGGAGCTGAGTGCTATTGTCATCAGCATATACATTAGGAAAAATACTTTATTTAAGATAAAAATTACTTTTAATTGCATCACTGCCACATTTATTGGTAATTAATCTAATTTGACATTTTCATTGAAGGTTTTTGTATGAGAAGTTGGTGTGCACGCGCAAATTGTCATTTAGATTTTCATTCTTGTCCACGCATAAGCTTTCCATGTTTAAACTCGATCCAGTTATTGTAAAGAAATATGTTGTTGCATCCTATTGGGAAATAAAGAGAAGGATAAGTTGTTTCTTGCGCCATATAATTCAGGGTAATTATATATTCTTTATCTATATCTTTTTTAATTTATGATACTTAATTTATCAGTTGATAATTGAATAATAATCACATTTATTTGATAGTGCTTTACAAGTTTTCCGAGCTCAAAGGGGTGTTACAGTGTTGAAGCAAAAGTAAAACAACATCACATGGATTCCAATAAAGGTTTGAAATTTTTGGTATAGAACTTAATTGTATGCCTTTAAAATTTCATTTACAATCAATGCACAAATATTTATTGACGTATATGTTTTATTTTATAGGGCCCTCGTCAAACTAACAACATAGACGGCGGGTACTATATATTGCGATTCATGAAAGAGATTGTTGATATGAATCAAAATATAATTCCAGAAACGGTACGGTATTTTCATTATATTTTGATTTTCATATATAATCTATGTATATATTTGATTCTAACTTATTTATGTTCAAATATTATATCTTACAGTACTTTGACAATTCCAGTCCAACATACTCTGAAAGTGATCTAGCTTAAATAATGGAAGATTGGTGTCAGTATGTGATCGAACCGAAAATTATTTAATTTGCTGGGAAATTGGCATGCTGCATGTTGTGAAATTGGCATTATAGCTGGGAAATTGACATTATTGTAAAGGTCACATATAATTCATTATTGTAAAGCTGACATTATTGTGAATATATATATAGTTCTGTTGTGAATATGTAAAAAATATAGTACTTGATGTGAATATGAAATTGTTGTACATGTTTATATAGTTCTGTTATGAAATTGTATATAGTTATGTTGTGAATATGTAAAAAATTATTGTACTTGATGAATAAATGAAATTGTACTGTTGCCGTTGCTGTTGCTGTTTAAATGAAAAATATAGTAATTGTGTCAATATCATGTGCTTGATCAATATGATTTTGGAAAAAAAATTAAAAGACAGCGCTTACTTAAAAAAATTCCATAAAAGACCTGTTTATACAAACAAGCTTTATTTTAAAAATTCTATTTACAGCGCTTTTTATTAAAACTAGTATAAAAATGAACCTATTACAGCGCTTTTTTTGAAAAAAAACGCTGTAAAACTAATATAAGAATACACCTATTACATCGCTTTTCTGAAAAAGCGCTTTAAAACTAGAACAACAGCAGCACGTTTTTAGAAGAGATTTACAGCACTTTTTCAAAAAAGCACTGTAAAACAAGTATAACAAGCGCGCTATATATGCACCTATTATAGCGTTTTTTTATGAAAAACGCTATAAAACTACTCTAAGATAAGTGTTGAGCGCTATATATTACAGCGCTTTTTATTTTAAATAGCGTTGTTGTATTTTTAAACAGCACTAGGTACTACAACGCTTAAAAGCGCTGTAAAGAGCTTAAAAAAAGCGTTGTAAAATGTTATTTTCTGCGTAGTGCCAAATTGTAAAGTACTGTAAATGTGGTGGTGGATTTTTCTTTCGCTTCAGAATAATTGAATCGCCGTTAATTTCAGTTAACCTTATTTTTCGTGAATTTCACTTAAAAACTGAGTTATGTTCTTTTATTTATTGAGTTATGTTCTTTTATTTATTTTTCATTGGTGCTTTGCAGAATCGTTCAAAATGTCATCGCAATGAACAATAATTTGACTAAAAGAGGGCTTCTCGGAGTTTCTTGTTGTAGCCTATGCAAGAATAGTTTCGAAAATGCTTAACATCTTTTCTTTGAGTGCCTTTTGTTGGACTTGGCTTAAACCAATTCTAGATTGATAGGACAATTTCATTTGTCCCTTGCTGGTGCTAGACATTTTAAGAATGGATTGAGGAACACCAACTAAGGATGTTGCGCTTTCGCTTATCATTAATATTTTTTTGGAGTATTTGGTTTTATAGGAATATGATTCATTTTGAAAATAATCATATGAATTTAAACCAAATAATTCATAATATTAAGTGCTTCATGGTCCTCAAAGAAATTAAGTGAATGTTTCATGGTCCTCAAAAAATTCATAATATTAATACTAAGAGATGCATGAGATCTTCTATGCATGACTTTATGGTCCTCAAAGAATTTAAAATTGTGTGTAACGCACCAAATGCTCTGGTGATTAAAGAAGTGGTATAGAAACCTCCTATGTTGTCTTGGATAAAATGCAATATGGATGGTTCTACAAGGGATTCCCATGGTAGTTATGCATGTAGCATACTTTTTAGAGATCCGTATGGCTCATTTTGGGTGCTCTTCATGAGGAACTGCTTGTTGTCATGTTGGCTATTGAGTAGATAGTGAAAAAAAGGGTTGAACTAATATATGATTGGAGTGTGATTCTAATTTCTGCACTCTTTATCTCTCTTCTTTGGTTTTATCCCTTAAGGTTTTTCAAGAAGAGGTTTTAAATGAGATAATTGGGCATTACAAATTTCATTGTTTGCTTGGATATTGGCCTAGTCCCCCAAGTTTGGTGTTTCTTATCATTATTAATTCAAGGGTTAAACAAATAATTGATTGTGGTGCTGCAAATAATAGGTGGGTGCCTACAGGTACCAACATAGTTGGGATGTCTAGGTAGTCATGTGATGATTCTACACTCTAATTTTTTTATTAAAATATAGGTATATGCTTTTAAAAAATAAGAATTTTTCTAAAATAACCATCACAATTTAGATAACGTTTTAGATCAAAATACAGGGTGTTACACAATAGTAGATCAAGCTAGGCTCATGCCTACTATTAGTGCTTCATCTTTAATGGCCTTCACAAAAAGCTAGATGACGCAAAGGGTAATTGGACCAAGGAGCTTTGTGGTGTATTGTTAGCATATCACCTAACCCAACAAACCTCAACTCAGGAAACTCCCTTTAAAATCACATATGTAGCAGATGATATGGTAACCATCAAACTTGGGTGTACTTTGCTTTGACGACAATTTTCCCAAGAATCCATATCACATTTCAGGATGCAAGAAGAGTAAGTTGTCTTAAACGAGGCCAGATAACTAGCTTACATATCATAAAATGCAACCAAACAAAGGGGTGACAAGAACTTTAATAAGCAAGTCAAGCCTACGCACTCCCATCAAGGGGACCTTGTACTCCGAAAAGATGAAGAGGCCAAAAAAAAAAAAACGTGGAAAACTGTTCACTAATTGGAAATGATCATTCTGGATCAAGGCCGCCTTCCACTTTTATTAATTGGGAAAGTCAAGTCTGGGAACTTCCATCAAGGGCACCTTCCACTTCTATAAATATGTACCTTATAATGCATGAGTGATGATTCTATGTGAATGTGTTGCTATGTGACATATATGGATATATGTTTGTATAAATATGTATTGATATCTTAACATATGTTGGATGATATGTCAATTGAATTGCATTTGCATGTATAAGGAACTATATGCTGATGCATATCATAATTAAACGGTGACCATGATGAGCACATGGTGCATTTATTGGGAATGAACCCAACTTATCTTTAAGAAGATTATTGAGTCGTGATGACTCATAATAGACATCATTATGCAAGTATGTGAGCGAATGCACATTTGTGAATTGTGTTGGTTTGTTATTAACTACACATTTCTAATTCATGCCGCTTTGGAACAGGTCATATATTCCTGAATCATGTGCATTGGCATATAAGCACTGCATTAGGACTATGAGTCTTTTATCATGTGCACTAGCATATAAGCACTGCATTAGGACTATGGGTCTTTTGCTTAACCTATAAGTACTTTTATATTTAAAAGTTGTTTCTTGTAACACCCCGACCATTACCGTTACCGGCGATGCTATCTCACGATCTTCTCGTCCCCCCTCACCACCCAGTGGAAATAACGAGTTTTTGCCTTCCGTGGGATTCGAGCCCGGTAGTGGGAAAGTCAAGTCTGCGAACTTCCATCACATATACCCTCACAAAATCAGAACATTGGAGCATTGTGAGGGCTTAGGCCGCCACAAAATCAACCCGTTGGAGCATTATGATGGCCTAGTCCGCCACAAAAGCAATAGTACCATTGGCATTTATGGCCACTTTGGCCGCCACAAATGCCCTCTTTTCTCCCTATATATATCACTCTTCCTCTCATTTCTCATTTCTACCTTCTCTCTAAATATTCTCTCTACATTCTCTCTACAAATATTTTTCTCCAACTTTTCTCTCTTGAATTTCGATAAGTTTTCTTTTATGTTTTGTTTTTTAATGTTATTTTTTATTTGGAGTTATTTATTTAATGAATATTATTTAATATTTATTTTGACAGTGGTGTTATTGCGTTGATTGCGAAGAGTTGTTATTTGTTCGTAAGCTTCAAGTTAGACACTACCCTGCATCAAATTAGTATATAATCCATTTTAAATATAGATTAGTAATTTATATAATTATTATTAAAAAATTTATATGATTCTAAAATATTTTTAGAGCATTAATATTTTATTTTAGAATATAAAATATATTATTTTTAAACTTTAATATTAGTAAGATTTGTTAAAAAAAGTACTAATAAAATATTTAAATTATAAAATTTATACTCAAATTAAAATGTAGTTATTTTTTAAAATGTTGATGAAGTGTTATTTTTTTATTGTAGTTATTTTTTCTATTATGATTTAATATGTTAGTAAAATAGAATTTTATTAAGAAGTTGTAATTTTTTTAGCAACAAAATAATACTTACAAAAAAAAATTTATAATATTGATCTAATCATAAAATATATAATATTATAAATATAAAATGTTTTTATATTATTTTCAAAATACATAAAATGTTCATCATTCAAAACATTAGTAGATTTGTCCAAAAAAAAATAGAAAATTTTTATATACTTTTACGGTCTCTATTTTGATTTATAAGGACTTATTTTATGAAAAAATTCATTAAACATCATTTAAAATTTTATTTTAGTTTATATATAGTCTTTATTATGACTTATTATATTGTTTGTAGATCAAACTCCATACCAACCAGTTATGCCAACAACTGGCTTGATTAGACCACATTTATGATGGTGGGAGTGGCGCTAATAATCAGAGAAATTATTATGCCGATTGATGTATTCAAATAATATTTTCTATTTTTATTTTTGGTTTGTTTGAATATATTACACATTATTATTTAATTATGGTGTGTTTTATTTTTGGTTTGTATGATATAATTTATTAATTTTGGAATTTTTTTATTTTGTTTGGTAGTAATAATTTAATTAATATTAAAATTACATTTTTATTTATATTTATAATATATTAATTTAATTTAATTTAAATTTTTTAAATTATATAAATAGTAATTTTTTATATTAATTTCAAATTTTATAAAAAAAAATATTTTTTAATAAAGTTACCCATTTGTGATGGCTAAAACAGTCGCAAATGAGACCGTTTGTGGTGGCCTAATCCATCACAGAGTGTGTTTTTTTTTTTTTTTTTATAGTTTTTCTCCTTTTGGCGGCTTTAACCGTCTCAAAATGGAGAATTTGTGGCGATCTTGGCCCCCCACAAACTGTGGATTTTTTTAATCAGCTTTATCCTTTTTGGCGGACTTATCTGTCACAAATCTGTGAGGGTTTAAGCCCTCACAAATGGTAACCAATAAATCAACTTTTGTGTCCATTATGGCCGCCACAAAACTTTGTGACTAGTTTATTTGTGACTGTCTTAGGTTGCCATGAATGTGTCTATTGTGGTTGTTTTTCTCCCTTTGTGAGAGTTTTTGGCCACCACAAATGAAGGATTTTCTTGTAGTGTAAAAGACTCTATCAAATGTTGTGATCAGCTTAAGGGTGTCTCATATTTTGAAAAACGTTAGATATGACATTGATTATTTGTTTTACCAATAGAAAGAATGTTTTCGAACAAAAAATATTTCACGTATTTTATAAAGGAAAAATGAGTAATTGATTTAAAAAATAACTTGCAATTAGAGATTGCATTTCACCATTAACGCTCCGAAAATCGAGGTGTTACATATTGGGTTAAGTTGATGGCCTGTTTTTTTAGAGTGGGCGACTGGTATCCCTTCAGTGTGTTTAATTCCTTTGGAGGACAATAGCTTTTATGAGATTCATGGCCCAACAGTCTCGATAGTGGCTTTGACTTCATAGGAGACAGAACCTTCATAGATTTATGGAGATGTTGAGTTTACTTTTGGAGGAGGTGGTATGTCATTAGTGACATGTTGTGAGGGTGGGGTGTATCCTTGTTACTGTATTTCTTAACTATGATCAAATTTAGGGTGAGTGTACATGGAAGTAGCTACCTATTGAATCGTCTTTTGTAGCTCTTATTTCTAGCTTTTTATTTTATGGAATCTTTTGGTGGATGTATCTACTTGTGGGATTATATATTTAACTTGCTGACTTTTGGCGTTTACCATTTATTTTATGAGATGTTGGATGTGGTTGTACTTGTTGGAGCAACACCTCTATGTAGGTGTTTTACGGGAATATCTCAAGGGTATGAGTATCCGATAGATCGATTCATAGATCTAGTGTATTTACTCTATTTATAATTGAGTTGTACTTGATTTAAACATACATTTTTCAACAAACTATCTTTTTATTATCTATTATTTTCGGTGTTAAATTTTTTACAAGGATTTTACTATGTAAAAAGTTATATTAAACTTTCTTTTTGCACGTGACTCTTTTATAACTTGGAATGAGTTTTAAAACGAAAAAAAATTACTTGCATTTTATGAAAATGCATTTTTTAAGTATAAATTTCAAAAGTAATCTTTTAAAATACACTTTTGGTATTAAAACTCAGGGTATTACCAAAATAGTTTGATTGAATCTATTAAAATGAAAGTGTGATTCAATCAAATATGAAGTAAACTTGAATGGCTTAATGATTGAACAAATCATATGAAATCATAGTAAATGGAAAATAAAATATTAGACATAATTCACAATTGTTGATGTAAATTCAAAATAGTTTTTTAACTCAAAAATTCTATTCCTTAAAATGTCTCAAAATAGAATTTTTCAATATTACTAATATTTATATAACTCACAGACTAGAAACATTAAGTGACACCACAATTTTTATACTACTACCTCTTCTTTGTCCTTGCATATATAGTACATCTAGAACTAATTCAATAGAATTGGAGTTTCTTCATTTGATAAGATAAAACGTTTACAAGCTCAATCGACAAATGTTACAAGGCTTGTACACCAACCTTCTTCGCTCAAAACCAAATTTATTGAAACAGCCTTCAAAAGAAAATTTGAAACTTTATCTTCAAGATGAAGATAACCCCTCCAATCTTGAAATATAACACCTTGGAGCAACCCTCGCCCTAGATCTTGATGAAAATACATCTTTATACCTTTAAAGAGACGCCAATCAATTTCCCCTCGATCGTCCAAATTTGTAGGAATCTACCCAACAAGAGATGCCCTATTCTCGATGTTTTCCACTCAAAGTTTCACTCCCAAACAAGACTTTAATTAGAAAAATTGTGTAATCTAGATTATGATATTGAATGCATGAAAATTGATATATAGGTGAAAGTATTCTTAGTAAAACTGAAGGTTCAGATCAGTATATAAAGAGACATGAGTTTATTGGTGTTGATGGAAAATTTAATTTCCTCAGAGGTCAATGAGTCAAAGAATGCAAGAACCAAGAATTATGGACTTGATGAATTTTGAAGAAGGTTTATATTTTGACAAAATAAAGCAAATCAGATGTCATGTCAAAGACAATTTACTTAGCACGATGTTTGGAATTGTCAAACAAGAGAGTTCATTAGATTGGTGATATGTGTCATGTTGACACTACTAGCCGTGAGGATGATTTGTCTGCCTACTCGTTAGCAGAAATCACATCTAACGAGCGATTCTTGATTCTTTATCAAAAGTCTTACCACTCACACTTTAATTCGAACAATCTCCCCCTCAAGTGTGAGTAACCCACAACACTAAATTTGATCCACACTAGGATCTTCTTCCCCCGCTCTCCACCAAGCTGAACCATGACTTTGATACCACTTGTTGAGGAGTTTAGGGGAGCGCGACAACATCAATGGGCTAAACTTCAAGGATCCCTAAGAGATCTTGACGCCACATCTCAGTCCAAAACCTTAAGGCAATGGGTATATGAGTCACCTATCTTATATATCCAACATTTCCTTTATTTCTAATTGATGTAGAACTAACCACTCAAACTTGAATTGCAACATCATCCACAAGCCATCTAATTGCACAACGTTAACAACCTTTTGTCTGTATTTTGTTTAAAAACCTTTTTCTTGGATTGAAACACTTTTGTTGCATTTCTACTTTTAACTCATTTTCCTCCATACGTTTTCTTGCATTAAAAGACAAGGCGTCAACTTTCATTGAGGGATCTCACTCCGACTTAGCCTCCTTGCACCCAGGATGATGGTTCCTAGCCTCCCTGCACCACTTGAATTCTAGTTTCTAGCCTTCTTAAACTATTGACACTAACGAGTAATATTATTAGAAAATAAAATAGAATATAAATACAATATTATATAAAATACTGTGAATATATTATATTTTATTTTTTATTAATTATTAAATTATTGTATTTGTGTCAAATTTTGTATTTCAATAATATTAGAGAAAAATATAATATATAATTCTATTACTTTGTAAACATAATTGAATAAATACCCATATGGTGACGTAAATTTCACTATAAATTTTGAAACTCTCACTACTAAAATAATTTTGTTACTAAATTTTACCGACAATTAAATTCATAAATATCCAAGTAATTAGACTCAAGTAATTAATAAATTTCAGTTAAGAACGAATCGTTGGAAGAACCTGAATTTAAATTTTGCTTAGAATAACTATTGGCTATCAGATTATATACATATCTTATAATCGATAAATTATTTAAGAAATTGTCATCTTAAACATTCTAGAGATTTCGTTCTAATTTTAAACTACTTTATTTAAATTGTAAATAACATCTCAATATATCTTAATTTAATATCAGATTTAATATCAGAGTACCGAGAATGTAAAAAATTAAAAATATCAATAAATTTTTTTATATGGATATTAATCAACATTGCACCACATGACACCTTTTCAAAAAAGTAACAACCGTAAGTAACCGCTTAAAATTGAAGCAGAGAATGTTCCTCTTACACCACGTAAAGCTAGACTTAGATGTGGGCCAAAATAAGATATAGAAACAGCAACATGTTTAAAAGGGAGGAAATAAAGTTGTCTGCTTCGTGTTTTACTTATATTTCACAAGAACATGCAAGCAAGTGTTTAATTATCATCAGATCAATTAAACAAAAGTTAACATCAAATTAAATCTTAGAATCAATCTAACAAAAAAATGTACACAAATTGTTACCTCGAACCTAAAACATGAGTTTTACACTAAAATAATAGTAACAACAAATTGATCTTTACAATGTGTATCACATATAATCCATTATTTTCCGCCTGTGTTTATCTAATTAATGGTGAATATACAATGTTTAATAAAGTAAATCAATAAAAATGTAATTTTTTCAAAAAAAAATTATAAAACTTTTTCTTAAATTATATGAAACTACCTAATGTGTCCACAATAATAATATATAATTACATGATAGAATTACGTTCAAATACAACCAACAAGATATAATAAGATATAATAATTGAACAATTGGATATCTGAACTGATTTAAGTTAAAGGGAAAAGGAGTCCAGAAACCAAAGCTCATTTTTCTAGTTTTAAATTCTCTTAATTAATATATTTGGGTTTAGTGGTTACCCCCATATTTTGTTTTGTATTTTTTCCTTATTTTATATTGATAAATATTTGTTGATGCAAAAGATTGTTAGAGTTAGTACGTAGTACCAACCTAGTTGCAATTGTTGGCGCTAATATTGCTCTCTGCATCCTTTGGTTCATAAAAAAGAGACTAGGGTTCAAACTCTAAATGTGTAAAAATACTAACTTAATTAATTATTAACCTTTTTATAATAAAAAAACAACATACAATAATAAGTTTTCGAAAAAACTAAGATTTAATAATTAAATGAGAATTGATTCAAAAAAATAATAATAAGATTAGAATTTGCTCAAAAATTAATTAGATTAGAATTCAAGCTAACATTTGTCATTCCGCAAAAAAAATATTATATTTAATATATAAGACTTTTGGTATGCCATGCAATGACATTATACCATAACCAATAATTATAAATAATAACCCTTGTATGAACTACTGATTTTTAGGACAAAACTAAAAAAATTATATATCTATCTAATTAAGTAAATAGAGTCCAAAAAAAATCTAATTGGCTAAATTACATAAGAAAATTATAATCAATTCATATTCTCAACCAAATGGTGATGAGCTATTACCTACCACAACATTGATCATAGGACTCATCCTTTCACTTTGAAAAGTTACTCTACTTGGTGATGATATTCCAAGCTTCATTGATGCATCAAATTTCTTCTCACCAACCTTTGTGTCATAGATAGTATCACTTTCATCTTCACCTTTAAAATTAGGAACATCTTGAGGACTAATGGATGATGAAGCTGTTCCCAAATCATGAAGCCTTAAATCATTATCATTCCAAATCAATGGACTCTTTCCACTTCCATTAAAATTAGGGCTAGGCCTTTTCTTCCCAACAAACAAATTTTCATTATTATTTGGCATAAGCATTTCATCAAGGGTTGGCCTCTCTATGATGTGACGATGATGATCAAGTTTTTCATCATCACTACCACAAATGTTAAGGTCTTGAAAAGGAGGATAATTAAGAGGAGAAACAAAATCTTTCATGATACTCAAGTTAGGGGTCCCTTGAGTTCCAATAACACCCTTGAAATTTGTAGCTGCAACTGCCATGTTTTCACCAGCAAGTGTGCTATAAGCCTTCTCCAATATACTTTGCATGTATTTACCTTGAGCCTCAATCCTCAATTGAAGGTGCTTTTGAACCTGCCACAACATTATAATAAACCTACAAATTATGCTTGGTGTCTCATTTTAGTGTCTTTAACCCTCAACCACCAAATTAGAGAGTAGTTTTTTTTTTCTACTCTAATTTTTTCTTTTTGTTATGGGTACGTTACACATGGACATCGTAAAAAATGTTTAAAAGAGAAAATAAAATATTTTATTAAAGATATTGAGATTTATCCCTCGACTAGAGTCATATTAAACAATCTTATTTTGTCGATTATTAAACTTTTTTAAAAGGATAAAAACTATGATATGTGTAATATGGAACTCTCCAAAGTGGTCCAACATTGTACACTTACCATTTTTAATAAAAAATGAATTTTATGACAATAAAAAACAAGAATAGATATAATATTTTATTAAAATTTACTTAAAGTAGTAAATTCTATCTTTAGACAAGATCTATATTGAACAACCTTTGAAAAATATAAATACTTCACTATTGGTTAGTGTTGTGTACTCCAAAATGATCCTCTCTACTAAATTGAGGAGAGAGATAAAGAGAAATATTACAAAAAGACAAAAAGTAAAAGAGAGAAGAAGAATTGATGAAAGAGATTAAGAGTGGAGAGGATTTGATGAAGAGGATGCAAATCCATTGTTTACCTCTAGTTGTTCATGCAATCTTCTGTGCACCTCCATTTGCATCCTAAATTATTCCATCAACCATGTATTAGTTACAATAGTTACATTCTTGTAAATAAAAAAAAAAAAAAAAAAAAAAATACAGTAGTTACATATTCACATACAAAACATCATACAACAAAAAGAGTGGCCAAAGTTTCTCATTATACGAGGTAGATTATATATATATATATATATATATTAAAAATAAACCACTACTTTAATCCTTGAAAGTATAGTACTTTGTTATTTTGGTCATTGATTCAATAAAAAATCCAAATTAATTTTCGAAATCAAAATAGTTTTTAAAAGATACAACTTACTATTATAAAAATATTTAAAAGATAAATTTATTGTCAAAATGGTCCATGACCGTTATAACATCAAGACTAAACTACCTGACATTTTAATGATTTGGAGACTAATTTGAATTTTTTGTTGAGTCAAAGACAAAAATAATAGTGTTACATGCTTTCAAATACTAAAATTGTGATTTACCCGTAAAACAAGATTATGGTAAGTATATCTATATCCTCAACGAATTATTCTTTTTTTTTAGGAAATTATTATTCTTTTTATTGACAAACATTATTGTTGGTATATTAATATGTTATTAGCTTGAATTTAATATTGGGCCTTGTTTCAAAATTATTCAACTATCCCAACCCAATTGCTTAAGCTACGTACTTGACCACAAAAATAATTAATCTCGGCAAAATTATTTAAAACCTCAAAATAATTTGAAATAAATTTTAAAAGTAACAAAATACATAATTGTTGAAGTTATTTTATATGGAAAAAAAAAAGTAAAACTAACTACGGAAATTAGTGACAATAAAAATGAAATCTCTCTCAAATTTCTTGTTTACCACATTTAGTGACAAATTTAAAAAGAGATTCACATTTTCCCTCTATAAATTTATTGCTAAATTAAATTTTTTTAGTAGATGTTACGTTTAGTTTTTTTTTATTAGTTATATGTATAGGCACTATATTCATGTAATTAAAGAATTCATCAAGAGAGGTTCAAAAGAAAAACATAGATTATTTCCTCTAAATCAAAAGAAGAAAAGTACTAAAAGAATAGAGTAGAGGAAACTATACTTTACATTAGTTTACTTGTGGTTGAAGGTTTCAAATATATATATTAATTAAGAAGAAAAAAGTGAAGCATACTCGTTCATGTTGCGGCCAGTCATAGAAGACGAGGTGCCAGTATTTCGCTGCAGTTCAAAAGCCGAAACTGTCATGAAAAATAAAGTGTTGCAACACATGAGAATTTAACAAAGTGTAAAGATAAAAGCTCAGAAAATAAAAATACTTAAAGAACCTATATAGAAGAAATTAAAGTTTCATGTCACCTCTCATACCATCCTTAACCGACTGTTCATTGAATTCCTTGTGGGGCTGCTTTCCAAGCCTAAATTTCTATAAATGCAAAAGAAAAAAAATTAAAGAAGTTAAAGTAAAAGGGATAAAGAAGAAAAAAAATTGATAGTGTCATAAATTAAAAGTGAGCTAAATGAGGAAAAGAAGTTTGGAATATATATAGTTTTTGTTCAAACCTGAAGATGGCTCTTGAGGTGGTAAAGGGTAAGACCCTTCACACCCATAACCCTCATGATTGTTTTAGGAGTGGCTTCTACACACAACAAACAAGATATAGGAACCGTTACTAAAACATATAGAGTTCTTGCAAATAGTTATTGTATTAAAGACATAAAAGACGAAAATATATGTGAGTTATATATTTTAGCAACAAATTATAAAGATTTATTTTTAATGAAAATATATTTTTCTAACAAATTTAAATGAAAATATATTTTTAATTTCCATCACATAAATTAGTAGCCAATTGTAAAGATGATCGAATTTCATATTTTTTTTCCTTTAAAGTTATGTCATGTGATTTACTTTTTCTTTCTTTATAGTTAAATAGATTGCACCACATGAAAGAAAAGAACAAAAAGAAAAAGATGAGCATACTATCTGGCCCTCCAAGCTGAGCAACAGCATCGACGAAGCGTTCATGGAGTTCGACGGTCCATCGAAGCCGCGGTTTCGGATCGGTGGTGAGGACAAGGCCTGAGTCACCTTGACCACACATAGGTCTATCATGTGATGAATTCATAGTTGAGGGCTTCTTTGAAGGAAACATTCTTTCCATCTCTCACTATATGCCCCCCTCTCTCTCTCTCTCTCTTGTTTTCTATATAACTTTGATGAGGAACTTAGCTGAAAATGGAAAGAGATTCAAGAACAAATGCGATGCAAAGAAAGAAGAATAGGGTGCGTTTCTATATAAGAGGAGATGGAGAATGTGAATGACTTTATCTACCTTCTCTAAAGAATAAAGGAAAGAGCAAGCTTATAACCTTGCTTAAAAAGAATACAGATTAAACATATATTGATTTATTTTATAAATAAAAAAAATTAAAAGTATTCCTATTCTAATATACAAGCCTCTCTTTTTGCCAAAGGCACCTCTCTCTCTCCAATGTCCAATCTCGATTATTATTAACCGTAGCTCTAATCTATCATTATTAAATTGTTATTACTAATCTTGATTTAAGGACCTCTTTGATAGTAAGGATAAATGAATATCAATTAGTGATAATTTAATTATTGTTAAAAGTTTTACATTTGATGAAAGTTTTACATTTGATGAGATAAAATCTGACAAAGTATTTATAATAGTCATCACGTCAGTTTTGTAGGATTGTGTTAGATTCAACTTCAAATTCTAATATTGTACTAGAGCATATCCAAGATAAATAGGTTCACCTGCTAGCAGGTCACCATTATCGGACAACTCGGCTCACACCGTCACGTCCAAATGTCTAGTCTTACGCATGAGGAGTGTCTTAAGAATTCTACATTGGATAAGATAAGGTCTACAATGTGTTTATAATTTGTGGTTAGCCCTCATCCTACAAAACGGTTTTTGGGTTGTTTTAGCCACAACTAAAATTATAAGAATCATGTCACCTATGAAGCTTAAATATAGATAGTGCGGGTGTGATACGATACGGATTCGCAGACATGTGAAATTTTTTAAATTTAGGATACGATAACGATCATTATACATTTTTATACATGTGTTTATAGTTTTTTAATAAATTTTTTAAAATTCTATATACATATACAATACTTGTAAGCAAAGAGACACCGATCATTCTTCATTAATATATAACTATAACGATCATAACTTTTATAATATATTTAAATTCATGTGTAACAATATTAACAAAAATGTCATTAAAAGGATTTAAAATTAATATTGGCTTTCTACAGCAGCTAACCATTCAAAAATATTTTTTATTGTGTCTTTACACAATCATTCTTAAAAACAAAAGTAATTTTGAAGTCTAGTTCAACGAGAGAAAATTTTTTCAATTCAAAAAATTCAACATCATCTTCAAATGAATCATATACATATCCATTATGTCTAAAAAAAAATGGCCGCACCTTTAAAATATTCGGACTTCATAACATATGAGCATGTAACTTTATCCTGTCTTATCTCTTTTTTATATAAAAAAATGTATCCTAGGGTGCGAAACAAGTTAGAGAGCAAGAGAATTTCATAATTAATTAATTAATTAATTCATTGACGGATATAAAATATACTATTTTTATAAAGAAAATGTTAGTATGGTAGTTGATTTAGTAATTTTCTCTTTTATAAAGGTTTAAATCTTGGTCCTTTCACTCCTACAACATTTAGCTTAAATCAGTTGAGTTATGCAACCTCCAATCTATAGTATAATTTTAGATATAAAAATAAAATCTAATAAAATATAAATATATTATAAAACAAAAATTTAAACTGATATTAAATTAAAAGTTATATAAATATTAATAATTGATTCATAGTGGACTAGATCGGATCGGAGTTATGAACCACGATGAAAGACAACAAGAGCTCTTCAATGAAGGCGGTATATCTGCACACACTTTGACGATCAAATAACTACAACTTCGATGATCCAATGGTTCAGTCTCACATAATTAGACTAACAATGATTTAAGAATTCCAATTTTGATGATCCAAGAGTTTAATCTAACCTATTTAGACTAACTTTAACTTAGGAATTCAAATTTAGATGATCCAACACTCTAATCTCAATTAATCCACTAATTAACGATTGTTTAATCTCAGCTAAATAGACTAAACAATATACAAGAATTCTAATTTTGATAATACATTGGTTCAATCGGACCTAATTACACTAACTTAGAATTAGGAATTCTAATTTTGATTATTCAACGGTTTAATCTCACCTAATTAGACTAACCAAGATTAAGAAAATATAATTTCAATGATCCAAGACTTCAATCTCACCTACTTAGACTAACTACTACTTAGAAGTTCTAATTTTGAAAATATGAAGGTTCAATCTAACCTAATTAGACTAATTTAGGCTTAAGAATACTAATTTCGATGATCCAACTGTCCAATCTCACTTAATTAGACTAACGTCGGTGAAAATATTATAATTGCAACCATTCGACATTCAATCTCACCTAACTAGACTAATTACAACTTATAAATTCAAATTTTGATGATCTAAAGGTTCAATCTCACATAATATTGAAGATCCAACATTTCCATTTAACATAATTAGATTAACCACGAATTAGAAATTCTAATTTTGATTATCAAACAATCCAATCCACCTAATTAGTCTAACTACGACTTAAGATTTCTAATTTTAATGATCCAACATTTCAATACCACCTAATTAGATTAACTTAAATTTAGGAATGCTAAATTCAATTATCCAAATGTTCAATCAAACATAATTAGACTAACTACGACTTAGGAATTATAATTTTGATGATCAAATGGTTCAATTGAACCTCATTACAGTAACTTAGACTTAGGAATTCTAATTTCGATGATTCAACGATTCACCCTCTTCTAATTAGACTAATTACGACTTAAAAATATAATTTCAATTATTCAACAACTCAAAATCACCTAATTAGACTAATTTTGATAATCTAATGGTTGAATCCAACCATAATGAAAATAACTTATTTTCAAAAATCGGTTATAAAAAATGATTTTTATGAAAAATTACTCAAAATAACTTTTTAATTTAAGGAATTTTTAAGATTTTCATATTTGATTTTCAATATGTTTGTTTGGATAGCTTAGAACAAAATTTCTTTTAGGTGTGTAAATTAGCAAAATAATTTGTTTTGCAGTATAGAAATTTACATATAAATGTAAGATTTCAATTTGAATTCAAAACTTGGTATTCAACTCATAATATCATAGATTTAGCATTTGAACTATGTTTAAGGGACAGTAACATGAACTTTAACATGTGTGTATATTTATAGATGAGGAATACTATGGCCACACCCAATAACACACTACCATCTATTAGGCCACGTCATTCCCTTATTATAATCACTAACGTAGTGATCGGTTCAGCCAGTTGAGATAAAGCAACGTTTTTGTCACAGACAAAAAAACAGAGAACATGCTCTCCTCTCTGAAATTTTTGGTGATGTTTTCTACAATTTTCTCCGTCGCTTTCTCTCCATCTTGACGAGCACTCATCTCTGAATAAAAATATGTTTTACCCACGTTTTTGATGCAGGTCTAATAGTCTTTGTCATCTAACTCGCAAACGAGCTGAATCAATTTTTAGGTTCCCTTTCTCTTAGACAAATTGATGTGAGTATTACAATGAGTATTATCGACTTGCTATTGATTTGATGAATTGATTGAAGAATCATTGTATTTTTCTGGTGAGCTCAAGATTTGCACTATGTCCAACTAAGGTTTCCAGCAGTATCCTGCTTTTTATACGAATGCTATTTATACATTTTGGAAAAAAGAAAAGTAGCCTTCTCTATTATAACATTGGAATTTTGAGGCAAACATTGTAACTCCAACGTTGTATCTTTTGAGGTAAGCAATCTAACTTTTGCAATGTCAATACAAATTGATGGAGTAATCATTATACCAAATTGATATTTGATTAGTTCTTTTATTTCCAAATTAATATTTGATAATTATGCAATAAAAATATGTAGAGAAATGTTATTTAAACACATTTCTAAACACAAATACATATGGCTCCTACGCAATCTTTCTCTTCTTTTACTTTTCCCTTTTTTTACTTTCCCCCTTTTTTATCTCTCCTTTTTCACATTTTGTATTTGTCTTCCTACAAAAAAAAATCTCACACATTCATCTTTCTTTTCTTCCATAATTCCTCATTCTCCCTTTTATTTACTGATTTTAATCAAATTTTTAATGAAGTAACTTGTGCAACCTTATCTCCTCCCTTGCAAGGTAACTTCTCATTTCCTTCTTTCCCACAATGTTGAGTTTCAAATTTTGTCTTTGATTTATTAATGGAGTTGTTTTTTTAGACATTAGTATTGAGAAAAATTGCAATTGTTTTTGGTACGTTGTTTTGCTTAGATGTGAATTTTTGTTTTTTTTATTCATACACGTTTTTCTGGGTTTTTTGGGTTCATACCTGGTTTTTCTGTTTTTGGTTTATAATATAAACATTATTGGTTAATGAAGTATAATAAATGGTTAATGACTTATTTTTGTCTAAAAATTAGGGCTGTGAACTGTTAATAAATCATGTTAATTATTTTTGTCTAAATATTAAGTTTCATCACTGTTAATCAATTATGTTAATCAGATTTGAATTGTTAAGTTTCATCAATGTCTAAATTATTGTTAGGTCTACCACATTTCATATTATGTGATTAATAGTGTGTTAATTTTGGGTCTTTATGATATTTTGTTTTAGGTTAATAGTGTAAATATTATTGGTTAGTGAAGTACAATAGGTGTTTAATGAATTATTTCTGTCTAAAAGTGGTAGGTCTAACACATTTCATATTATGTGTTTAATGGTGTGCTAATTGTTGGTTACTAAAGTGCATACAGTGGTTAATGATCACATTGAATTATTTTTTGTATTTTTGTGTGACATTTGCACTATCAATTGAAACTTCATGGATTGTGGTACTATTGAAGATGAAGGTATCAGAGTTGACAACCTTGATAATGATGACAAAGCATGTTGTTGGGAGCCTGCAACGGGGATGTGCTTTTCTTGCTTAGATGAAGTCAAATCATTTTATGAAGAGTATGCTTCAAGAAAGGATTTTGTATGACAATTTTGTTAATGAATTTGAACAGAAAGTTTGGTCAATCTTATCAGACAATATAAATTTGGTTAATGGCCTTAAGAAACATGGTTAATGTTGTGAACAACTTGGTTAACGGATTCAAATTAAAAACTTGGGCATTCTAATCAAACAAGATATAAACCTGGTTAATGACGTAAACAAATATGGTTAATTCCTTGCACAACTGTGTTAATAGATTTGAACAGAAATTTTGGCCATTCTTATCAGACAATATAAATTTGGTTAATGTTGTGAACAACTTAGTTAACAGATTCGAATTGAAAACTTGGGCATTCTAATCAACATTAATTTTTAACCATACATATTTGGAGACTAACAACATATAATCAACACTAATTTTTAACAATACATATTTGGAGACTAACAACATCTAATCAACACTAATTTTTAACCATACATATTTGGAGACTAACAACATCTAATCAACACTAATTTTTAGTCTTTCCTACAACTCATCATAGGTGGTGTTTATGGCACACTAATTTTTAACCATACATATTTGTTCATAAAAACAGAAAGAAAGAAAGAAAAAAAACAGGCAAAAAAAGTGTAGTTCAAATGCCACTAACTACATTGCTATAGAGAACCTTCCACAAACTCAAAATATGCCCATAACACACTTATTTTTTTTTCTTCTTCTTTTCATCCATATTCACAAACGAAATTTGATTGACTACACATTTAACTCGCTTCCTTGGTTTATCTTTCATTCTCCTAATTATGTTTGACGTTGGTTTTGCTGAACTGTTCTTGTTAGGCTCACCTGTTGACAAATGTATTAAAATTATATCATAACAAAACTACTACATTGAAATAAGTACACTAATATTTTTCATTTATTAAGAGAAATTGAGAAATTCTTCTTCTTATCGGAATTGTAATAATATACTTATACTCCTACACCAAAAGGGGGCTTGCAAATTCAATCTAATGATCATTTGAATCAGCAAAACTGTAATCTTAAAAAATCCCCAAACATGTTAATGAATTAATTAAGATACTAAACTTGTATTGAGCTGCAATGATATCCATAAATAGCTCCCAATTTAGAATTTAAGGTCACATAAAACATAAAGAAATTCCATTATTTAGCTTGAATTGGACAATAAATGAAAGAACATGCCAACAAAAGTAATGAGCAACAGCCAAAGGAAACAATGGAACGAATATCAGCCACACGAAAAAAATCCTAAATTGAATAACCAAAAATCCTAAACTCAAAATTAAAAACACCTAAATTGAAGGAAACAACAATCACACAAAGAAACAACGACAATGTTTGTAAAGGCAACTGAAAAAGAAAACAACAAGAGTATTGGTTACAATTCATAGCCTAATTTTTAGGCAAAAATTCACAGCCCTAATTTTTAGGCAACAATGCTTGAACAATTCACAACCCTAATGCTTGAACCAATAATGTTTACACTATTAACCAAAAAAAGAAAGACAAAAAAAAACTAAGAAAATCGTATAAGTGCCAAGAAAACCGTTGTATGAGCCAAGAACAACAAGTAAACAAAGCCGATCTAAACCGACAACAACAAAACAAAGTCAGAGAAAAAATAAAACAAAAATGAATAATAAAAGAAGACTGGCCTAACTGATCCAAAAGGAAGAGAGACTCACTGGGAGAGGAAGAAGATCGATGAATGAGAATGGGAGAGGAAGAAGATCGATAAAGATGAAAAAGAAGAGAGAGAAGAGAGAGTGTGGTGTTTGTTTGTTTAATTTTATTTTATTATTAATTAATAAAGAGAGTATAAGTGTGTATAAGATATATAGGTATACAGTACAGTAGTTGTGTTTGTATTTATGTTTTGAAATATGTATGTCTAACCTTTTTATGTTTACCGCTTGATGTTCTCTTAGGCTTTTTCTCGATCCCACTTTTGATTCTTTGATCCCCTTTTGTTTTTTGTTACTTGTAGTGACGTAAGTTGTTCTTCCAAACATGTTTCTTCACCATGTGCATGACATTGAAAATGGTAACTCATAACTTAACGATCCTTCCTCGATAAATTCAAAAGTCTTTTCATATAAATGATCAAACTTTTCCTTACTAGAACACAGATCTTCATCTTTTTTTTCCCTTTATGATGCTTGCTTCTTACATTACATCCTCGGTCCATCTTCTCAATATATATTGTGATGGGATAACAAAGACATCAACAGTCACTACAAGAAAAAAAAAATACAGATTGCGGTAGTTAAAAAGATGGTATGCGACAGTTGAAACTTCGGCAATTAAATCTATGCGATGATTTTCTAACCGTCGTAGATTCGTGCGTTGCAAGACTAGTTTGCGACGGTTCCAAAAACCACCGTTCCAACTGTCTGCCAAATTCGCGGCGGTTACAAAGTGCCTCCAAGCAAAATTTGTGATAGTTCTGATTTTTCTCAAGGTCTCGCGACAGTTTGTAACCGCCTCTATATAATATTTGCGACAGTTTGAATTTTCGCAAAATTTTGTCATTTGATTTTTTTTTCCAGTAATTTTGATATCTTATTCAATAATAATTAATCTTAATTTAAAATGATAAATATTTATAAATACCAATCATATATTTAAAATATACAAATATATAATTATAAATGACAAAATATCATTCATATAATCTATTCTAAAGTAACAATATTCATATATCGAACTTAGTTAAAACAATATATAAGGTAGTTTAAATAATCAAAAATCAAAATATTAATACTGTGACCGAACATAACAACTACATCAAACTTGAAAGTTCATTAAAATATTTAAATAATCCCTATTGATGTTGCTTCATGATCCTCATGCCGATAGCTGGAAACAGAGAAACATCTACCATGGCTTGATGATTCTAAGTCTGTTTTCTGAAAAAAAACATTATATATAATATATATTAAACTCAAATTCAACCAACTTTTTCACACATACTCAAGACTTTAATATTAACATCAAACTAATTAAATTTAAATAAGATCAAGCACCCAAAATCTAAATATAAACATGCAAGCATGAAAAAGAAATTGTAAAGGAAAAGGAAATTTATATTGGTTAACACACCCAAGCACAAATTGTATCATGATAAAAATGATACAAGCAAGGAAAACTAACATCCAAGCAAAAAGAAAAGATCGATCTAAAAATGAAACACCACAAATACAATGAAAATGAAAAACAGCATGATCAAGAATAATTCAAGATAAACATCACATATGCCTTAAATTGAAAATTACAAAAACATAATTCAAGCAAATGAAATCAAGGTTGTATAAATTATGGAACTTTTAGTATAATATCATCTCACATATCCTAGAATGCCATGGTATAATATCAACTCACAAGCCCCTAAATACCACCTTTCAACAAAAGTACCAAACCCCCAATGATTTTTATTATGGAGCTTCTTTTATTGGTATGTTTACAATAAATTATTAAACTTTGCATCATAGACCTTTTTTCTATACTACATTAGTGAATGGAAAAAAATCATCTAAGAGGTGGTTAAGATATTCTTCTAAATGGAAAAAAGAAATAAAACAATGAGCCAAGCCTTAAAGGCTCAAGAAGACATCAAAAAAGTTTAAGCTAAAAAAATTAAAATACAATTTTGGCCCTAAATATGATTCTTCCAACAACTTTTTATAACATGAGCATAATTTGGAAATTCCTGAATTGAGGGAAAATATCAATTTGTACCACTTCATAAAACTTAATCGAAACATACATACAAAGAAAAAGTTGAAAAAATGCAAAGAAAATAAGACAATTTGAACACCAACTACTAAAAACCTTAAGGGTTTTCCAGACAAGCGTTGGTTCAACTTTTCTCTTCTTTTTAAAACTTATTCCCAGTGTTCAATGTTGTAAACTTTGAAATGACAATGTCAATTACAAGAAAAGGGGTTTGAATTGTAATTACTCCTTTTTAAATTAATTTCTACTTAATTCAAATTCAGTTAACTCAAGATCATTCTTGGTTTTTTAAACACAACAAAAGCAGAACATTCTTGGTTAGTAAAATCACAAGAAAATTTTCCTACGTGATCAAGGGTTAGTTAATCATAAATAAATAGACATAAGGGGAAGAGAATCACATAGTAATATATATTGGTTCACCCAAAGTGAGCTACGTTCAGTCCTCACAATTTGTGAGCTTTTTCACTAAAGTGTTCAAACAAGATCGTTCTTGCTTTTCACACTAACTTTCCAGATCAATCTTGACTAGTTACAATATTTCACCTTTCTACCTTGAAAGGATTTTCAATAGTTTCCTTTCAATCTTAGAAAAGGTTTTTACAAATCACCTTTTAACCACAAAATGATTTTTTACAATTCACTCAAACTATCTTCAACACAATAGTCTTGAGTTTCAAATGAAATTATTTAAAGAGTATGATGGATCAGAATAAACTCAATCCTTGTTTGAGTTTAAATTCTTAGCAAAATAGATCCTTAAATCTAGTGAAGCAGAACTGGAGCCTTAACTTTCATTGAAGAGCTTTAGGATTTTCAAGTATGATTGTTTAAGTGATTGATTGCTTGCACTTTAAACTCTTGCAATATCCTTCACCTTGAGATTCTTTTTATAGGCTTCATGAAGGTTGATGACATCTCATCTAGCCGGTGCAAATCCAGTTGTTCAGTTGTAGCTTTAATGGATAAGTGTTATTTAAAAAGCAAGAATGTTCTTGCTGGACTTGAGAACATTTGAAAGATATTAGATGTCATGTTTTTCTCTATTTCGTGTGCAGAATGCTCAGAGGTGCAGTTGTAGTGTCTTATCAAGTTTGTCATGGTTGTACTTGTTGCTTTAAAAATCAGGAGGTTGATCTTGCTTGTTCGATCTTGATGTTTAGCTATTTCCTTTGTTAATCTTTTTGGAATGGATCTTTCTGATACAATCTTGTGTACATACATCTCGTACCTTTGTAATGAAGAATGGTTTATTAGAATAACAGAAACGATCTTGTCTTATTTCCCTTTCACGAACCAGAATGTTCTTGGTTTAATAAGATTGAAGGCTATGAAGAAGAACGATATTCGTTTTTCTAATTTTTATTAACTAGAATGTTCTTCGATTATCATAATGATCTTCCTTTTTCCAAAATGATCTTGTGTTGATATGTTTAATACCTATCTTTAATTAATACCACTACAAAAAAATTGACTTATCGTGACACTCAACTTTTAGTGATATCTCTTTATTTGTCACTATAATTACTTTTAGCTACACAATGAGTGTCACCTATTCTTATATATCACTATAATTACTTTTAACTACAGACTGAGTGTCACCTATTCTTATATATCACTATAATTACTTTTAGCTACAGACTGAGTGTCACCTATTCTTATTTCATGTAACTACATTGTCTTAATTTAACAAAAACTCAAATATTCACAAAAAAAGATAACACACAAAAAAAGATTATCTCTCCTAATCTCCCTCCCCTTTCTTAATAACGTTTTCCACACTCTCTTCTCTAACAATCCTTTCACTTTTTCAGTTTCTATTCTTCATTTCCACATCAAAAAAAAAAAAAAATCCCCGAATCACAGTTCAAAAATTCTACCCTATATGCAATGTGTTTCGAAATTTCCAATTCAACGATGTTGAGGCGAACACTGAAGCTGAAAAATTAGGGTTTTGGAATGAGAGCTCATGGCATTTGCTAATGCTGCAGTGATCGGTCCTTCTCTGTATGGCGTTGGTTGCATCGCGAAGATTCCGTTGTTGAGTTCGCATGGCGAAGTAATTGGTTCTGGATTTTGTGGTTCTTCATTTTGCGTTGGGTCCCACTCTGGGAAAAGTGATGTAGTTCTTGAAAGGAGAAAATTGAAGTCTGTTGATAAAAATAATCACGTTTTTGAAAATTCACACATGAAATCTGCAGTTGAAATCCCAGTTTCTTGCTATCAGGTAGTAGAAAATTGCTGTGTTTGTTAATTTAAATGTGTATTTTTGTGTTATTTATTTCCCCATTATTATTATTATTATTACTATCATTGCCAATTCTCAAAGTGACAAGATGTCAATGATAGGATCCAAGTGAGTTTTGTGAATTCCATGAATGTTTGGGAGTGATAACCTATGAAGCACCGATAGAGACACAAAACATGACACAAACACATTGTAATAATTTAAAGAAATAGAAGTGATTGTATGAAGTGGAGGATCTAGGACTCTGGCCCAAGGGTGCAAAATAGATTTTGGGTTTAAGCCTTTAAGGTGTCAATTTTTTTTGAGGGAGTAGAGGCATTGGTCATGTTTTCAAAGTTTAGGGTGTGCAAGTATACACCCTCACTATATATTGTATGTAAACACAGGTATCAGTGTCGGAGACTGACACATTTTTGGAGAATCAGACACATTGGATCTGAAGTGTTGGTGGGTGATAACTAGTATGTGATAGAAAAATAACTCTCAAGCTTAAAGAAAACTTTGATAGTTTGATGAGCATTTATAATAAGACCAATGGTGTTGTATGGAATTGAGTGTTGGGCGGTAAAAAAGGTAACAAGACAGGAAACTTACTGTTGAAGTGATGAGAATGTTACAATGGACGAATGATTGTATAAGACCAGATAGGATTGGAAATGAATTTATAAATTATTAGAGAGAAAAAGGGATATGTTTTTGGACTTTGGAGACAACCTGTAGATCAGAAGTAGATAAGGAGAGCATGGAGGATAGTCTTATTAATTAGAGGTAAAGGAGAGACCAAAGAAAATTACAAGCCAAACTATAAAGATAGATTAAGGGGTAATCGGTCTGTATTTTGACCTATTACAGATGACTCCACCTTGTAGGAAAATACTTGGTTATCACTCTTATATTCTTACTAGCGTCCAGACATGCACTTTTGTCTGCTTTTCTATTGCGCCAACATATGTTAATCACGAACAATAATTTTTGTGTAATTTTTATCTATACAATTATAAATTACCATGTTTTGTTATTTGTGAAGATTGTACTTTATGGAAAAACACAAACTGCTCTTTTTTGTAGTATCCTTTATTGTTGCCAACTTGCCATAAGGAGGAAACTGCTCTTATAACTGTCCATTTCTATCCTATAAAGAGTATTATTGTATTTTTAAAGGCCACACCAAATATGGGTATTGCCTTTATTATTAATATAGATAGTATAGATTATTAGTTATGAAGCATGTACTCCTCTGGGATTAGGCGTGTCACCGTGTCCAACATGCGTCAGTGTCCAACACCCGTACGACACGTGTTTGACAATTCAGACAAGGTGTCTCAATTTTTTCTCTTTGCTTCGGCACACCTTACACTCCCTTTGGACACATCTTATACTTATTTATGGGAGTTAATAATTTACAAAGTCTTAGCATTTCTGCCCTAGCATTTTTGTTTTCTATGTAATGAAGGAATCTGTGTTTTTGGGATGATTCAGCAGCTATGACGAGTGTTTTATCATTTCAAGTTTGCAAATAGACTGTTAATATTTGGTTGTCTTTGTTATATTAACTTGTCCATGCTGATTTCCATTTTATCTCTTTCAAGATTAATGCTAGACGACTTGGTTCATACCATTTTGCAGCTCATTGGTGTTCCTGATCGAGCTGAGAAAGATGAAATTGTGAAGGCAGTTATGAGTTTAAAAAATGCAGATATTGAAGAAGGTTACACAATGGGCGTTGTTGCATCTCGCCAGGTATAGATGTCACCACCAACATTGCTTTGCTATATTTGGTTTTAGAGACTCAGATAAATTGAGTTGTTGTTTGTTGCTCTCATCTTATATGACTTTGCAGGATCTTCTGATGGATGTTAGGGATAAGCTCCTTTTTGAGCCAGTATATGCTGGTAACCTGAAGGAAAAGATTCCCCCTAAATCTTCCCTTCGTATTCCTTGGTCTTGGTTGCCTGGTGCTCTGTGCCTTCTTCAAGAGGTACATTTGGCATGTAATTCCTTATCATAGGTGCCTTATTGAAGTGTACAGTTGCGAAGATTGGCTTTGAGAAGAACAAAGTATCTCAAGGTTTTGAAGCTCTTGCTCGTGCTCAGTGTCTTCTAAGAAGTAAGCCATCTCTTGCAAAAATGACACTGCTATCTCAGGTGCGGAACGTTTTTCAAGTGTATATTCAGTTGAGATCTTTAAGTCCCTAGCTGGTTTGCTTAGTATTGGAACAATCCTGAGGATGCTTTTAATGGTTTCTAGATCGAAGAATCTCTTGAAGAGCTTGCACCCGCTTGCACCTTGGAGCTACTAAGCATGCCAAATACCCCTGAACATGTTGAACGAAGACGGGGAGCAATTGCGGCTTTGCGTGAATTGCTTAGACAGGGTCTTGATGTTGCCCATCATTGGTATTTCTCTTGCCATCATGTTCAGTCAGTTTCTTTTTTTTGTTTTCCTTCACGAAATGCATTGCAAAGGCTTTAGGTGCATGTGTTACCTTAGTGGTGCTCCTCCTATTTTAGTCTTGAGGAGCCTAGTGGTTAAGTATGTTCTCATTGTGCGCTATTAACAGTGGCATAGATTTCAAAATTAGTATGTTTTAGAATAATTTATGCTTATGTAGAGTCTGGCCTAAATGCCATATGCTACGATTCATTTCTTTCCTTTTTTCAATTGAAAATGAGATTTTGTTGGGCTTCTGGAAATGTTTCTTTAGTGTATGTTATGTTTTTACACGAGATAACAGCTAAAGTGTAATGGTTCAAGAACTTTTTTTATCCTTTATTTTAAGATTCTATGATGTAATTTTGAGTTTTTGATTTCTTAACTCAAAGCATTTGCTAAACTTTGCCAGGAATTGTTGCTGAAGGATTCTATGCTTGATTTATACCCAGATACTAAAGGTTGTTCTCCAGCTTTGGTAAGATCAGCTATAGTAAATGAAACTAATTTATTGCTTTGATTCCAACAAAATGTTATTTACAGATGTTCATCTCTGCAGGCCAATTTCTTTAATGCTCAAAAGAAATTTTCTGGAAGTAAGAATTCCAAAGGATCTCCACAAATGTTTCCTACTATATGTCACAGACCTCTATCATATTCTGGTTCCGTAGAACGAAAAAATTTCGAGGAACCTCGCTCATATATGAGCTCTTCCCCAAATTTGGGGTTTGTTGTCAAGCAGCTGGCTCCTACTGATCTGCAGAGTTCACTGCTATCTGGAAAAAATGAAAACAGACTCAATCCTAGCGAGCCACCTGTTAAAGTGAAAAGGAACCTTGGCAGTCATCACAATGGAATTTGGAATAATCACTTCACTCGTGCTCAAGTATTTGAAAGAATAACATACATTACCGTACTGGGTTGTATTGCATTTGCTTCTATGAAGTTGTTGGGAATGAACCCGGGCAAGAATTTTACTCGTACTAACTGGGCTTTCACAAAATCCAACAATTGTGCTAACTACACTATAGGCCCGGCATATATTAGGCGAAGTTCTATTGCCAACAAATTGAAGAGAATTATGTCGATGGTTAAGATACATTTTTTGCACCGGCCAGATGCTGGCAGCCAAAGTGATTTACACATTTCTCTGTCCTCATCATCCTCCCCTATTAATGTGTATAGGAGGATGATGTCTATGGAGGAAGCAGAAACCCTTATTAGGGAATGGCAAACAATCAAAGCTGAAGCTTTGGGGCCTAGCCATGAAGTTAGTGGCCTAGCTCAAGTCCTTGACGAATCTATGCTTGCTCAGGTAATGCATGTTGTGGTCTTCTTTAACCACTTTTTATATAATCAAATATCATTTGAACCATTCATTGTTCAATCATTCAATTCATCAATCTATAGACTACTGAATTATTAAATGAGCATGTTATACTCTATCATATGGTTTCTCTTGTTTACTTGTGACGAGTAACATAACATTTATAATAAGCTTGTTGGTTTATGAAAATGATGATGAAAGGGAAATCATATCAAACTAATTAAACATGTGCATTTCTTGGGCAGTTTGTTATTTTTTGTTTGCTACAAACAAAATGTCTTTAACTAAAATTAAACACCACAAAAAAGCTTGAATATAAATGATTGTATTTTAAGAAAATTTATGTCTTTGGTATTTATTATAGATGGCTTATTTGAGAAATTTTTGTCAGTCCTACATAGTAGCAAATAAATCTGTGGGTAGATGACTCGATAGTGTTTACAATCTTATCGGTGTTATCTTTGACAGTGGCAAGCCTTGGCTGATGCTGCAAAACAAAAATCTTGTCACTGGAGATTTCTTTTGCTAAAATTATCTGTCCTTAGAGCCGATATTCTATCTGATGGAAATGGATCAGACATAGCAGAAATAGAAGCCCTTTTAGAGGAAGCAGCTGAACTTATTGACAGTTCTCAGCAAAAGAACCCAAACTACTATAGGTAAGATGCACTTTTCTTGGTTTAACTAATAATTGAATTAGTAGTCTATATTGTTAAAATTAGTAGTCTATAAGCTTACCATGTTGTTTTATCAAGTATATGTTAATAAAGATATTTATTATAAATTTACTTTGTCATATTCATCGTTGGAATTCTCAGATTCTCCGACAAATCCCCTTCTTTTGATCACTCTGCACTCCTCGCTCTCTCTACTTCTCTTCTCAAAAGACTTTCCATCACTTCCAGTTCACCGGTAATTCATTCCGACCACACCCTCTTTTGTTAATTCAAATTGTAGTGATTGGACAATTTGGCCCCAAAATTTGTTAAATGACAAATTAGTTTCTAATATTGTTGGTCATGAATTAATTTAGTCTCTCTGTTATTTAATAGGTCCCAAAAATACTTGTGTTAGGTTAAAATATTTATACTGAATTTTATAAAAACTTTGTTTTAGAGCAAAAACATCCAAATATAAGTCACTTTTGTCCCAATATCATTTTAACCAAATCAATTTTGCAAAATTAAATTTATTTAGAAGCATGTTTGACAAATATTCAACCAAAATACATTCTTTATTGCTTTTATTTATTTATTTGATTTTAAGTATACATATATGTATATAGAGAGGGAATGATGAATATAGTTTAAAAACACTTGAGTTAGGACTTATTTTTTGATCACCTTGATTTGAAGAGCTAGCAATCAATCAGCATATTAATTCTTGACAGATAAATGAATCTCAAAAGGAGGTGATTAGGAAGGTTATAGTCTTTCTCTTTCAACATTGTCATTGATATGGTTTCCGTTATTTATTACCCATTTGTGTGATGAATAATTGTTTAAACATACCTACAATGCAGAAATATGGCAACTGGCTTGAGAAGCATGGCAAGACTGGGAAGTCTTCGATCAACAATTCATTGGGCCAATGAATGTCTTGAAGCTCTCCACCGAAACAAGGTTCATCCTATAACCTTTGAATAATTATTCCATTTAGGTTGTTTTCACTGCTTTCGTTTATCTTTATCTTACGATATATATTCATATGAATTAATTGATTGATGGAGGTACTAAAGTGATTGATATTCTTCAATTTTAAGGACTTATTTGCGATTTTGTAAATTCAGAGACTTGCAATTTTTAGAACAGCATGATGACTCACTCTTGACAATAATGTTAAAAAGTATCCGGTTTTGAATTTTGTCAGGTTCTGGTCAAGAATGCTGAAATGAACACAAAGAGAATTGCAGTGGCCATTGCTCTGGACCCTCCTAGCAGTGACACCACTACCCTTGATATAGTTCACTCACCACCCTCTACTTCTAGAATAATGCTTGTTTTTCCTTCTTGCTTATTCATAAGTTGGGAAATATATCACTTTTGTAAAGATTTTATGATCTAACTAGTGGAGAAATATTTTTTTTTTATGATCTAATTTCATTTCAATATTACCACAAGGATATGATACTCATGTTAGGATATAATTAAAATGCTAGGAATGCAAGTAACATGCATTTAATAGAATTAGTAAAATTAAATTATATTTTATTGTATATTTCAATGACATTAGTTAATAAAAGTACATTAGAAATTTAAATTTAATTTACTGGTATTAATATATTTAGAATTGCAATTAGAAGGGAGATAAAATAAATTTAATTTAATAGGAATAGATGAATTCTTTATTTATATTTTTTAGGTTTTAGTGACGGACAATACCGTAGGCATAGATTAATTTTTTATTTATATTTTTCTAGGTTTTAGTGACAGACAATACCGTAGGAATAGATCAATTCTTTACTTGTATTTATGTAGTTTTTAGTGACAGTCATTATTGTAGGTAGAAATAAAAAACATGTAGTGACAATCGTCAGAACATGGAGTGACACTCCTCAAAGTGTAGCAGGACGCCCCCTTAAAATTGACACTTAATTTGGGTGTCACTCAAAGTATTATTGACTTTTACCTACAGTTTTTAACATTTAGTGACACACTTTGTGTGTCACGATAAGTCAATTTTTTTGTAGTGTACACTCAAAAACACATGTTAAAAAGCAAAACACTTTTATAATCATAATAAGAAGTTTAATTAACTTTGTTTGATTATCATCAAATACTTTATTAATTTGGGATTTTGTCTCAACAAACTAGATCCCCAAACTGAATGTGCACACACGAGAAGAGGGGTTGAATTGTCTTTGCCAAAGTTGGTAACTTTTTCATAATTTATATTTAAATAAAAAAAAACTAGATCGATTTTGGTGACTTACTTGGTGTAGAAGCCAATCGGATTCAAAGGCAGTAAACAATGAAAGCATAAATAATTTGACACGTAGATTTATCCTGGTTCACCTCTAACTTGGCTATATCCAGTCCCCTCATTCAGAATGCTTTGATCCACTAATTCAAATACCTTGAATTACAAAGCACCTGCACCTGACCCTCCAAGCCAGTCTTCCCAAATAGCCTGACAACCCCAGACTTTTGAGGAACTAACCACCTTGACCCTACAAGCCAAGTCTACTCCTAATAACCTGACAACCCCAGATTGAAGAAGGAACTAAACCACTATCAGGTTGGATACAACAGATTGGAACTTGAGCAGTTGCTTCTAACAAAGCTGATAATAATAATAACTCTCACACTCTAAGAAAAGAACACTTAGAAAATATTTCTAATTGAACAACTGTTTCTCTCTTTAAACTCTAAGACTACTATTTTCTGCTTTTCGATAATTTTCTTCTTCAGCATTGAATATCTATTTATAGTAAAAATTTGGGCTTCAATTTAGTCCTTATTTAATTATGAATTGTATCTTGTCAGATTCCGTTTGTAAATTCTTCAAATTGATTATGTTCATATTTTGTTGTAGATAAATCTCGATCAAATCTTCTACAAATCTTCTTCAAATCTCGATCAAATCTTAATAAAATCTTCTTCAAATCTTAATTAAATCTTCAAATTTTGATCAAATCTTCTTCAAATCTAAATTAAATCTTCTTCAAATCTTGACCATATTTTCTTTTCAACTTGTTCAAGTATTTTCTTCAATCATATAATATTTTAGATTTTCATCAATTATAATTTGAAATCAAATCTTATTTTAGATTTTCTTCAATTATAAATTTGAATCAAATCTTATTTTAGATTTTATTCAAAAACATGAATCTTCTTTCATACTCTTTGAAGTCAAATATATTGTTCTCATAAAATACTTTAGTTAACATCAAAACTCTAAATGTAAAACCAACGTGATTCTGATTATCACAATAGATGGGAATGTTAGATTCTAGGATTTTGTAGTCTTCAAGTTGATGCTTCATCCAAAGTAGTTAAGAACTGCAGCCAGTTACTGAAATGTACTCAGCCTCTATTGTTGACATTACAATGGTGTTTTTTTATCACCTAAAATGGTGCAGTTGCCACTAGTGCTCTTTCTCTCAAGTTTATCTCCAGCATTATCAGAATCACAATATCCACTTAGTTTGTACTTAAGAGATTTCTTGTAGAACAAAGTAAGGTTGGTAGTGCTTTTTAGGTTTCTAAGGATTCTCTTAACAACAGTTAAATGTGATTCCGTAAGGTCAGCTTGAAATCTTGGAAATACACTAAACATGATGTCAGGTCTGGAAGCGGTAAGGTAATGTAGGGATCCTATCATTTCTCTATAGGGTTTTTGGACAACTCTTTCACTTGAATCATCTTTTTCAAGTGAACAAGTAGGGTGCATTGGTGTAACCATAGGTTTGCAATCACTCATCTTAAACTTCCTAAGAAGTTCTTTTGTATATTTAGTTTGATGAATGTATATACCTTTTTAACTTTGCTGAATTTGTATCTCTAAGAACTTAAGTTCTCCCATCATACTTATTTGAAATTCAAGCTGCCTATTGGAGCAAATGTCTTAGTGTAATCAATGCCCTCTTGTTGATTGTAGCCTTGTGCGACAAGTCTTGCGTTGTTTCTGACCACTTCAACTTTTTCATTTAGTTTGTTTATGAAAATCCACTTGGTTCTAATAATGTTCTTCTTTGGTCTAGGTACTAGATGCCAAAATCATTCCTCTTAAATTCATTTAACTCTTCTTGCATTGCAAGAATCCATCCGTCATTTGCCAATGCTTTATCAATAAAGGTATGCTCAATTGATGAGAGTAACCCGAACAAAATGGTATCTTTTAGTGATGATCTGGTCCTCAAAGGATCACTTGCACTTCCAATGATTAGAGTTTCAGGATGAGATGACTTGTACTTCCATCTAAATCTTCCTTTTAACTTATCATGACTGTTTCTGACTTGAGCATATTCATTCTTTGAAGATTTATCACATTCTTCTGATTTGCTTGTATCCTCTAATTTTTCAAGTTCTTTTGGTGTGTCTGCATCTGCTTCCTCTAGTTCCGATAAACCTGCAGTATCCTCAACTTGCTTTGACTTTTTAAGGTCAAGCTATTTGTCATATAACATAGTATAAATCAGATAATTGAAGAATGAAATCAATACAGCCAAAACATCAGTTTTGTTTCTGGTGGTTTCCGCTTGTTTCGGAAAACCAAACTTGTATGCTACTTCTGCTTAAGTGTTTAGATTCTATGGATCTCTTTGTTCCTCTAAATATTTTGTGAACTTGTAAAGTACTTATCTAGCTTTGATTTTTAAGATCAAGCTTCTTGTTATGACAGTAAACATAATATTAAACAATAATTAAATTTAAAGAAAAATATAACCTATATGTCATCAGTTTCAGTTTCACTCTAAAAACCCTTTTATTTCTTTTTTTTTCTTCTAGTTTTCAGATTCTGAATTTGCATATTATCATATTAAAGGGTCTGGATGAAGGGATTTGAATTCCCATCCAGGTTTGTAGTCTTGATGAATTTGATAGGAGTGTTCAAAGAAGTCTCTTGATTCTGATTGTTAATCTGACACTTATGTTTCTACTGATGTATCATGTTACTCTGGTAACTTTGAAATTGATGGTAATTATGATTCTTCTGGTAATTCTGGTTCTGTTGATATGTGTGATTTCTCTGCCAGTTTTGATTTTGCTAATATGTGTGATTTCTCTGCCAATTTTGATTCTGTTGATACTCCAGATTTTTCTAATATTTCTGGTTCATCATATGGTTATGGTTATGATAGGTACTGTGTTGACCAATCCTTCTTCCACTATAGTCAGTTGGCTTCTGTTTGTTAAGTCTTGGAACATAGACCTTTTTCCCTTCATATATTGCAAGCATCCATTGACCAGACACAATGAGTGGTGATTTAATTTGGTGGCTTAGAACTTCTACAACATAAACAATTTTATCCTTTGGTACCCAAATCTGGTTGGGCCCTGGTTTGTTAGTTCTTAAAGGTTTCTTGTCTTTCCATGTGGTTAGTATAGGACACGATATTTTAGTGTGACCTTTCTTATAGCAAATTGTTACAACCGTTTTTTTTTTTAATAAATAAATTCAAGTTCATAAAATCTAGAAAATACTTTTGGATAAAACATTTAAGTCGTATGACAACGACAAAAGTCAACAATAATTGTAAGCAGCAGATGTAGTTTTTGGAATTAAAAGTCCAAAGTATTTTCAACAGAAAAATACACTGGGCTATGAGACCTATCAAACATAGGTCATACCCCTGGGGTATTCTCGGTAGTCACCTGCACAAATGTACTGCCCCAAGAATCTCTACTTCCCCCACGTCACATCAAAAAGTGACACATGGACCCACCAGAATAAAAGACAACAAACAGTTAAAATATAAGGATATAGTCTTCCAAAATAAAATAAATACAACCACAAGAGGAAGACACCTTGCCCCTATAGAGCCACCTAATTTGATCATACCACAAAAAGCTATACAACCCGGGTAAACTCCATGCGCCCAGCAAAACCTTCTAACACAACCTCGGTCAGGTATAACAACTACCTTCCCATCACCGGGGTACTAACCGGAAGAACGGTCCTGATCCTCATCTGAGGGCAAAGCCTAGATTTCGACAATAATTGTAAAGGGTCACCAATCCGAAATTAACAAACAACACATAACATTTAAGTTTTAAATGTACAAAATAACCTTTTAACTTAACATACACCTTGAAAGGGTTTTCATATGCCAACAATGCATAAACAAGTTGAAAAATGAAGTTTATAACAAAACTGCACTGTCCTATTCGAATACAACATCACTGTATACGAATACAGAGCTAAAATACAAGTCAGTAGCAAAATCCACTTAAATATATTCGAATACAAGCACCACGTATCGAATACAACTGCTAAAAATTGCAGATTTCAGTTTCGCAAACGTTTCGAAATCATTCAACACTTACACACAAAATCAAACAATCACACTCATCAATTACGGCACAATCACAACAACCAAGTATGTATATACAATCATCATGGTATATCAAACATAACTCACGTGCCAACCACCCTAATGCAATGCGTATATGCTAATGCGCATGATTTCGGAATTCAAAACCAAAACCCTCCTCGAAAGGGCGTAAATCGTAATTGTACAGCCTCTCACAAACCAATACTAATTATCAAGGTGCAATCTTTCACTGATCAGCACGATTTACTATCGTAGAGCCTCTCACACACCAACACGATTTTCTATGCGTGCAATTGCTCACAGATCAGCACGACTTACAAGAGGGTAATCTCTCACAGATCAGCACGACTTACTATCGTACAGCCTCTCACAGACCAACACGATTTTCTATGTGTGCAATCGCTTACAGATCAACACGACTTACAAGAGTGCAATCTTTCACAGATAAGCACGGTGCGAAAATCCCCGCAAGGATAAGATGAACCAACTATTCACATGGCATCATCTCGTGGCCCATCACGGTTACCACTATCACCATGGCACCATTGCAGTCACCATGTACTATGAATGCATGAGCATACTTTGACTCTTTCACCACAATCATTACGTAAATGCAGCTATTAAAAAATTCCCCATTTTTAATACTCATTTAGCACTAATGATTTTTAATACTCATTTAGCACTAATGATTTTCCAATTTGTGTTTGATATTACGGTCTTAATGGAATATCCTAGGCCAACGAAGGGAGAAAATAAATTTTGATATTGCGAAGTGGAGATTATTTTGTCATCATATAGGTAGGGCCTGACAAGCCTAGCGATTCCAGGGAAGTACAACTGAATTGAGCTTGATCGTGGCGGTCTACTGTTGAGCCTTAAGGCAAGATTGTTAGACCTTGGAGGTATTCGGGTGGGGAATTCCTAGGTGACTTGGAGGTAGCACTCCAAATGTCGGGAGCTACCATGCAACACACGTTTACCTCGACTGTCGCGTATATGTGTCTCGGGTTGAGTTGAGGGGATCTATGAGGACAGGGCCAATTTGAATTGTCTGCCACCGGGATGGTGGCATAGTATCATGGCCTCCTAACCAAATACTTCAGAGTTAGAATGGTACCACATTTTGAAGTAGAGTCTAAGCTCATGCATAGCATTGCATTTTATTGTGATTGATTTGTTGTGATTAATGTGTATCGCACGTGATTATAATTTCTCATAGACGACTTGATTATAGTGAAATGTATTGATTTTCCTAGATTTTGATTTTGACTTTATTATGTTATTTTATTCCTTGAATAATGTTTGTTTAATGATACGGTTTATTTATGATCAAATGCGTGTTCTTCTTACTTATATTATACTATTAACATGATTTCAAAACTCACCTCCTTCGTTGTTTGTGTTTGATTGGCTTGGCCCTGCGTTTGCGAAATCGCAGTTATTACAGGTTAATAAGTCTTGAAGTTCAAGTTGGGAGGAACCCCGCTCTGATAGGTGATACCGGGAATAAGGGTTGTAATTTGTATTTACTTATTTAATTTGAAAAGACTTTTTGTATGAAAACCTTATAAGTACTAGTAAGTTTTTAGAATTAAATCAAGTAATTATACTTAAATCAAGCTCATTGAGATTGCACTGTTTTAATTGAGAAACAAAGTTGAATTGTTACATGTGTATTTAGATAAACATAATATCCTAAATTAGATATAAATTTTTTTATTTTCTTGAGCAAATTTTCTTTATCCGCTGCAAGTGTTGTTCAAATGATTTAGTATAAATTATTATAAATGTTATTTTGGGGTTTAGGGTGTCACAACCTCTAAGTCTTCATTCTGATCATCTGTATCATCATCCTCTAATTCTGTTGTTGCCTTCAGAACTTTCTTCTGCTTGGATTTCAAAGCCAAGGTTGGTTGCTTGTTCTTGTGCTCTTCCTCTGCAAGCTCAATTTCATGTGATCTGAGAGAGCTAATTTATTTTTCCAACTTAAGAGTATTCAGATCCTTTGCTTTTTGAATGGCAGTGATCTTAGGTCTCCACTTGTTTTTCAAACTCCTTAGTATCTTCTTCATGTGTGCACCAGTAGTATATCTCTTTTCAAGTACCTATAATCTTGAGACTAGAGTCTGGAATCTGGAAAACATTGTTTCAATGTCTTCATCTTCTTCCATCTTGAACAACTCATACTTTTTGACTAGGAGGTTGGCCTTTCCTTCTTAAACTTCTTTGTTTCCCTCATGGGTCAGTATCAGACTATCATAAATACTTTTTGTTGCCTCCTTATTTGTGCACTTGTCAAACTCCTTGAAGGTGATTGCATTTATCATGAATGATATGGACTTATGATGCATCTTGTACATCTTCTAATCAACATTCATCTCATTTCTTGGAATTTCAATACCATCAGTATTCTTTAGAGCAATATAACCATCTTCCACAAAGTCCCAAAGTTCAGGATCTTTTGAAATGTAGAAACTTCATAGCCTGTCCTTCCAATACTCAAAAAATTCTTACGGTTACCACTATCACCATGGCACCATTGCGGTCACCATGTACTATGAATGCATGAGCATACTCTGACTCTTTCACCACAATCATTACGTAAATGCAGCTATTAAAAAATTCCCCATTTTTAATACTCATTTAGCACTAATGATTTTTCAAATTCAACACAGAGCATAATCAAACATATATAACTAATAATCCCACAATTCACACCAATTCATATCAATTCATTTTTCCACAAAATCCACACATAAAACACATCTAAAAAATTCATAATATTAATTATGAACACATCAATCACACCAAAGATGAATCACGACCACCATTACGTAAATGCAGCTATTAAAAGATTCTCCATTTTTAATACTTATTTAACAATAATGGTTTTTCAAACATTTCACAGAGTACACTCAAAACAGATTTTTCTCAAACCCACATCAAATTTAATCCACATTAAATTTAATTCATCATACATACCAAATTTCATCAATTCATTTTCCACAAAACCACTCATAAATCACATTAATTCAAAACTCCAAATTTCCAAACATAAACCACCTATATTAAATCTCCAAAATTTTCAACCATAAATCACCAAATTCAAAACTCCAAATTTTCAAACATAAACCACCTATATTAAATCTCCAAAATTTTCAACCATCAATCACCAAATTTAGTCTCCAAAATTTTCAACCACAATATACCCATTAATTTCCATAATTGCAAACATAAATTTACACCAAATTAATTTCCACAAATCATCCCTCAAACTCATCAAATTAATTTCCTCAACTCCACATAAACACCTTAAATTCATTTTCTACAAATCCACACATCAAACACATCAAATTTAATCCACAAACCACATTGAATTCAATTAATTCGAATTCCACAAAATCCACACCAAGTTCAATCATAAATCACCCATTAATTTCCACATTTTCAAACATAAATCTCGCCAAATTTATTTCCCACAAACCTCACCTCAAAAACCTTAAATTTAATTTCCTCAAAACACACATAAATCACTTAAATTCAATTTCTACAAAATCACATATCAACTTCATAAATACACATATAAAATCTTATATGCAAGCTAAAAATTTGGAAGTAACCCTTACCTCAACAGTAGCTTTAACGGCCGATTACGGCACCGCGATTAATTACGGTAAAATATTTTGTTCGCTCGTCGCTTCCAAAGTTGGCTCACTAGCACCGTAGCGTGGAGGTGAACAACTTTCCCTTCTGTCACTTCTCGAAATGAAGCTCAGAAGTCGTAGAAATTTTTTTAAGGCATTTAACACACAAAATACCATTAAAATTGGCTAAAAAACCTCAGAATTCCACATAAAATGCACTAAAATTCATAATTTACAAATTAAAATTAAGGGTTTTATACAAATAGTACATAAATCGTCAGAGGCAACAAACTTAGGTTCAATTACTTTTTCTTGAAATCATATTACTCTTTTACCATTCCTACTAACACCATAAATCATATATGCATACTTGCTTCTTTTTTATACCAATATCAAGAAAATATTTAAATACCTCTTCATGCTTATCAGAGTTACATGTGGTATCTTCAATTGATGTTGGACTATAATTACTTTTCATATTGAAATTTTCAGCCTTAAGTTCAGCAATATTAGTTTCTAGATTTACATTTTCTGTTTTCAGTTCAGTAATAACAGTTTTCAGAGTTGCATTATCTGTCATCTCTTTGATTCTTTAAAACATTAACTTTTTCAATTAGATTTGTAATTTCTTTCCGAAGTGTTTTCAGTTTTAAAGACAATTTGTGATTCTTATTTAAAAAATCATTTATAGTAGTAACTAAATCAGATCGAGTAAATTCCATAGGAACGCTTATATATTCTTATAGTGAACGTGTATCCCAATTTGTGATTCTTATTCCTGCACGTGTATCCCAATATAGTGAACGCTCTAGGAATTATGCCTTACAATTCCATAATAAGTGGCCCCACTTCCACATTCACATAGGTGAGTCTATCAAGAGTACTCCTGTAGCTAGGTACTCCATCCACATAGAGCATAGATCTTATTAAGAGTTTCTATTACCTCATCCTATCAACGCTTCAGGAATCATACTTCTCTGATTTATAATAGCATGTTCATCTCATATCACTTCACAACTTGTTATTACCCATTGAACTTAATTCTTGGGATCTCCAGTCTTTTAGGTCGGGTTACCATAATGAGTGACTCTATAGGCATTAGTCTCATCCTTTTGGATGTATTTATGACTTTCTCTCTAGCTAATCCTTTCGTCAAAGATCTGCCAAATTTTCATCAGTGCGTACATGATCCACTATAACAACTCATTTAGAAAGTAACTCTCTAATAGCGTTGTGCTTACGACGAATTTATCGTCTCTTATCGTTGTAATAACGATTCTCAATCTTCGCAATAGTCGCGGTACTATCGCAGTGGATCAACACATCTGTCATAGGTTTTTCCCATAAAGGGATCTCAACTAGCAAGCATCTCAATCAGCTCGCTTCATCACTAGTAGTAGCTAGTGCTATCATTTCAGACTCGATAGTGGATTGAGTCAATATCGTCTGTTCTTCGATTTCCAAGATACAACATCGGCTATATCATTGTATCCTTCAAGGACGGCAGTAAATCTTCGATAATGTAATCCGAGACTCATGGTCCTTTTTAAGTATCTCATGACTCTTTCGATAGTGCGCCAGTGCTCCATACTAGGTCTACTAGTAAACCTGCACAACAATCCCACGACATATGCAATGTCAGGTATAGTACAATCAATGGCATACTTAAGGCTGCCAATGATGCTCGCATATTCAGTTTGTCTAACACCTTCACCAGTGTTTTTGAAAAGTTTCACACTTGAATCATATGGTGTGCAAGCAGGTTTACAGTTAAATTATTTATATTTTCTTTAGGATTGTTTCAACATAGTGAGACTAATCCAAAGAAATTCCATTTTCTGACCTAGTAATCTTGATTTCAAGGATTACATTCGTTTCTCTGAGGTCTTTCATATCAAATTTGTTACACAACAATGATTTCACAATATTTACAACATTAATGTTTGAATCAGATATGAGTAAATCGTCTATATAGAGACATATGATAGTGCAAATGTCATTTTCAAATTTGTAGTAAATACATTTGTCACTTTCATTCCCTTAAACTCATTTGATATAATCAACTTATCAAACTTTTCATGTCATTTCTTAGGAGCATGTTTAAGACCATACAAATGCTTATCTAACTTACAGACCTTGTCTTCTTGTCCATGTAGTACAAAATCTTCATGTTGTTCCATATAGATTTCTTCTTCCAAGTCACCATTTAAAAAAAACTGTTTTAACATCCATTTGGTGTATCACCAGGTTATGAATAGCCGCAAGTGATATGAACACCCTAATGGATGTTATTCTAGTGACTGGTGAAAAAAGTGTCGATGAAATCTATATTTTCTCTTTGTCTAAAACATTTGGCTACAAGGCGTGCATTATACTTATCAACAGATTCATCAGGTTTTAGTTTCTTTTTCAAAATCCATTTACAACCTGTTGATTTGCAACCATGAAGCAAATCTACTAAATGTCAGGTCTTGTTAGACTCTAGAGAATCCATTTCATCGTTTATAGCTTCTTGCCATAAATATGCATCCAATGATGACAAAGCTTCTTTAAGATTTGCAAGATTCTCTTCTAAATTATGGGCCATATATTCAGGTCCATAATATTTAGCAACTTTTACTCTCTTACTCCTTCGAGTTTCTGTTTCGCCTTGTTTGTTGCTTTTAGTGCTTCTTGTCACAGGAACTTGACTTGGTTCGCTGCCCTCACTATTTCTCCATTTGAAAGGGAAATTATTTTCATAGAAGTCAACATCATTTGACTCTATGATCACTTTTGCATTTAGGTCATAAAACCTATACGCATTGTTTTTTACTGGATACCCAATTAATGCATATTCATAGGCTCTACTGGTGAGTTTAATCCGCTTGGGATCGGGCATTCTGACATAAGCCAGACAACCCCAAGTTTGAAAATAAGACAAGTTCAGTTGTCTTTTCTTCAATATCTCATAAGGAGATGTTTTGTTTTTAGATTTAGGAACTCTATTCAAAACATAGCAAATAAGCAATATATATTTCTTGTTGGAACCAAGTTGGTTTTACATATAGAGTTTTGATGTTAACAAAAGTATTTTGTGAAAACAATATATTTGACTTCAAAGAGTATGAAAGAAGATTCATGTTTTTGAAGAAATAAGATTTGATTCAAATTTATAATTGAAGAAAAATCTTAAATAAGATTTGATTCAAAATTATAATTGATGAAAATCTAAAATAAGATTTGATTCATATTTATAATTGAAGAAAATCTAAAATAAGATTTGATTCATATTTATAATTGAAGAAAATCTTTGACCAAGTTGAAAAGAAGATATGGTCAAGATTTGAAGAATATTTGAAGAAGATTTGATTAAGATTTGAAGAACATTTGAAGAAGATTTAGTGAAGATTTGAAGAATATTTGATCTACATTTAATGAAGATTTGAAGAAGATTGAAGAAGATTTGAAAAATATTTGAAGAATATTTGAAGAAGATTTGAAGCATATTTGAAGAAGATTTGAAGAAGATTTGAAAATTATTTGAAGAAGATTTGAAGAATATTTGAAGAAGATTTGAAGAATATTTAATCAAAATTCAATTGAATATTTGAAGAATATTTGATCAACATTTAATGAAGATTTGAAGAATATTTGATATGAAGAATTAACAAAGTCAATCTACACAAAATTAGAACAGAATCATTCTGAAGAATTTACAAAGTCAATCTACACCAAATAGGAACATAATCAATTTGAAGAAGTTACAAACTCAATCTAAACAAGATACAATTCAGAATTAAATAAGGACTAAATTGAAGCCCAAATTTTCACTATAAATAGACACTCAAGGCTGAAGGAGAAAAGCATCGAAAAGCAGAAAAGAGGAACTCAAGCTCAAAGTTCTCAATTCATCTTAGAGTTTAAAGAGAGAAACACTTGTTCAAGTTAGAAATATCTTTTGAGTGTTCTTTTCTTAAAGTGTGAGAGTTATTGTTATTATCAGCTTTGTTAGAAGCAACTACTCAAGTTTCAATCTCTTGTATCCAACCCGATAGTGGTTAAGTTCCTTCTTCAATCTGGGGTCGTCAGGTTGTTAGGAGAAGACTTGGCTTGTAGGGTCAAGGTGGTTAGTTCCTCAAAAGTTTGGGGTTGTCAGGCTGTTTGGGAAGACTGGCTTGGAGGGTCATGTGCTTTGTAATTCAAGGTTTTTGAATTAGTGGATTAAAGCCTTCTGAATGAGGGGACTGGATGTAGCCAAGTTAGTGGTGAACCAGGATAATTCTACGCGTCAAATTATTTATGTTTGAGAAAAGATCCAAGGGTTTAATATGTCTGGATTCAGTGAAGAAGCTGCCGGAGGAAATATCAACAGACCACCTCTGTTTGATGGAGAACGTTTTAAGTATTGGAAAGACAGGCTGAGAAGTTTCTATATTTCACAAGATCCTGAACTTTGGGACTTGGTGGAAGATGGTTATATTGCTCCGAAGAATAAAGATGGTATTGAAATTTCAAGAAAGGAGATGAATGCTGATTAGAAGAAGATGTACAAGATGCATCATAAGTCCAGATCATTCATGATAAATGCAATCACCTTCAAGGAGTTTGACAAGTGCACCAACAAAGAGACAGCAAAGAGTATTTATGATAGTCTGATTCTAACCTATGAAGGAAGCAAGCAAGTTCAAGAAGCAAAGGCCAACCTCTTAGTAAAAAAGTATGCGTTGTTCAAGATGGAAGAAGATGAAGACATTGAAACAATGTTTTCCAGATTCCAGACCCTGGTATCAGGTTTAAAGGTACTTGAGAAGAGTTATACTACTGCTGATCATGTGAAGAAAATTCTTAGGAGTCAGACAAGTAAGTGGAGACCTAAGATCACTGCCATTCAGGAAGCAAAAGATCTGAATACTCTAAAGCTGGAAGAATTAATCAGCTCTCTCAGATCACATGAAATTGAGGTTGAAGAAGATGAGCCCAAGAAGAAGAACAAGACTCTGTCCTTGAAATCTAAGCAGAAGAAGGTTCTAAAGGCAACATCAGATTCAGAGGATAGTGATTCAGATAATCAGAATTTGAACTCAGAGGAAGAGGAGATTGCTTTCATAACCAGAAAAGTTCGAAAGATGTGGCACAACAGAAAGAAGAAATTTCCCCAACGATATTCCAAGCAATCCAACAAAGGAAATGATGATAAAAGCATTATCTGCTATGGATGCAATGAACCTGGACATATCAAGTCAGAATGTCCAAATATGGAGAAAGGAAAAAGGAAAGATTCCAGACCCAAGAAGAAGAGTTTGATGGCTACATGGGATGATTCTGAGGAATCGTCTGATGATGAACAAGTAGATTTGGGTATGATGGCTCATACCAACTCTACCTCTCGATCCAACACTGATTCTAACTCTGAAAGTGAATCAATAGATGAAGAAAGTGAGGTATTTTTTGAATTTACTCGATCTGATTTAATTACTGCTATAAATGATTTTTTAAATATTAATCACAAATTGTCTTTAAAACTGAAAACACTTAGGAAAGAAAATACATATCTAATTGAAAATATTAACGTTTTAAAGAATGAAAATACTGAATTTAAAACAGAAAATACAAATCTGAAAACTGATATTACTGAACTTAAAATAGAGAATGCAAATCTGAGATATTACTAAACTTAAGACAAATAATGCAACTCTGAAAACTGATATTATTGAAGTTAAAACAGAAAATGCAAATCTGAAAACTGATATTGCTGAACATAAGGCTGAAAATCTAACTCTGAAAAGTAATTATAGTTCAACATCAATTGAAAATACCACATGTAACTCTGATAAGCATGAAGAAGTATTTCAAGATTTTATTGATAATGGTTTGGAAAGAAGCAAGTATGCATCTATGATTTATGGGGTTAGTAGGAATGGTAAAAGAGGAATAGGATTTCAAGAAAAAGTAATTGAATCTAAGTTTATTCCCTCTGATGATTTATGTATTATTTGCTATAAGAAAGGTCACAATAAAATATCTTGTCCTACGCTTACCACATGGAAAGACAAGAAATCTTTAAGATCTAACAAACCAGGACCCAAACAAATTTGGCTACCAAAAGATAAAATTGTTTATGTTGCAGATGTTCTAAGCAATCAAATTGAAACACCAGTCATGGTGTCTGGTCAATGGATGCTTGCAATATATGAAGGCAAAAAGGTCTATGTTCCAAGCTCTACCAAACAGAAGCCAACTGACTCTGTTGGAAGAAGGAATGGTCAACACAATACTTATCAGAACCAGAACCATATGATGAATCAGAAACATCAGAAATATCTGGAGTATCAACAGCCTCAAAACTGGCAGAGAAATCACACATATCAACAGAACTGGAACTACCATAAGAATCAGAATTACCATCAGAGAAACCCGATACATCAGCAGAAACAGAAGTGGCAGATTAAAAGTTAGAATCAGGAGACTTCTTTGAACACTCCAATCAAATTCATGAAGACTACAAATCTGGATGGGAATTCAAATCCCTTCATCCAGACTCTCTAATCAGAGAATATGCAAACTCATAATCTGAAAACCACAAAAGAAGAACTAAGAGGGTTTTCATAGTGAAATTGAAATTGTTAACATATAAGTGATATCTTTCTTTAAATTTAATTATTTTCTGATATTATGTCTACTGTGATAACAACAAGCTTGATAATAAAAATCAAAGCTAGATAAGTATTTTTCAGGTTCTCAAGAATTTAAGAGGAATGATGTTTATGATCTAGTACCTAGACCAGCGAAGAACATTATTGGAACCAAGTGGGTTTTCAGAAACAAGCTAAATGAAAAAGGTGAAGTGGTCAGAAATAAGGCAAGACTTGTCGCACAAGGCTACAGTCAGCAAGAGGGCATTGATTACACTGAGACATTTGCTCCAGTGGCCAGGTTAGAAGCTATTTGTATCCTACTTTCTTTTGCTGCAAATAATAACATTACATTATTTCAAATGGATGTTAAAAGTGATTTTCTAAATTATTATATAAGTGAAGAAGTTTATGTTAAACAACACCCAGGTTTTGAAAGTTCTAAATTTCCAAATCATGTTTTTAAACTTAGGAAATCTATGTATGACCTAAAACAAGCACCTAATGCATGATAAGATAGACTTAATAACTTCTTGCTTAAAAAATAACTTTGAAAGAGGACAAGTTGAAAATACGCTCTTTAGATGACATTCTTATTATTCAAATTTATGTTGATGACATTATTTTTGGATCTACTAATGGCATTCTTTGCCAAGAATTTTCTAAATTGATACAACTTGACTTTCAATTCAATATGATGGGAGAACTTAAGTTCTTCTTAGGGATACAAATTCAACAAGTCAAAAAGGTATATACATTCATCAAACTAAATATACAAAAGAGCTTCTTAGGAAGTTTAAGATGAGTAATTGCAGACCTATGGCTACACCAATGCACCCTACTTGTTCACTTGAAAAAGATGATTCAGGCAAAAAAAAAAACTTAGTGGATACTGTGATTCTGATTATGCTGGAGATAAACTTGAGAGAAAGAGCACCAGTGGCAACTGCACATTTTTAGGTAACAATTTAATATCATGGTCAAGTAAGAGACAAAACACCCTTGCAATGTCAACATCAGAGGCTACAACATCTTAGATGAAACATCAACTTGAAGACTACAACATCCTAGAATCCAACATTCCCATCTATTGCGATAACATTTTTGCCATTTGTCTAGCCAAAAACCCTATCTTACATTCTAGAGCTAAACACATAGAGATCAAACACCACTTCATTAGGGACTTTGTTCAAAAAGGGTACTAAACATTCAATTTGTAGACACTAAACACCAATGGGCTAACTTATTCACCAAACCATTACTTGAAGATAAGTTTGACTTCATCAAGAAAAACATAAACCTTACATTCATACCTGAAAGATGTTGTGATCACTTCAAAGTAGTTTAGTTTTACACTAGTTATTATATTATGTTATATTTATTTTATTCAAAAAAAAAAGAGAAAAAAAAGAAGAAGAAAAAAAAAAAGAAA
>JBBPBP010000004.1:43414364-43466503 GCA_037974735.1 Cicer chorassanicum | reverse complement strand
GTAATAAATAAAAATGATGATAAAAAAATTATGTATATTATAAATCGGCTTCTATATGAATTAATTACTTCATTGAATTATTTACAAACTGCAAATTAGTTTAAGAATCTATTTATATATTGTATAAATATGCTGCATCATCATTGATTAAATGTTGACTAAGGCTCTTTAATTGAAAGGATCTAATTGATAAAATAAAATAATTCAAATATATAATTAAAACTTTTGTTAATAAAGAAACCTGTTTATAAATTCTCAAACTGTTTAGGGAGCTTCAGATTAGTTAAACCATAATAAAGCTATATAATGTTTGTATTTCAGAAAAAAATAATAAACAATGTTTAAGTATATACAACTTTGTTAATTTAAGCATAACATCTTAGTTGTTGCGGTGGTTTGACTTGTCTATTGTACTCAAGTACATTGGTTCAATCCCATTGGAAATATTCTGGACTTACCGGAAAGATGCAAAGTCATTAATGGTAATGGGTCAATTTGAAAATAATATAAATTATCTATAAAAATTTGTAAAATAATATTTATAAGTATGATCTATAATAAATTACACATGTTCAATTTTAATTGGTGCCACATATTAAAAAGTTTGAGCAACAAGAGAAATTAAAATGTATGCTCCTATAAACATGCGACAAGTTTCTTTAAGAAAATTCAAAAAGCAGAGACAAAGAATAACTAGCAAGAACAAACATTCAAACAAGTATGTCATTCTTTGTAAAATTGTTAACAAAGTTACCTTAGTGAGTGGGAGCTATGGCTTTTTTTAACAGAAGAATAGTGCAGCAACTAAGATATATATCAAACAAGTATGTCATTCAGCAACTAAGAGACAAAATGAAAGTGCAGAATCGATGGAGAGGAATAATAGTTTTGGTGAGAGGATGAGGGTGGAAGATGACGGGATGAGTGTGGAAAATTATGATCCAAATAATAAAAAAGAAAAACTTATAACATGTCACATATTTTGTAACCGGTAACAATAAATGATTAAAACAAAGGGTGATGTGGCTCAATAGATGGTAGTGTATTCAAAGGAGTGGCTTAGCGAGTTTCACCATAGCATTCCTCATTTGTAGATGCTTTGTGTAAATTTTATTTATCACAATATTTCTTGTCAAATATTAATCACTACTGTAAGAACCATTATGCCAAAAATGACATTTTATAGCGCATCTTTTACGGCGCTTACTAAATACAAGCACTGTTGTATAATTTTTAAAAATAACAGAGGATACAACAACGTTTTTTTGACAAGCGATGTTGTAGAGTCATAAAGGGTCACATTGCGCTTGCACATAGCGTTTACAACTCTTTTCGCTTTTTAAAAAAACGCTGTAAATTGAAGCGCTCTCACAAAGCTTTTATAGCGCTTTAAACACAAGCGCTGTAAAATGTAGCGCTCCCACCTTATGTTACATAGCTTTTAAAGCGCTTTTTGTAAAAGCGCTGTAAAATACATGCGCTTTCATATAATTAAATGATCTATTAGAGCGTTTTTTATACAAGCATTGTAAAAAGCTTGCGCTTTCACATAATTAAAGGACCTATTAAAGCGCTTTTTATGCAAGCGCTGTAAAATCATTCACTTTAAATAAAAATCATTCACTTTAAATAAATTAAAACAAATTTAAAACAAATTTAATACGTTGTCATAACCCTACGAACTCTCATCTCCTATACTTTGCGAACTCTCCTCTCCTCTACTGTGCGCCCATCTACAAATTGAATACGTTGCTCCTCCTTTAAAACAAATTACATACATTGTATCAGGTACTGTATTTATTAATTTGTTGTTGTCACTAAAATTGATAAATTGTTACATATTAGATATGTTCTGTTTTGAAATTGTTACATATTAGACATGTTCTCATGATATGTTCTATTTTGAAATCAGACTTGGACCTTGATTTCCATTTTCCAATATTAGATATGTGTACTTTATATAGATTGGTAAAATGTTATCAGTAGCTTATTACTTGTGTAACTGCATTTATATAGGTCATATAAAATGGACCGGAAATGGATGTTTGTCAATCGATTGACAAAAGAGTATGAAAATGGAGTGAAGGAGTTTGTTGAGTTTGTAGTGAAGAATGCAAAAGATCCAAATAGAGTCCTAAAATGTTTAAAAGCTTGTTGAGTGATGCAGAATGCAAAAGATCCAAATGAGGAGATTGCAAATGCAGTTGAAGAAGATCTTCATGATTGTCCTAAAATGTTTAAAAGTTTGTTGAGTGATGCAGAGAAACCATTATATAATGGTTGTACTAAATTCACAAGACTGTCAGCGATATTAAAGTTGTACAACTTAAAAGCGAGTAATGGATGGTCTGATAAGAGCTTCACATAATTACTAACACTCTTAAAAGATATGTTGCCAGATGATAATGAACTTCCTAGTCGAACCTACGAGGCTAAATGAATTTTGTGCTCTATTGGTATGAGTTACGAAAGGATTCACGCGTGTCCTAACGATTGCATTTTATTTCGAAACAAATATGAATTACTAAAGGCGGGTCCCAAATGCAATGTCTCTCGATATAAGAAGAAACAATCTACTCCAGCAAAAGTCGTGTGGTATTTTCCTATAATACCAATATTTAGGCGCATGTATCGCAGTGAAGAAGATTCAAAACACTTGACATGGCATGCAGATGAAAGAATTAGAGATGGAAAGTTTCGGCACCTTATAGATTCTCCATAATGGGCAAAAATTGATCACGAGTATCCTAAATTCGGGATAGAGTCAAGAAATCTACGACTTGCACTTTCTACTGATGGAATGAATCCACACGGTCTTCAAAGCATCTCACATAGCACATGGCCTGTGATTTTGTTGATTTATAACCTACCTCCATGGTTATGTATGAAGCGTAAGTTTATGATGTTGTCTCTGTTAATTTCTGGACCCAAACAACAGGGAATGATATCGATGTATACTTGGCTCCTTTAATTGAAGATTTAAAAATTCTGTGGGAGACAGGTGTGGAAGTTTATGATGGGTATAAGAAATAATGTTTCAATTTGAGGGCTATGTTGTTCGGCACAATTAATGATTTTCCAGCATATGGTAATTTATCAGGATATAGCATTAAAGGTCAGTGTGCATGTCCTATATGTGAAGAGAGTACAAATTGAATGCGGTTGAAACATTGTAAGAAGAATGTATTTCCTGGACACCATAGATTTTTACCTTATAGTCATCAGTATCGTAGGTGGAGAAATGCATTCAATGGAAAATCAGAGGAAGATAGAGCTCCTGTAGCATCGACTAGATATCAAATACTTGAAAAAGTACAAGGTTTGACCAAAAAATTTGGCAAACCTTTTGTAGGAGAGTCGGTCAAAATTGGGTGGAAGAAAAAGTCAATTTTCTTTGAATTGCCATATTGGAAGTCATTGTATGTAAGACATTTTCTCGATGTGATGCATATTGAGAAAAATGTATTTGATAGTGTTATTGGTACATTACTCAATGTACCAGAAAAGTCTAAGGATGGCATCAATGCAAGATTGGACTTGATCGATATGGGAATAAGAAATGAATTGGGTCCCGTAAAGAAAGGAAATCGCGCATATCTACCTCCAGCAGCTCATACTCTATCTAGAAAGGAAAAAATTGTTTTGTGTAAATTTCTACACGAAGTTAAAGTTCCAGAAGGATACTCTTCAAACATTAAAAATTTAGTTTGTATGAAAGACCTCAAGTTAAAAGGTTTGGAGACTCATGATTGTCATATTCTAATGGAGCATTTGCTACCAATAGGTATACATTCAATTTTACCTGAAAAAGTTCGCCGAGCCATAACTAAATTATGTTTCTTCTTCAGGGAAATTTGTAGTAAAGTGATCGATCCTCAGAAATTATCGACATTGCGGATGGAAATTGTTGTTACTTTGTGTGAGCTTGAAATGTATTTCCCACCCTCGTTTTTTGATATAATGGTTCACCTTATTGTTCATCTAGTTAAGGAGACACAACTTTGTGGGCCAGCTTATATGAGATGGATGTATCCGATAGAACGATATATGAAAATATTAAAAGGGTACGTAAAAAGTAGAAGTCGACTAGAAGGTTGTATTGCTGAACGGTACATTGTCGAAAAAGCTGCTGAATTTTGTACTGAATATCTGTCCAATGTTGAATCCATAGGGTTTCCCATGTCTCGTCATTCGGGAAGAATATCAGGAGAAGGGATAATTGGAAAGAGACTAATGACTATATCAAGGACAGAATGGGAGCAGGCACAATTGTATGTTCTGCACAATGATGATGAGGTTCAACCGTATGTTACAATTCACATGGATCAGTTATCTAGTTTGAACATGAATAGGAATCAAAATTGGATAACTCGAGAGCACAATCGAAGTTTTATAACATGGTTAAAAAATCACATAAAGTCAAAGTTTGATGTAGACCCCAAATCAATTTCATAGAGATTGAGGTGGCTAGCAAATGGTCCGAGTTTACATGTCTTTTCTTACACCGGTTATGTAATTAACGGCTACACATTTTATACCAATGAACAAGATGATCAAACCACTATGCAAAATAGCGGAGTCACTCTCGTAGCTGAAGCGATGCATATCTGAAGTGCAAAAGACAAGAACCCAATATATGCAAATCTATCATATTTTGGGGTTATCAAGCGCATATGGAAGTTAGACTACACAATGTTTCGTGTTCCCATATTTGGTTGCAAGTGGGTCAATAATAATAATGGCGTTCAGATTGATGAGTCAGGGTTCTTGCTTGTTGATTTTAATAGGGTGGGATACAAAAATGAGTCTTTTATTTTAGCGTCACAAGCTCAACAAGTGCTTTATGTCACTGATCTTGCTGATGATAAATGGTACGTTGTCCTATCGACCAATAAATTAAGTGATGATAATGAAGATGTTGGTAATGATCTTTTTTTTGCAACATCACAACCACATGAAATTGATTCAACTGATGATGGTTTATATCTTATAGATGATCATGATGAGCGAATTTGGATTAATCCATCGTTTCGTATTGTTAATGGACAAACAAATGTGAATCCCACCAGGAAAAGAAGAAGGGCATCTTAATGTATTTAACTATTTTATAAGCCATGTAATCTAAACTGAGTTCATGTAATTTAATTGTTTGATCTGCCAGAATTGAGCATTTTAGTATTTAGCTTGAACTGTATTTGATTTTCTGCTTATATATTTGGAACCATACCTGTATTTGAATATAAGCTGATCATGTAATTTAGCATTGATATATATATATATATATATATATATATATATATATATATATATATATATAGGTATTTAACTAATTACTTGGAAGATAAAACTAAAACTGAACTATATATAGGTGTTATGGCGGCTCCAAATATAGGTATTTTACTAATTATTTAGCATTTTACAGAAACTAAACTTATATTGTAATTTAACATATTTAACTTGAACTGAACTGAACATAAACTTTGTAATTTTACAGCGCTTTTGTTAATAAGCGCTATAAAAAGCCTTTCAAAAAAATAAGGAAGTCACATAGCCCTTGCACATAATAAAACAAAGAGGATTTTTAAAGCGCTTTCTGGACAAGCGTTGTAAAAGGCTTTTAATAAAATAAAACAAAGAAGCCTTTTAAAGCACTTTGTGGAAAAGCGCTGTAAAAAGGTCAAATAGCGCTTTCACATAATAAAACAAAGAAGCCTTTTAAAGCGCTTTGCGGAAAAGCGTTGTAAAAAGGTCACATAACGCTTTCACATAATAAAACAAATAAGCCTTTTAAAACGCTTTATGGAAAAGCGCTGTAAAAGGGTCTCATAGCGCTTTCACAAAATAAAACAAATAAGCCTTTTAAAGCGCTTTATGGAAAAGCACTGTAAAAGGCTTTTAAAAAAATAAAATAAAGAGGTCTTTTACAGCGCTTTTTCACAAGCGCTTTAAAAGGCTTCTAAAAAAGCGCTGTAATAGGCTTTTAAAAAGTAAAATAAGGAGGTCTTTTACAGTGCTTTTTCAAAAAAGCGCTGTAATAGGGTTTTATATATAACAGTAACCACTTCAGTTTCCTATTCATTACGTAAACTTCATACGCTTGTTCATCTTCAGTTTCCTCTTCATTCTCGTTCTCGTTGCGAACCCTACGAAACCTACGCTTGTTTCCTCGTCATTACTAACCCTCATTACGTAAACATCATACATTTGTTTCTTTTTCATCTTCATTCTCCTTCTCATTGCGAACCATCTTTGTTAGAAACACTTATTACGTATTTCTTCGAACCCAAAACCCTACGCTCGTTTCCTCTTCGTTCGTATTTTGGCGCTGTTCTTCTTTGTTACTAACCAAACCCTACGAACCTGTAACCCTAAGTATTTCTTCACACTTTTCAGGTATTGTATTTTTTAATTTTTTTTGTTTCACTAAAATGCATGTTGAACTTATACTCCTACGTACTTAGACTACTGCATGTTGAACTTGTTGAAGTTATACAGAACTGCATGTTGCACTTGTTGTAGATAAATGGATACCAACAAGGAGTTAGATTGTCAAAATGAAGAAGTTGGCAACACCAAGACTTATGAAAATGAAGTCAAACGTGGTGCAACCATCATGCAAAATGTCATAAAAGCAAGAAGTACTGGCATAAAATTTGAGGTATACTATACTTTGTTTGTTGTTTATTTTTTATCTTTTTTGAAAGCATGTACTTACTATATGAGTTTATTAGGTGGGATGGAATGAGAGTGGTTGGCCAATTGATCACAACAATTCAATGTTTGTAAGTTATATTGGGGCTGTTGTTCGTCAGAATATCCCCATCACAATTGACGATTGGAGAGATAAGGCGTTGAAGGATGCAAAAGATGTATTTGGACTGATATACAAGTAACTTTTTTACTCCACTTTTTTTACTTATAATTTTTTACAGACTGCTTTGATGTACTTTACTCAAACTATATCTTTATTTGGTTTGCAGGCTGCTTTTGATGTTGACGAGGTGAGAAAGAGTTACGTGCTGAGAGTTGCCGAGAAAATACATCGGGGTTTTAGATCTCACCTCTCAAACTGCTATCTAAGAGACTGTGATGGAAATCGCGAGAGGGCAAAAAATCTGACGCACCCATACAAAAGAATCTCATATGAGATATGCACGTCTAGAGCAAAAACTTGTAAGTAATTAAACATCACTTTTATATAATGTGATATATTATAAACTATAGTTTCTAACTAATATTTTGTTTATGATCTTAACGAATAGCTACAAGACATCCAATGTGATCAACCGTTGGGTCGTCATATCTTGTGGAAGGAAGCTCGCGTAAATAAAGATGGAGTTGTTGATAACGAAAATGTTCAAAAAGTAATAGAACTTCGTGTAAGTATATTTATCACTTTAATATTTTTTAATATTGTATTTTAAAAATAATATTGAACTTATCTTTTTAATCCTACGTGTATTTTAGGAGAATCTCGAACAAAGTTCGGAAAATCAAGAGGACAACAAAGCTAGTTGCAGGGACATTCTCGGTAAAGTGTTTAATGTTCCTGAATATTCCGGCCGTGTGTGGGGGAAAGGATTTGGCGTAACTCATAGAAGCTATTTTTCACAAGAGAATCACCAAAATCCATCTAATGAATAAGTATTAGAGAAGCTCAAGTCTTAATAGAGCAAGTGGCACTCTTGGTGAAGACGAATAAAGACAAGCAACTTCCTGATCAGCTCAAACGTGAAATTCTAATGGAGAGTGAAAACGCGAGTTGCAACATTGGTCTCAAAAGTCTTCCTGAGGTAATTAATTACTCAATAAAATAAGAAATTCATTCAACTTAATTGTTTCACATACTTATTTATTAACCATTGATTTAGGGTGTCACTCCTTGCGTGGTGTAGTTATCCTCCTCTACTCATCGCAAGGTCAGAAAAGGAACATTGTACAATACTTTGGGAGAAGTATTGCACAACACACCGATCCCTGCGGGCCATGTCCAAGTATCACCAGTTATTGCTTTGGAACCAAATGCACCGTTGCCTATACCGGACAACGATGTAGATATGAAGTATTTGGGCGAAGCAATTGGTAGTTACGTGGCATGGCCCAAACATCTTGTTGCCCTTGATAAGGTATGTTTAATTAATTGAAATGTATGTTTAATTGATATGTATATTTAATTGCACGATATATGATTATGATTGATTATATTTAATTGCTGATTTTTTTCCGCCATTAACTTTAATTTCACATTTATTTAGATTTAAACAAAGTCTAAAGGGAATGATAAGAAGATTCGCAGAAATGAGACAGTCACATTGCCAAAAAAGGTTTGTCACATTTATTCTATAAGGTTTGTCATTTTTTCAGATTCAATAAACTAGCAAACTGATTAACCTCATTTTTTCAGATTCAATCTAATAAACCACCTACACAAAAAACCAGCTGCTAGAATAAACTAGCTGCCGCACCACAATTGGATGTTCGTGGTAAAAATAAAGCCGGCAAACTTAAAAAATTAAAGGGTAATAAAGCTGGCAAACTTCAAAAGCTGGAGGTTAATAAAGCTGCCAAAGTTGCTGCTCAAAAACTGGATCGGGGAAAATCAGTTGTTGCTCCTGCTCCTAAAATAAGTCAGCTACGCCTTGCTCGATATGGGTCGTGTCTTGACATACATGCAAAAACAAATATGGGCAGCAACAATGATTCACGAATAATAAGCATGGATAAAGCTATATTCGGAGATGAGTGTGAAGAATTTCTAGAAAAAGAGCACATATACGAACTTCTCAACCATAAGGAGCTGAGTGCTACTATCATCAGCTTATACATTAGGTAAAAATTACTTTTAATTGCATTTATTGGTAATTAATTTAATTTATTGGTAATTAATCTAATTTGAAATTTTCATTGAAGGTATTTATATGAGAAGTTGGTGTGCACGCGCATATTGTCAAATAGATTTTCATTCTTGTCTCTTCATAAGCTTTCGATGTTTAAGCTCGATCCAGTGAATGTAAAGAAATATGTTGTAGATATCCTATTAGGAAATAAAGAGAAGGATAAGTTGTTCCTTGCACCATATAATTCAGGGTACGTAATTATATATTCTTTATTTATATCTTTATTAATTTATGAGATCTTAATTTATTAGTTGTGTAAACAAAATTGCCAACCGAATTTTTGTTTTTGTAGGGCACATTAGGTGCTATTTGCAATCAATGCGACCTCTGGACTTAAATACTATTTAGATCCCTTGCACGACCATTACAACAATCACTCCGATATAAAGACTATGTTCGACACGTAAGTAATATTCATTTATGTCTTACATATATATTTAAATAATGTGTTTGTTAATGCTATAATAATCACATTTATTTATTAGATAGTGGTTTACATGTTTTTCGAGCTAAAAGAAATGATTGTGTGAGCTGATTCTGGATGAAAATGATTTTGGATAAAAGATTAAAAGACAACACTTTCTAAAAAAAAGCCATAAAAAACCAAAAAGCTCTTTTTAATAAAACTAAGAGAAAAAAAAAAGCACCTATTACAGCGCTTTTTTGAAAAAGCGTTGTAAGACGTGCATTAGAATGCACCTACTACAACGTTTTTTTGAAAAAGTGTTGTAAAAGGTGCATAATAATGCATCTATTGAATGCACCTACTACAATGCTTTTTTGAAAAAGCGCTGTAAAAGGTGCATAATAATGCATCTATTGAATGCACTTACTATAGCGTTTTTTTTGCAAAAGCGCTGTAATAGGTGCATTATAGTGCATCTATTGAAAACACATATTACAACGTTTTTTTAAAAAAACGCTGTAATAGGTGCATGCATAATAAGCGCTATTGCAGGGTTTTAAAAACCGTTGTTGTATCTTTTTACAGCGCTAGATACTACATCGCTTATTTTTTTGAAAAAGCGCTGTAAATGGCTTAAAAAAAGCACTGTAAAATGCATTTTTTCGCGTAGTGTTAGCAGTTGTGGCATGATAGCAGACAATAAACACTTACCAGTTATGACATAATAACACACGTTCCAAGCACCCTAATGCAATGCTTATATGTCGACACACATGATTTCAGAATTTCCACACCCTCCTCGAGGGGGCATAAATCATAAAAATACCGTATGTCACATACCATTACTAGTTAATGAGGTGCCACCTATCACAGATCAACACGATTACTAGAGTGCAAATAATTTATTAGAGTATAATTTAATTAAGTTACGAAAAAATTTATTTCCAAACAAAATTTTAAACTGTCACTTGTTGCTATAAATTCACCTGTCAATTGAGTTACGGCGAGAGTAGATATTTTTATTAAATTGGATAGAGAAGTGAGTGATGTGTGTAAAAATGTTTAAATGTTACAATGATGATTTTATAATATACCTTTTATATATATAATTATATATATATATATATATATATTTGTTTGCTTGTAAGTGATTAAAATGAGAAAAGTACCCAACCTTTATTTAAGAAGCAGTGAGCCCCTCTTTGTTCTCCTCACTCAATTCTTCTTTCTTTTCTCGTTTCCCCCTCCTCATTCTTCTTCCTTTAAAATAAAAAAGGTAGTGTTAGTAGTTTGAAAAAAAAAACATAAAACTCCATTTTTCTACTAGATCTTAGCCTCATTTTAAGTAGTCATAGGAAGTAAAGTTGCTCTTCTCTACAAAGTGGTGCTTGTGAGCTAGTTTATTTGAGGTGAGACACTTATTTTCTCCCTCTTTTTCCTAAATTCGTAAACTTAATATGTGTCGGGGAATAAGTGAATTTTTTGAGTTCTTAACCAATCATTTGCTGTTGTTGTTGCCGTTGTTGTTGCTGTTGTTAGTAATGATTAGAAAAAAAAAATTATTTTGATGTGTTTGAGTTATGTAATGGATCATTTTCAAATAAATGAGTTTGTATTGAAGTTGAAATTTTACATGAAAATTTAGAGTTGTGAAAATGTTCAAATTTTAACCTAGTTTAAAAAGTTTAGAATACTTTTAATTTCTCTTGGACCGAGTTTAGAATACTTTTATTTTAACCGACTTTTAATTTAGAGTTAAAAATGTTACTCTTTTAATTTCTCTTGGAGTGAGTTTAAAAAGAAAAACTTTAGAGTACTTTATTAACTCAAATTTTTGGTGCTCTAATAGTCAAGTGTGTGTATGTGTGGTTTGGAAAATATCCGTTTTATTTAGTTTTAACTAAATACTGTATATCATTTGGTTTTAAAAGTTTGGTGTATGAAAAATATATAATTTTGGAATTTTGTTGTGGTTGGATAAATTTTAGTTGTAAACAAATTGTCATATTATATTTATGTAGTTAGCTCCTTGAGTCTCGAAAAGGAATCGAGAACGTTGGCACCGAGTTAGCAGTGGAGAGAACTCTAATATATTAATATTGTCGTGGTGATTAAAGAAAAATGATTTTTCTTAGTTTATGTCTTTCCAAAAATAATTGTTATGATTGATGAGTAAGAATGTATACATGTGGTTATCAAATATCTTTGAAACTTGGGTTTAAAGAAAAATTAGTGATTTGTGATTTCAAGCTTGTATATGTATACTTTCAATTTTTAGAAATGTTTGCATGATTTTAATTAAAGTTTCAAGTTTATTAAGTAAAAGCTAAAGACTTGAGTTAGAAATTCTTTTTTTTTTAAAAAAAAAAAAGATTCAAAGTTTCATGAATTAAAATACAAACTTTGTTGGAAAATATATATTTTGAAAAGGATGAAAATATTTGAAAGAGTTACAACTTTGAAACTAGAAAAAAATATTCATTGATATTTGTTTTGTATGATTATGTTGTTATGAGGTAAATACTTTGATTGAACTTTTAGTCTTTAAAAAAAATGTAATAGATCAAACTTGTAGTTATTTGAGAAAAAAATAAGTTATGACAAATTTGAAAAAAAATTGTGGTTGTGTGAAAAATTTTGAGAAAAATAATTGAAAACGTTTTGAATAATTGTTAGTGAATTCACTGAAAAATGAAAGATATTAATTTTTAAAAATATGTTTTATATGTTGAAAGGGTGTTGTGGATAATAATACTATTAGTCCTTACTCGTTGTAAACTCTTTTAGTAAATATACTCTAAAGGGGATTAGGAGTAAGAAAGAGTTTGTAAGGTAGTTAAAGTCTCAGGAACTAACTTGACAAAGGTCAAACACTATTTGATTAAAGGTATCGGCACGAGCGAAATTTTTCATTGTGTTTGATTGTGGTAGCGATAACGATTGAAAAAGTTATAATTAAGATAAGAGCTCCATCTAAATTTCATAAACCAGTAAAAATAGGAGACTACAACAATTAAGCCTATATAATATATATGGCATCCTTTGTGGTAAAACGAAATTGAACTCATACACTATTGTACAACTTGGCTAACCCACCCGCTTATACAAATTAATAACACTAATAAATTGCATACTAATTTACACAATTAATTCAAATTCATCACAAATATAAATTTATATGAACCGGTCATATATATAGAAATGACAATTCTTATATCAAATAAACACAAACGTTGAAGAGTTAATGTATTAAATAGCCATTAACAAAGTATAGTAGCAGTTAAATGGAATATAATCAATCCAATAATAAATAAATAAATAAATAAAAATAGTCAACAAAATTCTATATAATAAATCACGTAAACACATTTTAGTGATGTTTTAGAGTAAAAAAAACATTTCTATATCTTGATTTGCAACATTAATTCTCAATATTTAATCGTAATTCATTAAATGATTACCAAAACTAACCCATGATTAACACATTCATCTATGATGTGAAGCCAAATTCATGGATCCAGATTGAAGAAAATCACGTGTAAAGCTTGTACGGCCAACAAAGACAAAAATCATTGGACAACAATAGACTTGAAGTAGAAATGACAATAATCTCATGAAGAGCAACAGTTCATTGGCCGGAGCAGATTTACGAGCGCCTTTTGTTGCCAAGTTCTTCTTTGGCACCTTACCGCTTGGCGGACTTGCGAGCGGTCGCCATGTCTACAAGCTCTATTCTTGAAGTAGAAATGACACTTAATTGTATCGCTGATTTAAGATTTTTGTCTCTATTTCAAAAGTACACTATCAAATTAACTAAACCATATAGGGTTGTATTGGAGAATACCACAAAGTGTAATGTTTAATTTTCTGCCACATGTTCGACCAATTCAAATAGGTACTAGTATGGGTCAACAACATATATCAACCCCACCGAATCCGACCGACACAATAGAAGATTTAAGTTTGCAGTCGGGTTTCTTCGAGTTGGTGGGTTGGGGGGTGAAAAATAAGGGTTTATATAGATCTACACGCCGATAGGTAATTTGGATCCGGCGGTACCTAAACCTGACCAAATCCATTACCATATAAATATATTATTATTTTTATATCATATATTAATATGCAAATTGCAAAGAGTACTCACACACTCACATAGGTACACTACGTTAATTTGAATTACGATAATTTACTCACACATGTCCTCACAGTGGCCTTGGTCCAAGGCAAGTTTTTATTTTTTAAAAAGTCCAATTAACACACAATCACCTATCCCAATTAATAACACACTCACTTCAGACTTCAGAGTCAACACTAAACGTAAACATACTCACTCACATTCGCCTCACTCTCTCTCGTCTCTCTCAAACGGTCCTCTCTATTGGTCACAGTTACCATTGCCGTTGTCACCATCGTCGCCGTCTTACCCTAGCCTACAAACATGCAATGAAATCTATTTGGTAAGTCTCATTTGAAAGTTTTACCAAACCCTAACTCTCCAATTTTAGAAAATTTATTCAATGTTTATCTTGAAAGGTATTATATGCTTTTGTGTTTTGTTTTCGTTTGTTCTTCTCATTGAAGTTACTATTTTGTGTTAGGGTTTGATCTTTTTTCACTAACATTTGTTTTATGATGTTTCCATTATGTTTTGGTTATGATAATATAGAGGTTGTACATATCTCCTTTCTCTGTTGAACCTTTAGAGAAGGTTGGTTTACTAGGGTTTCGTTTATGGTTTCTAATTGTATTTTTAAGTTTTTAAGGTTAATCTATGATATCTTAGTGTTTCATGATTTCTTAGGTACTCATTATACTACTATTATTCATGTTTCTAAGATAATGGTGTAATTTATTGTGATTTTTGTTCCAATCGATAGTGTTTTCATTTGTAGTTTATGTAGATTTAGATTTATTAGTTTAACATTTGTAGTTATTTACAATTTTTTTTACTTGCTATTTTTGTAGGCTGCTATTTTATAATCTTGTATTTTCTTGTAATTTTCTGTTTTAAGATTTTTGTTCTTGTAATTTCTAAGTTTCTGCCTTTTTGGGGGTTAAGGTATTTTGAGTTCTTAAGGTTGTAAGTTTGGTTTCCTGAGTTTATGTTGATGTTTGATCTATTTATTCTTTTTAGTTTTACTTTTTACTTTCATGTTTGATTTGTTTATTTTTTTTAGTTTAACATTCATGTTTGATCTGTTTATTCTTTTTAGTTTTATATTTATGTTTGATTTGTTTATTTTTTTTAGTTTTAGATTCATATTTGACTCATTATAATTAAATATTGCTACATTGTAGATTTTGCTCAATACTTACTAAGTGTTTTTTGAACTTTTCTATTTTAGAATAATGAAGCAAGGCCAATGAGGCAGGAGCATGCAAGGAGCTAGACCGGAAAATTGTAAGTTAAACACATTGTAAATATTTTGTTAATCAACTTGTTGAAAAGAGGTTGTGTATGTTATTTTTAGACTACATGGTTTTTTATAATAATTTAACTTGTCTATTGTCTAGTGCATACTAATAATCCGCTTCATGTGAAATGGTAATAAAGTCTATTGCTTAAATCTGGTTTCAGTTGGTAATTAAGTGTATGCTAATAATCTAGTTTCTTATACTACATGGTTTTTTAGATTATGTGTTATGATTATGAGTAGGGGTGTTCAAATAACTGTTTTGAACCAAATTGTCATTAAAAAAATTGAACTACTTATATAACTTAAGAACTAAACTGAATTTAATTATATCAACCACTCAATGAAAAAGTTGTTTCATTTGGAAAATTCACATGCTGATTTTGTTTGAATGGATTTAAGAAAATTCACTTTTTCATAAAAATTCCTTTTTGATATATTGAACTTTTTTTTTTTTTACTTTTTGAATTCCCAAACTCATGCAATACTTTTTGACTCTTGAATAAGAACCGTAATTTTTGAATAGGTTAATAAATCAGTTTAGTTCTGCATTAAAAACCACGGTGCACCAAACCACATAATGGGTTTAGTCTAGTTCAGATGAAGCCATCACAGCTTCAATTCAGGTTGGTTCAGTTTTCTCAAACTGTTTTTATGGTTTAGTTTAGTTCGGTTCAATTTTCATTTAAAACCAAATTGTGAACATGTCTAATTATGAGTTTCAGTTTGTATGAATTTGATTATGAACTTATATGATTATATAATTTTATGCTATGCTAAAATAATATGATTACGGGGTGAACTTGTTCAAGTTTGTATGAATTTTATATGATAACAACTGACTCAACTACTAAACTAACTGACTATTTAATTAGTTGTTACTTTCCTGCTGAAGCAATTCCTACTGCTCTATAGTAGGAGTTCTATTATATCAAACAGCCTTAATCAAATAAAATCGTTGATTAAAAAACAAAAAATGAGTTCTAACGGCCCAAACCATGTGAGTTGTTTCATGTACAAAATTAACTAATAGATCGCTCAAAATACTTAGAGTTGAGTGATAATTAATTATATAGGAAAACTTGAACAATTAATTAAGAAAATTTCATCAAATTAAACCTTTGATTAAAAACTAAATATTTTAAACTTTAACTAGACTTACGTATAACAATCATATATGTTTCAGTGAAGAAACAACCTTCGTCTAATCGTTCTCTTAACCAACCTGTTGAAGCCAATAATCAACCTATTGAACATTCTGCACCTGCAACTACTCTTCCTCTTGTTGGGAAGAAGAGAAAAGGCAATGCAGGTGGTTCTAAATTTTTTATGCGGTTTCGGACCACTTTAATGAAATTCTTGATTATGAAATTAGAATTAATGCTTGTAAATACTGTCATCGAAGGTATTTTTGTGAAGCTAAGAGACATGGTACTTCCAATATGAAGCTAAAATATCCTTCAAATGTAGCAACTGACTCTAACCAAACTATTTTACAATTTCCAACAAGTGAAGGGTCTAGTTTTGATGTAGCAAGCTCTAGATTTAATGCTCAAGCATGTAGAAAAGCTTTGGTAGTTTTTATCATTTTGGATGAACAACCCTTTAAAGTAGTTGAATAGGAGAGATTTAAGTACTTATGTAATCAATTGCAACTCCAATTTTCCCTACCATCAAGACATATTGTAGTAAAAGATTGTTTTCATATGTATTTGGATGATAAAACTAGGTTGAAAGGGTTCTTCAAGTTCGATTGTAGTAGGGTGGCTGTTACTACAGATTGTTGAACTTTTGTTTAAAATCTTAATTATTTGATCCTCACAGCCCACTTTATTAATAATGAGTGGAATTACCAAAAAAGAATCAATAGCTTTTGTGTGGTTTCAAATCATATAGGTGAGACAGTGGCTATGAAGCTTGAGGAGGTATTGAAAGAATGAGGACTTAGAAATGTGTTTACCGTGACGATTGATAATGCATCATCAAATGATGTCGCGGTAGGATTATTGAAGAAAATGATTAAAAAAACATGCTTTGGCTATTGTTGGATGGGGCTTTTTTTCATATGAGGTGTTGTGCTCACATACTTAACTTGGTGGTGATTAAAGGATTGAAAGACTTTGACTCTTCAATTTCTTCCATTCGAAATGTTTTGAAGTTTATAAGATCTTCACCACAGAGGACTACAAAGTTTAAGGAATATATAGAATTTGTTGGAATTGCATGCAAGAAATTGTTGTGTCTTGATTTTCAAACTAGGTGGAACTCAAAATATTTGATGTTGGAAGCAACTGTAAACCAGCCTTTGATAAGCTTGAAGATGAGGATGCAAGCTATAAGCAATACTTTTTAGAAACATCCCCACCCACTAATAATGATTGAGAAAAAGACAAGTGCTTTGTTCAATTTTTGAAGTAATTTTATAATGCAACAAAAGTGTTTTTGACCTCACAACAAACAAGTTTGCATATGGATTTTCCCCAATTAGCTTCCATCTTTATTAAACTTAAGCGTTCATCCATGGATCTCAACATTTGTTTAGATCAATGGGCAAACAAATGTTGGCAAAGTACACCAAATATTGAGAGGTACACTAACGAGAAGTGTATAGAGTTTGTAGAAAAGTTTGAGATTCTAATGTGGTGGAAACACAATGCTTGTCGATATCCACTTTTGTCTAGAATGGTAAGAGACATCATGCTTACACCAGTTTTTAATGTGACTTTTGAGAGTGCTTTCAGCACCAGGGGTAGGGTTATAGAGGTATATAGAAGCTCCATAAACCTAGAAATGGCAGAGGCTCTAATAAACCTAGTAGGTGTGTTGCTATTTTTAAAAAAAAAAATTGTATTCACTGTTATTTGTAATGTTTATATGTTTAACATGATAATTCACTCTTTTTTAATGTATCATAGATTTAAATGGAAGTTCTGCTGAAAGTGGCCCACTTCCATTCTCTCAGCCACAACCTTTAGGCTGTGTTTAAATTGTTAAAGGTCCAGTTTATGTTTATCATTTCATAATTATGTTAGGTGTTTAATTATGTTTAATTTTAATTATGTTCAGTTTTTTATTTATTATAGACTGCCTTTTTTATTTTTATTTTTTGGAGTCACGCAAGACTCATCATCAGTCATATAAAAGCCAGTCAGCTAACCACTATTTTTTGGGAGATAATTCTGGATTTTGAAACAAGTCAGTAATATATTTTTGGAACAAAAAAGCTTCGTGGATAAGGTGCCTCGTTTAGTTTTAGTTTATTATAAATGGTTTCAGTGTTCGTTTGGCTTATTTGTGATTTAATGTTGCAAGTTATGTTGTTGAATGAGTTGGATAAGATGGAGCAAAAAGCTTTTTGAAGGAGCTTACTATTGTTTGCACTAAAAAGGATTTATTTATAAGTTTTGATTTGATTGTCATTTTACCGCATAAGTTGTCAATATAATAAATTACAAACCATCTGACTCATACTTTTGTGACATTGGACCAGCTTACCATATATTTGCATCAACTTCTACTTTTGTGGCATTGGATCAAAATTGACAAAAACAAACCTATGTACGTTAATCTTTGCAACTTTGTTACAATTCAATTTTTTGGTATGCAAAGCATGTGAAAACTTGATTTAGTTATGTGGTTAAAATTTGAAACATAGATGTCATGTTGAAGTCTCACTGCTATGAGAACACAACAAAACTAAAGCAAATTTCTCTTTCCTCTTGGGGTATTTTTCTACAAATTTTTTTGTTGAATTAGTTTAATTATATATAATATGTTTTAGATTTTTACCAACTAATACTAATTTGTTCTACAATTGTCACTGATTCTTTCTAATTTGAACACTGATATTATTTTGTTCCGCATCTGTTATTGCTTCTTTCTAATTTGAACACTGAAGTTATTCTGGTCTGCAACTTTTTTTCTTCTCAATTAGTGATATTCTTCTTTTTTTAAAAGCCTAATTGTCATTTTAGTTTTTATCTATTAAAATAGTAGATGGTTAAGTGCAAATTAATATTCATTCAAGTGATTAATTTTCTGCATTTTAAATTTTTTTTAGCCGATTGATTTGCAAAGTTTCAAATACTTTTTAACTAATGTCTTTTTCGACATTTGTTTTTTAACATTTTCAAATTGAAAGTATGATAAACATAATCCAACTTTCTGGAGATGTTAAATATATATGTTAGTTATTAGTAAGAGTTTAATGTAAAAGTTACTTAACCATATTTTAACCATATTTAGTCACAAGTATTTTTCTATCATGCATTGATCTTTTTGTATCTTTGTTATTTTATCAATATATAATTTATTTTAATTTAAATATCTTTTCTCTTTTATGTCTTTATCAAGATTCTAATTATAATAAACATACACTCTTCAACTTTATTGATAATCAATTGTCATCATAATTGATAATGTGGGTTTTGTTTTTTGAAATTCAATTTAGTAGCCTTTATATAATAATTTCAATTATGTGAAAAGTTTAGCATTTTTTGTGTATTATTATTATTTTATTATTTACTTATTCAATCTCACAAATAAATAAACCATTTATAAAATAAATTATCTTGAAATAAATATATTACAAACACCATTTTTACATTAATAACAATAATTAATAGTGAATATATCAATATTTCATAAAAATATTTTGTAAGTAAAACTATTAGTATTTTCTCGCATATTAATATTTTATAAGTAAAACTATTATTATTTTCTCTCATACATTCATATAAATTTCTTAAAATATACGAAATTATTAATTGAGTCGATGATCGTAAAACGGATGGACTAATTATAAATAACTTGTTTTTTGCGTTGGAAGATCACAAGATTGGAATGAGACAGTTGACAAGTAGTAAGCGCAAGAAAGTGATGAAAAGTAGTACATGGCATAACCATTCTAATAATTGAGCCACGTATAACAAACAACATTGCACATTCAATAAAGAAAAAAGAGTCATGTACTAAAAAATATACATATATGTGTAATGAAAAAGTTACCATTAATACAATGAAAAAACCAATACCCAATATTTTTCCTATACAAAGGAAATCGATTAATACATGTAAAAATTGAATCACTATCTAATTCAGCAAAACAAAAAAAAAATGCCAAACTAATGAATGGCCCTGCGACATAGAGGACATGTCTTGCTAACGTTGAACCACTTATTAATACAATCTTGGTGAAATACATGAGAACAAGGTTGAGGCATTATTTTTGAACCATTTGACAAGTCTCCAAGACAAATACAACACATAGAATCTGACTCAATTTTTGAAGAAGACTCTGTTTTTGTTTCATCAATAGTAGTAGCAACACATTCAATAGAATCTTGATCACTCACACCATTCACTCCAAAAATTGTAGCATCATGATGCACCCCAAAATTGTTCTCCATGTTGTTGTCGAGTCGACCCAAGTGAACAACATCATTAACAAAGTTATCAAATAGAATTACATCATCGACCATTGACCATTGAACCTGTCGAAAATTGTTCATACTTCTACTTCTTCTTCGATTGTTCTCTATGTAGTGGTTGTGACACATGAGGAACAAGGAATTAGAGACAATAACATCATCTACAATTGACCACTGGTGTAGATTATTCATCCTTCAACTTCTTGCTATTAGAAAGAGTAATTGATTGATTGTTGTAGATTGAATATAGCGAGAGAAAGATAATACACTTGAGGTGTTAATGTTGTGGTATTATAGAATTATATACTCCTTCAAAATCTTTTTTATGACCGTTACTATAAAAAATGCTTCCAATTCCAATCAATAAAAATATCTGATTTGATTTGGCCCTTCACAAATAAAATATATCTTATATGCTTAAGTCAAAGATCACAATCTCACAAGTTACTCTTCTTTATTAATTACACCAATAATAATTAAGATTGAGGTGACTTTCAAAAATATATTGATGAGGTGAATGTGTACCGTAATTAAACAAACGCTTTAATCTCGGGTGAATGAGTATAAATCAAAGATATTTTTTTTAAAACCAAAAACAGATCTTTTTTTTTTTACGAGAACAGCCTGGTCAAAGATCTCATTAATAATTTATACTATACTTTAATAAATACACCAGCTAAATACTCCTTCACTTCTAGGTGAATCTTCATTTCATCCTAAATTTTTCATAAAATATAAATAAAAAAATACTTCCGTTTCTTTTAATTAACATTTGTAGAAAAATGTTATTCTTATTTATTTATAATTTTCCAAATTTAATGCATCATTAATTATTGAGTTATTAATAACATCCTAGTTATTTATTGTAGAGAGAAATATATAAAATAATAAGTCATTAAGTATAATATAGAAAAATAATAATAATAAAAATAATAATAATAATATCAAAAGTAAAATAATATATTAATTGTCTTGCTATGTGAAAAAGCAAAAAAACAAATAATTATTAATTATTAAATGTTACTTTTAATCCTTGAGAAAATAAACCTAAATATGAATTATTAATAAAGATTAATTAATTACTTAGTAATTAAAAGTAACCTGGTGAATTGATAATAATGATGTCTAAAATAATTATTAATGAATAACAATATATGATTTATAAGTTAACTTGTCAAAATAATATCTAACGATGGTAAAATAATAATGTGAATGTTATGTTGTTGTTGATGTATGATGTATCTATGTTTGTATAATTTGTTTGTTAATCATGTTGATATTGAGTTAAATTGTCATGATATATGAGTCACAATATGCTCTAGGTGTGTCATTGATGATAAGTTTATATGTTGTAAATGAACTCATTTTACATTATGGATAAGTTTCGTTTGATGGTAATGTTGTCGATAAGTTGATATGTTATGAAATAAATGTGATATTGTTGATAATGTCTTCAATGTTTTCATATATAGGACATGTTGGGGGTTAGTGTCGTGATTGCTTATGTGTAGATGTTGTGGGATATGTGTCCCTGATGATAAGTTAATCGAATCTAACATTAATAATGATTGGTAAAAGATAAGATGATGTTGTATATATGTTGTTTGGGCTCTATATGTTTGCATTGTGATTCTCACTATGCATATCAACATTTTTAGATATGCTATGATGTACGGATCTTCTCAAAGTTCTCACAATTTAGCGTCAATCGTTAAGGATTACCGGTCTTTCTATTCTAATTACATGAGGCGTTGACCAAGTGACAAGGGGTTTTAAGGTATTTTTGTAATTAGAATTTTTGAAAAAGTTTAATTGATACTCTTTACAAGTTGTAAAATATGTTTGAGTTTAATAAAAAAATTTCATTTTCATTAATTTTCCTTATTATTTATGTTTCTTCGGAAAAACTAAGTAAAGGGTGTCATAAATAACCCAACCCTTATATCACCTATTGGTGTTGAATTCTCATAAGTGTTTGGGTGTACCAATGTCATAAAACAGTTACATCAAAAAACCAAATAAATAAACATTTAACTATGTTGTCCGCTTAATGATACCAAATAAATAAACATTCAAATATGTATCATCGCAACGCCAAACATAAACGAAATGTAGGGTGAGTGTATCAATATCACGCAATGATACAATAAACATACACAGTCACATATAGCACATTATCACATAAAATTATAAGTTATTTAACAGGTTATGTATAAAAAATGACAATACAATGGAATGCTCACTATCTGCAATACTTTAATGTCATGTGCTACCAAAATTACTCTAAAGTACTTGGTGAGGAGACGTGGTACTACACAAACATGCAAGTGGACGAACAATCACACATGCCGCCATGTCCTTTCAGATTCACATGACTTATCGTAATACTAATATAAGTGGTCATCAAGAGTAAACCATGTTTGCAAGATAGCTCCTAATGTTTGAGAAGTTATTCCAAGTCACTTAGGAATTCCCCCTAGAATACCTCCAAGGTCTAATTTACCCCATAGGTTCAATCGTGAATCCAGTGTTAGGCATATAAAGTTGTACTTCCCTAGCATTGGATCTATTAGAACTAGGATGGTTGGGAGAACTGTGACACCATCCCAAATTATTTTTTTTTTATTTTTAAAATAATGAAATTCTCTAAGAAAAATGTATAAAAACTTTTCAACATTTTTACAAGGTAAAGAGTATCACGTAATCACTTAACATGTCACATTAATCCAAAAATTTCCATCAAAATTAACAACTTTAAGTTATAATATTAGACAACAAAATCCCTTTGAAGTACACGTAAATAAGTCTAGTAATAAATACAATTACAGTCCCAACCCGATGTCACTATCAGAGCGAGAATTCCCAAAATAAAAGACGTTCAAAAATGACGTTTACACGTTGCATATAATAGGAGTCTTCAAGACAAGATGGCTTTCGACACTCTGGGGTTACTAGTCATCACTTGCAGCTCGTCTACGTCCATCACATACACCAAACACAAACAACAAGGGGTGAGTTTTGAAATCATGTAACGGTATAAGTTAAACGAGTAGAACACGCAAGTAGTCAAATTAGCACAAACATGAGAAACATTCAAGAACATAATATCAAAGGTTAATGTAAATCAATCACAATAAAATAGTCACAAGGATGAAATGCTATGCATGTCCTATACTCTATACTTCTTCATCATTTGGTACCATTCTACTCTGAAGTACTTGGTTAGGAGGCCTGATATTATGCCACTATAGGAGTGGACGGACAATTCATGAATGGCCAAGTCCTCATAGATCCCCTCAACTCAACTCGAAACACATATACGCGATGGTCGGGGTACTCTTGTGTTGCACGGTAGCTCCCGACCTTAGGGAATAACCCACTAATCCACTTAGGAATTCCTCACTAGAGACACCCCTATGGTCTATCAGTTTTACCTTACAGTTCGACTGTAGCCCTCCACAACCAGGCTCATTCAGTTATACTTCCCCGAATCAATAGGTTTGTCAGACCCTCCCTATATGATGACCAAATAGTCCTCACTCCAAAACCTACAACATGTATCTCATACTTATTCGATTATCAAAACTCAACTAGTCTTAGTTTGAATTCACAATATTCATCAGAATTTACATCATTATATATGTATATTAGTCAATCACAATAAAATCCCAATATTTGGTCTACACCACTCACAATACTCAGTCTAGTCCTATCAATCACAAAATAGGAAATCAAACAAGTGGTGCAGTCAAGTATATTCATAAACCAAGAGCACTCAAATACATATCATTCATACAATAACAATTAGCATAAGATTCCATAAAATCAAATATTATGCAATCTTGATATAAATTAATTCACGACAATTCTATAGATTTCTAAATTATCTTTTAGTCCTCACTGTTACCATTCATATGTTATTAATTAATTACTATTGCTCAATAGAGCTCGACCGTAAATAGTAAGCCCTAAATGAATCTCTGAGAATTACGGCATTCCCGTTCATCCCACGTTATACTATACTCATAAAATCGAACCTCCTCTCATCCCTTACCCTGGTTGAAGATTTTGTCCAATGAAACTGATCTGCTTATTTAATATGTCGCGTCTTCGTATGCCGCTGTCTCTAATAGTCCGCAAGGAATAAAGCAACACAACAATCAAATACAAATAAATTATTTACTATTTCTAATATAATCCAGAAATATATTAATACTAAACATACTTATAAATATATTACATAAAATAAATATCTAATTTAAATCAAAATAAAACATAATCACATATTGCTAAATAAATATAGTGTATATCTATAGTCTGGGTGTTAAAATAGGTAAAATATATGCAAATGTAATGAAACTAACAGTATTTATTTAAATTGATGAATACTGTAAACAACTTTTAATTATAACTAAAATAAAATGAAGTAATTTAGATGTAAAATGATTTTAGATTATCTGCCCAACATTAAATATACTTCGATCGTATCAGGTCTATCATTACAAGAGATTAAAATAACAAGAACACATGCCCAATATTACTATAATCTGATCATCTGCCCTATATTGATATAATTTAATCAAGTAGCTATGACGACACATATACTGCCTCTGGTCGGAAGAAGCGATATGATATTAGTATTCATTTAGATTCAAGCCTCTCATATTTGAATATTGATAAATATAGTAAAATAATAATTTAAATAACCAAGTGTTCTATACCAACAAAAAAGAAATTGTTGGTTTACAGAGAAGGAGTAAAAGAAAATAGGGGATTAAAGGCATAGGATGAAAACTAATATGAGAGACAATAATCCTACCATAATTTTTAAAGTTTCTGTCAATATCATAAAATGAAGATTTAATATAAAAATAATACGACAAAAAAATTGTATAAGTACCAAAATATACTCACCTTGTAGAATAACTAAACGGTGTCAATCGATTTATTCTAAACTGCTTCTAGTGCTACCAAAATGGGAATATTTTGTTTTTCAACGTGCGTCGCTCTTATTGTCTTTTTGAGGCTGAATGTTTGAGTGGCAGCTATAAGGCAAGGGAGTGGTATTAGAGGCAAATACTATGTACCAGTACAGTTGCCTAATAATACCTATAATTTGATGAAGACTCATTTCCTTTAACTCTGATACTGAAGATTCAAATGACCAAGCATATATTTTTGTTCACACTTGAATTAAATCGTCCATTCAATTACACTCTTAATTGCACCGAATTGAATAGCTCATCAAATCAAAATGGTCCAATTCAAATTCACATCAACGGATCCATGCAATCAAAGATAGAACATCCTGGAATCAAAGCAACGATCAAAAATTAAATTTCACTAACTGAAAAACAACGATCAAGAATTGAATTTCATTAACTGACAAGAAATGAATTTCAGCAACGGTCAAACAACGATCAGAAAAATCAAAGCTAAAGAACAAATTCAAAGCAACGGTCGACTAAGCATCTAGACGTGAATCAAAACACTGATCATTAGAACTTGATTACAATAGAAAGATTAGAAAATTGAAGTAACCAGAATTAAATAATCTAAACGTTGGCATCAGAACGTTGGAAGAAGAAGAAGAAAAAGCAATTTGAAAAGATCAAACAGTTGGCATCTATAAATGGTTTTCACCACTTGAAGAACCCTACACAACTATATACAAAACAACAAGAACAAAAAATATATGAGCTAAATATCAATCATTCATCAAATACTTAAACTTTATTTAGCACTCAATTGTAATATCATTCTAGTTGTGCTAAGTTTGTGAGCAATAATGTAAGCATCCTCCAGTGAAAGTAAACCCATAAAAAGAAACCAAGCACGTGTGTAACCTGGCCCGATAATGGCTATAAATCCTCAACGACTTGTGGTTCTCAAGTTGGATGTTGAGAAGACTTAGCTTGTGAAGTTAAGTGGTTGTAATTTGGTTTGAATTACTAGATTAAATCCTTCTGAGTGAAGGTACTCGACGTAGCTACCAGATTGGTAGTGAACCAAATTACTGTGTTATCCTTTTTCCCTCTATTTACTGCCTCTATATTTACTTGTTCTGTTTTCACTATATATTTCTTAAAAACCGAATACACAATTCAACTCCCCCCTTTCTTGTGTATTTTACACCTACAAGATCAAATATCCTCACACCGCTAATAATTTGTGGGCACATTGGATAGCACCCCAAACTATTGAGGAACAAACCACCTTGACCCTACAAGCCAAGTCTTCTCCTAACAACCTGACAACCTTAGATTGAAGAAGAAACTAAACCACTATCGAGTTGGATACAAAAGTTTGGAACTTTAAGTGTTTGCTTCTAACAAAGTTGATAATAATAATAACTCTCACACTCTAGGAAAAGAGCACTCAGAAAATATTTCTAAGATGAATTTAGAATTTTGAGTTTGAGTTCTTCTACTCTTTTATGTTTTTTGATGTTTTTCTCCTTCAGCCTTGAGTGTCTATTTATAGTGAAAATTTGGGCTTCAATTTAGTCCTTGTTTAATTCTGAATTGTATCTTGTGGAAATTGAGTTTGTAAATTCTTCAAATTGATTATATTTCTATTTTGTTTATATTGAGTTTGTAAATTCTTTAAATTGATTCTGTTTGTATTTTGTTCAGATTGCGTTTGTAAATTCTTCAGATTGATTCTATTCATATTTTGTTGTAGATAAATCTTGATCAAATCTTCTTCAAATCTTGATCAAATCTTTTTCAAATGTTGATCAAATCTTCTTCAAATATTTTTCAAATCTTGATCAAATCTTAATTAAATCTTCTTCAAATTTTGATCAAATCTTCTTCAAATCTTGATCAAATCTTCTTCAAATCTTAACCATATTTTCTTTTCAACTTGGTCAAAGATTTTCTTCAATTATAAATTTGAATCAAATCTTATTTTAGATTTTCATCAATTATAATTTTGAATCAAATCTTACTTTGACGTCAAATATATTGTTTTCATAAAATACTTTTGTTAAATGTAAAAACAATCTTGGTTCCAACAATCTCTCCCTTTTTGATGACGACAAAACTTGTATTTTTTATAACAACTTTTCTCTATATTTCTTTGACTCCCCCTAATTTAAAGCTCCCCTAAGTCCAAGTATCATTTTCTCTCCACTTTTTCAAATATCTTTCTCCCCCTTTTGTCATCAGACAAAAAGACTTGAAAGTGAAACTTTGTCTCTTTATTTTTCATTTTTTTATTTTTTGAATAACCTGAATATAATATAGTACAAGAAAATATATAAACTAATGTAAAACTAAACTACTTTAAAGTTATCACGACATCAGTTAGGTATGATGGTAAGGTTTATGTTTTTCTTGATGAAGTCAAACCTATCTTCAGGTAGTGGTTTGGTGAATATGTTAGCCCATTGTTGTTCAATGTCTACAAATTGAATGTTTAGTACCCCTTTTTTGAAAAAAAAAGTCCATAATAAAGTGGTGTTTGATCTCTATGTGTTTAGCTCTAGAATGTAAGATAGGTTATTGGTTAGACAAATGGCAGAAGTGTTATCGCAATAGATGGGAATGTTGGATTCAAGGATTTTTTAGTCTTCAAGTTAACGTTTCATCCAAAATAAATGAGAACTACAACCAGCTGCTGAAATGTACTCAGCTTCTGCTATTGACATTGTAATGCTGTTTTGTCTCTTACTTGACCAATATATTAAGTTGTCACCTAAAAATGTGCAGTTGCCACTAATGCTCTTTCTCTCAAGTTTATCTCCAGCATAATCAGAATAACAGTATCCACTAAGTTTGTACTTAGGAGATTTCTTGTAGAACAAGGTAAGGTTGGTAGTGCCTTTTAGGTATCTAAGGATTCTCTTAACAACAGTTAAATGTGATTCCCTAGGATCAGCTTGAAATCTTGCACATACATATACACTAAACATGATGTTAGGTCTGGAAGCAATAAGGTAAAGTATTTATTGAAGTTGAACTCAAATCTTTGCATTTAACAAATATTTTCTTAACAAAATCAATCAAAGACAAACATACTTACATGGTTTGAAATTTCAATTAAATCATCAATCAACTTCATAAATTTCCACACTTTAATATTTGAAAAACTAGTAGAAGGTTTGTATCAAGAAATCTTATAAAAAAATCATATACTAAGAGTCTCTATATTATAACTATTCAAAATTACGATTTTTCCAGTTTGACATTTTTTTCAAACCTTAATCTTTATTTATTATGCTTTGTATATAAAATTTGAAATAAAAACCACATTTTCTCATCAACACCAAATACTTCCAAGTTCACAATTTTCTTTTAAGTCTCCAACTAAAATCTTCATTCTTAATAAAATCACATATCAAAACCCAATTATCATAATCAATCATTGTTTTTCAAAGTAGCTAAATACTTTTGCAACCTCGAATTTTAGCATAAAGTTGATATCTTTACTATAAAAATCAAAACTTTTAACTTCAAAACTTAAGATTGAAATTTTGTTAATAAAATAAATATTTCTTTTTCAAACCTTTTCGACATACAAAGTTTGAACCCTTATATATATTTTTTATATGAACTATTCTCAAAGTCATGAAGTTTGAAACTTTTTTTCTCAAAGTTAAATATCTCCATAAAAATTGAAAATTTAATATCAATGACTATAATTTTTAGTTCAATCTATAAAGCTAGAAACCTTGTTTTTACAATAACCCAAAGGTTAAAATCTTTAACACCTTAATAACAAAGTAAATTTAAAACCAACCTTTAATCAAAATTTTGAACTCTCTTTCTTTATATATATATATATATACCACTCGGCTAAAATTCATTTTACTCATCAAAGTCTTTCAAACAATTTTCATATCCAAATCTAGTTTAAAACACCTTGAATAATCAAGGACAACAACTCATATGGTTTCAAATTGTAAACGACTCCAAGTTTTAATTTATACCACCATTAAAAATCACAAGAGAACTTTTTCCTATCTTTTTAAAGTTCATAAAATTTCTACCACTCAAATACTTTTGAATTAAAACAAACCACAACAATTCATTTACCACTTTATTTCAAAACTTATTGAAAAAAATTTGCCATGACCTTTTTGTTTACATTACTTTTTCCTTAAAATTTATACATCTAACAAACATCAATATATCAGAGTTCTCCCACCGCTAACTCGGTGTCAACGGTCTCGATTCCTTTTCGAGACTCAAGTAGTTATCATATAATCACGACATAAATATTTTCAAAATTTTTCCTTAAACAATGATATACTTCACATAAATTTCAATCTTTCAAATTTTGTTTTGAAGCTTACTAAATCAAACCATTACCTCTAAACAAATAAACTTAAAATTTCTTTTGAATCCAAATCTTATCAAAATCAAACCTTTAACTTGTAGAAAGTCAATTTTTCCAAAAAAAAAAAAACCACAACTCAAATCTTATATCTTTTCCCTTAAAACTTATTTGATCACTGACCACATTATTGTGTCTTATTTTGCTTCGCATCAAGACACAACATTCTTTTGTTTATATTTTTTGAAACGCAAAAATAAAAAAATATAATTATAAACACAGGGTAGAACAAAAAAAAACCAAAGAAATGAAATTATCGTCTTTCTTACTACGTACACAGTTTTGAATAGGATAATAAATGGTTTTGCTGATTTTATTTTTAACTACAACAATAATAATACAAGACCAAAAGTTTGCAAAAGAACTAAAATAATTTCACGTTTCCCCATCATATACATACACAATTTTATAAAAGAAAAAGATTAGGGAAAATTATTTTTACCTCAACAAATTGCTCACAAGCCACTAGTTGAGAAGAACAATTTGTGTTCCAAAAATTTCTGCAATTAAAGGATGGATTAAGGAGGAAAATAGAGGTTTGTGTTCATTAATCAAAACATCAACACCTTTGTGTTGTTTGTTTGTATTTTGAGAAAAATAAAATAAAAGAAGACGAAGTAAGGGAGAGGGAGCATTGCTGAACTAAAAGGAGGGGGAAGTGGTTTTTTTTTTTTTTTAGCAATCTTAATTAATTCCAACCACAAATAAAAGAATGAGTGATGTGGTCACCTTAGATCCACATAATATTTACTACCTTTTACAAAATATTATAGTAGTAATAATATAGAATGCACAATTCAGTTTGCAAATAAATCTAACCGTAAGGTACAACTTGTAAAATATTTGTCGATAATTTTTTGTTTACGGCGAAACTAATTCGATTATTAAATAATCAAACTTATGTTTAAATATGTCTTTTGTCCATGTAAATATATCAGTTGTTTTTTTGTTTGGATTTAGTCCCTTTAAAATTACAGATGATCGACTTTGGTCCCTAACATCAAATCAACATTACAAAAAAAAAGCACCAAGACACGTGGCCCTAAAAATGCATACCAACACATCATCTTTTATGATATATTAAAAATTAAAATGTTTTGTATTATTAATTAATAAATTTATTGATTATCATTTAATAATTAGTGTTATTTTATTTAAAATATATGAATAGAAAATTAAAAGTGGGGTTTAAGGGTTTTTGGTAAACCCATCATCTTCCGTGCCACTGCGGTTTGTAAACTCTTTTTTGGTAACTTTTGATTTGACGTTAGGGATCAAAATCAATCGTGTTTAATATTATTCACTCAAAAAAATACATGATACAACTTGTTTCACTGGGCCTATGCGAAGAAAGTGTCGTCTATCCTTTTTCAAAGGGTGCTTAAGAACTCTACACACTACCATAGCTGGTAAAACTCGCCTTTTCCATTCAACATGATTTTGTCTACTATCAACAAGAGATTGAGGATGATCAGTTCCTTAATTTGTCAATGGGTAGCCAAAAACCATGATGATGGCTTAGACCATCTTAACCTAATTGTAATAGCGCTCCCAGTGACTTGCACTTAAGGTTATCCTGAGGTAAAAGAGGTCTAACAATGTCCTCAAGGTCCATTGAGTTTCCTATCACTTTGATCCTATCGATGAAGTACAATTGCCTAAAACATGTCACATAGCCTCTATACGCCCACTTGGTACGAAACATCCATTAGGTACCAAGCCAAAACACTACGTATGACGCCAACCCACTGAGCACAAAATAATCATTACCACCGAGAACTCTAATTTTTCCATTGCCAGCAAAACCTCGATTTTCTTTAGTTGCCCAACTACACCAAACCACAGTGTTCACATCAGAATGTTGTTCTAATTGTAACTTTAATAATTTCATCCCAACATTCGATTGGTGATCCATGTTTCCTCAAATATTTTTGGCAACATGCCAGAACTATACCACCGACGACACACAAACTTCCTTCCAGTTTAGTGCTTCATTTCAAGACTCACGTCTCCAACAAAAATCCAACTTGAATTTCATGCACTAATTAAGACATACATTTGTCTCATGCCTAACACCTTAAATTCACGCTTTACTAGTCAATTTCCTATACTTCACAATTCTAGACAAACCCAAAAATAATTATGATACTTCTCAATTTCGCTGCGTCCTTTGTTAGTAGCTTGATGATTATCTTTTCATTATGACAGGTCAAACACATTGTATTCACATCATCACTTTTCCATTTATACAAACCTTAAATTTCTACCTCGAACCATGTTACATCTTCATTATTTAGAAATAATTACTTAGCTTACTCTTGTATATGTTTTTCCAAAAATTGCTCTATTATTTTATTGCCATAATTGGTACACACCATTGTGCGTCATATCCCAAAATCTCATTTGACCTAACTTCATTTTTTTTTTCTGTCTTTCCTTTTACTATTAAACTTTTCTTCTTCCTTAGAATAAGCTTGTTATCTTGGTCATTCAGAATTCCTTCCACAATCCAAACAAAATCTTAATCCCTCCTAATTTTTACGCTTCCTATGAAATATTCTACATCTAAAATATATCTCAAAATACCTTTCACCTCAACTGTCCATGTGGTCAATATCCGGAGTCCTTTATTTGCTTAGCTCATCTACTACCATACTTCATCTTTCTTCAATTTAGCAATTTCAATAAATCAAGCTTTACTAGTTCCCACCAACTTTTCCACTCCTTGCTCGATTTTTTCCTACCAAACAAACACTTAACTATTTTGGTTGATGAACACAATAACGTACCCTCATGACATGTATTCAAGTAGTGCCTCTGAATCATTGGCATACCATTGCAGTAACAATGTCTCGATTACAGGTGAGATAATTCCTTTCATGAATCCTGAATTGACATAAGCTACATGTCCATGTATTACTCAAACAAGTTTTCTTGTCATGTTTTCCGATATTTGGTTCACTCCTTGGATTCTTATTCGTTCCCAACCCTCACCAAGGTACCAACTAATAGAGTCCCAACAATCGAACGTCCTAAAGAAATACTCCTCAACCATTCTTAGTAAGCCTCTCCTAAAGAATAATTATCTCTAAACCTCATCCTCCTAATTTTGCAGTAAAATATCTCCAAGACCCACATTCCTTCCTCATTTCAAATCTTAACGATTGACTTCCCAAGACCAACAACTAAACCATAAATCATTTGTTACATTTCTTCCTTTTCACTCTCTATCATTGAATAAAATTCTAAAATATGATCCTCGAAATCTCCAAATACTCATCACACCGTCTAAATTCATCAATTTCATCTTAAGATACAATACAAGGTCGTATTCATCATTTACACTATTAGTCTTAGTAATCTTACTAATGAAAACTCTTCTAATCATAGCACACCATATTTAGTAAATCTTCAAACTCTTTCATCCATAACATGAATTATTTATCAGTTTCCTACCTCAACTACCTTGATTATACAAGTTTAATGTGTCACTTGGTCCTTTACCCAGCTTGGTGGATTTCAAATTGTTGACTTGAAGATCAACCATCTTAGGATCCCCAAATCAAATCTCGATTAATCCCTCCAACCTTCCCAAATATTCACTTAATAGTAACATAAGGTTCAATACATCAAGGCTTAAGTCCTTACCCGAACATCACTCAAAATCAACACATACCCATCTATAGTTTCATCTAAAATCATTATCCATACTTACTATCTCCTAAACCACATAGAGACTTGTCTGTTACGAATAGAATATATATAGTCTCACTCCTATAACCGTCATGAGATTTATACTTCACAATCTAAGTCGCGAATCTAGTTTAACTCGAATGCTCGACCTTACCCCTCAATTATCCACTATTCCTCAATGTGTCCTTTATCTGTAACACCCCGATTTTTAAAAGTGTGGGTGTATTTTTTTTTAAAAAATAAATTGATAAAAATACCAAGTTAACTCCATAATTGAAGAAAACTCAAATGTTCGACCTTACCCTTCAAGGTATCGATTATTCCTCAAAGCGTCATTTGCCTAACCAAGGTAATATTCACCCCTAATGTGTAGTGTAACACCCCGATTTTTAAAAGCGCGAATGTATTTTTTCTAAAATAAATTGATAAAACCAAATCCAAGTTAAATCCATAAATAAAGAAAATACTCTTGGATAAAACATTTGAGTCATAACACCACAACAAAGGTTATCATTAATTACAACAACGGAAACAGTTTTGAACAAAATCCAAAGTATCCAAGTTAAATATACACCTACTAAAATAGTTTATTTCGAATACACAAGATCCCTTTTTACAACAACAACTTGGAAATAGGAAAGGGAAAATAAATAAAATTCTTGATTACAACCCTAAGCTGATCATTAATCTATCTAAGGGTGACAGGGTACTGAGAATCCACGAGTAGCAACAAGCCCCACTACTTCCGGTTACAAAACCAACCCATCGCTATGCCACGCCTTAGCTCGACCCTGTTTCTCATTTGAGGGCAAAGCCCACATTTCCACAAAAGTTGTAAAGGGTCACCAACTGAAATTAACAAATACCACATAGCATTCAATTTTAAATGCACAAAATCACCTTTCAACTTAGCATGCATCTAGAAAGGGTTTGCATATGTTAAACATGCATAAACAATGTTGAAAAATGAAGTTTTGGACCAAACATCATTATTGTATTGGAATACACACTATGTGTAGTCGAATACACCCTATGTGTAGTCGAATACACTTGAGAAAACAGCAGAAAAACAGCAAAAACAGTACTGACAGCACTACTGTATTCGAATACAACCTGTCTGTATTCGAATACATCATTCCATTCAACTGTATTCGAATACAGCACCTTGTGTAGTAGAATACACTTCAAGAAAATCAAGTCAGTAGCTAATTTAATCATCTTTATTCGACTACAACACATGTGTAGTCAAAGACACCTGTCAAAACAGCAGAAAATCAGTTTTTAACCCTTTCAAAAACATTCCAACACTTCCAAATTATTTCCAACACTTTCAACACCAATTCAATCAATACCAAACACCAACACAACACAAATCACTCATCACAATCAAGTATGCATATACAAACATCATAACATGTCAAACATGACTCACGTGCCAAGCACCCTAATGCAATGTGTGTATGCCAATGCACATGATTCCGAAATATCAACAAAACCCTCCTCGAAGGGGCGTAAATCATAATTGTACAGCCTCTCACAGACTAATACTAATTACCAAGGTGCCACCCGCACCATTTACTAATGTGCAAATTTTCACCAATCAGCACGACGCTATAATCCCCGTAAGGATAAGATGAACCAACAATTCACATGGCATCATCCCGTGGCCCATCCGGTCACCACTATCACCATGGCCCATCCGGTCACCATGTACTATGAAATGCATGAGCATACTCTGACCCTTGACACCACAACCATTAAGCAAATGCATTTATTAAAAGATTCCCCATTTTTAATGCTCATTTGACACTAATGATTTTCAAATTTAACATAGAGCATACTCAACACATATAATCCTCAAATCACATGAAATTGAGTTCACAATTCATATCGAATTCAAATCACCATATACACCAATCGTGTCAATTAATTTCACACAACAACCACACATTTTCAAACATAAAGCAAATTTCAACATTCATAATATTACCCCTGAACACATCAATCACCGCAAGCAAAAATCACCACCACCCACACCTCAAAACTCATTAAATTCAATTTCACCATTTCACTCATAAAATACATTAGATTCATTTCCCACAACATTACACCTTAAACCCGTCAAATTTATTTTCCAAAATTTTTCAACCATAACACACCAAATCAAAACTCAAAATCTTTAAACATAAACCACCAATGTCTTTTCTACAACACACATAAATCACCTTAAATTCCTTTTCCCCAAATTCACACATAAACTCCATCAAAAACTAACCTCGCAAATACACATATAGAGTCATATATTCAAGCTAAAAATTTGGAAGGAGCCCTTACCTTCGTTGTAGCTTTAACGGCCAATTACGGCACCGCGATTAAATTCCTGTAAAGCTTCGCTTCGCACGACGGTTCCAAAGTTGGCTCACTAGCACCGTACCATGGAGGTGAGTAACTTTCCCTTCTATCACTTCGCGAGATGAAGCTCAAAAGTCGAAGAAAACTGGGGGTTTGTGTTTGGCGGTTTTGAAAACCACCAACACATTTTCGAAACAGATAAAGAAATGTTTTGTTGCTTGCCTTGCTTTCTCATATATATATATATATCGCAACTATTTTGATAAAAATTTTAGCTACTAGAGATATTTTTAACAAAACAGTCCGGTGATAAATTATTCTTCGACGAATAGTCTCTACCGGATCTAAAATATATATGTATATATATATATATATATATATATAAGTATATATATAATAAACATATAACAAACTCTAATAAAATATGCTTTTGGTATTTAATTCACAAAATGAATTAAAATTGGGCTAAATGCCTCGGCAATTTAACACCAAATATACTAAAATTGCATAAGTTGGACTTTAAAATTAAGGGTCTTACATTATTATTCACCCCTAATGTGCAACGCCCCTTAACTTCAATACAGGCCTCTTTCGTTGACCTCTAAGCACCAAATGCTATTCCAAATGGAAGTCCTGTCTTCTCCACAATCATATGGTGTTCTCTTCTCTTTGACAATTATCAAACTTCATCTAGTCTCGTCCTAAAATCTACTAGGCAAACATCTAATTCTTTTCTTGAATATTTCTTCACTTATATCCTTACTTGAAATCCTCTATAAGTCTAATGTTCATTCATCCATACCCACCATCTTTGAGTTGCCACCAACAACATAGCCTCTGTATCTTTGGAACCACTTCATAAATCCCATGCAGTCATGATTCGCTTCAACCCTGTCCCTGCCTGGACCAATGCGTCTAAGAAGTTAACAGACACTCATTGAACAAAGTCAACTAATGTTTTATATTTTAACTACTCTTCCAACTAAAGTGCCACAAGGCACACTGTTTCGAATAAAAAACAATAAACTACTTAAGTATATCATGCTTGACGCAAGACAACAAAACACAAAGCACATATGGACTCCAGTTACTTGCTCCCACTAAACCCGACTCTTGATCAGCTTAGGACACCTAACTCACATCCCCAAAGAAATTTAAACCAAAGCTCTGACACCACGATTTTTAACAACGAGTGTAAATTTTTTTTAAAACAACTAAACACTTTTGGATAAAATATTCATAATCATACTTTCATTTAAATCAGAGTAAAATATTTAATTGTAATATTCTTTTCCAAAAATGACGATTAGAATCATTATTGCATTACATAAAATGGTTTCGACACAAGAAACATACTTACAACCAAACAATTCACAATTGTTTCAAATACATAAATTCCATTGCGACATCAACATTGCAATAAGGAAGGGAGAATAAATAAAATCCTTAAATAAAACCCTAATCTTATGATTAACTCGAATTGAGGATGATTGGGTACTGAGGATCCACGAGTGGCATCTAGCCTCACTGCTTTCAATCGCTAATCCAAAATCATCGCTCTGTCATATCTTCGACGTCGTTGCAATTCCCGCACAACTCAAAACTCTAAGAACCTTGGGCGTAAGCCCGATCCAAAATAATAGTAGAGGGTGGCGATCTAAAAACAACATATATACAAAAATACAAAGCACAAAAGCATAACATGGCATGGCATCAAGTCATAAAAAAACATGCATATAAATATCATCATATAACAAACATGACTCGTGTGACAAAGCACCCTAATGCAATGCTTATATGCCAGTGCACATGATTAATTATGGAATTTCCACACCTTCTTCGAGGGGTATAAATCATAAATGTACTGTCTCTCACAGACCAGTACTAATTACCGAGATGCCACCTATCACAGATCATCACGATTTTTTATAGTGCAGTCTATCACGATTAGTTAAGTGTGACCTATGATATTCTTATTTTGCTTGATTTATTTTAGTTGATAATTATTTGAATTATTTAATTAAATTATAATTTATAGAAGTTATATTGTTTGTTAGTTTATTTTCGACCAAATAATTATTCAATTTAGGAGATAGTAGAGTTAGTGAAACTCAACCTCATGTATAAGTGTTTTGAAAATAATTTTGGTCAATCCATCTTCAATATATAAAAAAAAAATAGTGACTCATTCTTTTACTCTCCACGAGATTTTATGACAATTCATGGTATTGTCTTGACATAATATAACTTTATGTCCTTGTCTCAACTAATTAAGAAAGGAGATAATGTACATTCCTTCATTCTTGACACCATGCACCCACTTATCCCTCCTCCTTAACACCTTTAATTTATTTTTGAAATGAAGATTATAAATTTAACTATGAATTTTTTGTGCAATTAAGAGAGGACAACAAAAAGACTACTCTCGTTTTATATCTCATCCCTCTCTTTAAACCAAAATTATGATTTTATTTTAATGCTCTACAAAAGTTATTCTATGCAATTTTGGTTTTCGTAACTATTAGATAAAAAAATTAAAAAGGCGATGTGACACCCTCTAATTGATTTATTTAATTAAAAGGGGTGGTGTGACACCCTACAATATATGGTGAACTCTACTAGTTAATCCTAATTAACTGATACACATAAACACACATGATTTCAATTGGCTTTGTAACAACCTAATAAAATTAAAGAAATAGTAATAATTTTGGAATTAAGTGCACTTCAATTTTAGACAAGAAATCAATGGTAATATTGCAACGTAAATAGTTATTGAAACCCCTTTATTTTAACAATCTCACGACTGCTTCTTTGATTCATACATTTCCATTAGACCTTTTGTTGTCACACCTATTTGTCATTTGTACACACCCAAAATAATTTTCTAAGTCGTAAATCCCAATGTCTATTTGTGTTGAATTCATCATTGCCTCATGAGCTATTTTTCGTGCGAATCTAGAGGTGTTAAGAAAGAAAACGCCTAAGGTAAGGGCTTTTTCCAATGCAAGGTTAGACTAGATATTAAATTAATAGTTTGTAAGATATTGATATGATGTCTTGATGTCTTAAAAAAAACATGTTGATTTTATGGTTGCCTTAATGAGTTTAACTATAATGTTTTGTTTTTATGAGTAATATGTTTGCCTTCATAAACTTAAATATAAAATTTCGATTTTTATTATTATAACATGAAGAATATACTTTTGTCATATATTTGATGTAAAGTTGCGATTTTTGTATTGTCTAGGTGTACTTAATTATAAAGTTATGATTTGTATTATGATCTCATGAGTAATATATTTGTTAGGATGTTTTTTATTAAAAGTTTTGATTTTGGTGCTATTTCATTTTAAAGTTTTGATTTTTATGAATAATATGAGTCTTGGGGGAATTGATGAAAATTTTAATTTTAATTGTGATAACATGATTAAGTTGATTTTTGTGATGTGTTTAGTGGTAAACCATGATTTGTATGCCTAAAAGACTAATAAAATGAAAGTTGTGACTTTAAGACATTTATTTGTGTGTTTGTGTGTTATATATTGGGATAACAAAATTACTGATTCTTGATTGTAAGCATCAATGAGAATAAAATTTTGATGTCATATGTGATTAAAATTTAACTTTGAATATTTTATCTTTGTGGTTGCCTAAGTGGCTAGTGATTTGTGATTTAAATATTGTTATCTTTGTGGTTGCCTAAGTGGCTGGTGATTTGTGTTTTAAATATTGTTATATTTGTGGTTGCCTAAGTGGCTGGTGATGTGTGTGTTGGATATTATTCTCTTTGTGATTATCTAAGTGGATGGTGACATGTACCTTTTGAGCATCATTATCATTTCATGACATATCATATGCATCTTTGTGGACGCCTATGTGGCTGGTTTAATTTTCCCCATTGGTATGGGTGACTTCTGTGTGGACGCCTGTGTGGCTAGTTTAATTTTTCCCATTGGTATGGGTGACTTCTGTGTGGACGCCTATGTAGCTGGTTATATCCGGATCATATACTTTTAGGAGCATGCATAACCTGGAAGGTAAACTTTGCAAATAAATAAATAAATAATATTTTAGTAAATTGCATTACATTCTTTTACAAAAAAAAATATATCAAGTCATTTTTCTGACGTATCTTCAATTTATTACATGATGAACTACTCCTAAGAAAAAAATTATAGTTGTTTCTAAAAGAAAACAAATATTTTTTTAAGTTATCTTTGGATCAAAAATCTGGGGCGTTACACAAACAAACCAAAACATTCTTCTCAAAACATTCTAGACACAGTCTAGAACCTTCTAAAGTAAGAAAATGCTATTTCTGCTTAAAAATTGGACATGATGAATCACAATATTATTTTAAAAAAGTTTGACATGAAGGGTCAATAACATTTGGGAACAATGATCATGAAGAAATCAAAGGTAAAGGTATCATAGGTAAGGAAAATTCTGCTAAAACTAATGATATTCAATATGTTGAAGGGTTGAAACATAATCTTCAAAGCATTTGTCAACTCTGGTGAGATTTTATTTTATGCATCTAGAAAGAAAAATCTCTATGTTGTATACATTGAATAATTACCAGTTGAATCGAGCTTCATGTCCATTAACAAAGACAAATGGACATGGCATAAACGAATTGGACATGTGAGTATGAAAACAATTTCAAATTTATCAAAATTAGATCTTGTTAGAGGACATCCCAAAAGAAACTTTGATAAGGATAAAGTATGTGAAGCTTGTGCATAAGGAAAATAAGTTAAGAGTAGTTTTCATTCAAAAGATTTTATATCAACTAAAAAACGTCTTGAACTACTTCACATTAATCTCTTTGGTCCTATCAAAACCACTAGCCTAGGAGGTATGAAATATGGGTTTCTTATTGTTGATGATTTTTCTCGATACACATTGGTACTATTTTTAAAGCAGAAGAATGATGCATTTGATGCTTTCAAAACATTCTTTAAAAAAGTTCAAAAGGAAAAAGAATCTAATATAATCTATGTGAGAAGCGATCATGGAGGAGAATTCATAAATGTTTCGTTTAAAACATTTTTTGATGAACTTGCCATCTTTCATAATTTATCTTGTGCAAGAACTCCTCAATAAAATGGAGTTGTTGAACGAAAGAATAGAACATTACAAGAGATGGCAAGAACAGTCTTGGAAGAATCAAATGTTGAAAACTATTTATGGGCTGAAGTAATCAATACTTCATGCTACATTTTGAATCGTGTATCGATAAGGAAAATCATAAATAAAACACCGTATGAAATCTTGAAAAAATACAAAGCCAAATATTTCATATTTTCACATGTTTGGATGCTATTGTTACATTTTAAACAACAAAGAAAATCTAGGAAAATTTGATGCAAAGTCAGACAAGGCTATTTTATCAGGATACTCAACCGACTCTAAATGGTATCGCATATTTAATTTAAGAACAAAGATTGTTGAAATTAGTATGCATATATTATTTGATGAATTTGATGATCTTGATATAACTAAGATAAATGATGAAGAAGAAGAAGAACAATCTGGACAACAACAACACACTGTTCCTCAAGAAACCAAGATTGATAAACAATCTCCTTTTCAACCTCCTCCACGAAGCTGGAAAATCATAGGGGATCATCCATAAAATCAAATTATAGGCAATACATTTGATGGAATTAGAACAATAATGTCATTTAAAGATGACATCACAACAACATGGCAATGATATCCCAAATAGAGCCAAAATCAATCAAAGAAGCCATAATTGATCAATCTTGGATTGAAGCAATGAAGGAAGAACTTCTTCAATTCGAAAAGAATGAAGTCTGTACTCTTGTCCCAGATCCACAAGATCAAACAATCATTGGAACAAGATGGGTGTTCAAAAACAAGTTGGATAAAGAAGGTAAGGTTGTAAGAAACAAAGCAAGATTGGTAGCTCAAGGATATAATCAACAAGAAGGTATAGACTATGATGAAACCATTGCTCAAGTTGCAAGTTTAGAAGCTATAAGAATTTTTCTTGCATATGCATCTCATAAACTTATCAAACTTTTTCAAATGGATGTGAAAAGTGCAATTTTAAATGGTTTTTCAAATGAACAAGTTTATGTTCGTCAACCTCCGGGTTTTGAAGATGAAAAGAAACCAAATCATGTTTTCAAACTTACCAAAGCTTTATATGGATTTAAACAAGCTCCCAAAGCATGGTATGAAAGATTAAGTTCCTTTCTTATCAAAAATGGATTTTCCCGGGAAAAAATTGACAAAACATTGTTCAAGAAAAAATATGAAAATGATTTACTTATTGTTCAAGTGTATGTTGATGATATTATCTTCGAATCAACTAATGAAAAAATGTGCGAGTATTTTTCAAATCTCATGCAAAGTGAATTTGAGATTAGTATGATGGGAGAATTGAGGTATTTTCTTGGATTGCAAATTCAGCAACACTAATGGAATTTTCATATGTCAAGAAAAATACATAAAAGATCTTTTAACAAAATATAAAATGAGTGAAGCCAAAATTATGACTACTCCCATGCATCCATCCTCCTCATTAAACAAAGATGAAAATGGAAAATCCATTTCTGAAAAGGAATACACGGGAATGATCGGTTCTTTACTTTATTTAACTGCAAGTAGGCCTGATATTGTTTTTGCAGTAGGATTATGTGGTAGGTTTCAATCCTCACCAAAAGAACCCCATTTAACTGCTGTAAAATGAATGTTTTGTTATCTTGTTGGTACGACTGATCTTGGCCGTTGGTATAGCAAAGGTTCTCATTTTGATTTTGTAGTCTACTGTGATGCTAATTATGTTGGAGATAAGATTGAAAGAAAAAGTACAAGTGGTGCATGTTAGTTCCTCTGAGAAGCATTAATAAGCTGGTCATGTAGAAAGCAAAACACAATTGCTCTATCAACCACTAAAGCTAACAATCTCTATGCAAAAAATTGTTGCTCCCAAGTTCTATGGATTAAAAATCAACTTGAAGGCTTTTCAATAAGTTATTCTCATATTCCAATTTACTGTGATAATACTAGTGCCATTAATCTTTCTAAAAATCCTATTCAGCATTCTATATCCAAACATATTCAAATAAAATATCATTTTATTAGGGATCATGTGAATAAAAAGGAAATTGAATTAATCTTTGTTGATACAAAAAATTAGCTAGCTGACATTTTTACAAAGCCTTTTGTTGAAGAAAATTTTAATTCAATCAAAGATAGATTAAAAATCATCAAAAATCCAACCCAAAATTGTTAAAAACTAAAACCAAATCATTCTGGTCATAACGGAGAACGTTCTTCGTTTCTTCATCATGAAGAAGTTCAAAAATCAGCTTTTGAAATTGTACCTTCTGTCACTCATCCAAAAGTAACGGCTATCCATGCCTATTACTGCCACATCATCTCCACTCTCCTCATTCCCAATAACGCCTTCCCAATCGATCAAATCCCACGCGTGGCACTCTCTCCTCTCACAACCATCTACAAAAGTTCAAAATTGTTCATCTTTCTCCACTAAACAACAACTTCACACTTTTTTTTGGAAAAAATCATCTCTCCTTCTCCTTCATCCTCACCTCTCATTTTCTCAAAAATGGTGCGTACCAAGGCAGTTGCACGCAAGAATCCTCAGTCAAGAACACCATCACTATCTCTTTCACCATCACTGACTCGTTCACCGTCACCTCCACCTAGACCAACACCTTCACACCCTTCTTTGGAGAGAACATTCTCTGACAACTTGTCATCGTACCCGGAGTCCAAACCCCGCCGATTACACTTGCTCCACTCTCCACCATTATTCCAATGCCCAACTACCTCGATAAGTTAGGCTCCACCCCATCCCCAAATATCATTCAACAGTCGCTCAAGTAGTTCATCTTCCAAACGAAGATCCATGAGAATCCTAGAAGGTATTGGCACCTCAAAAACCAAGACCACAGACTCCACAATCTATACAATTTATGATGATGATTCTAACCTTAAGTCATCAAAACCCTATATACCCTCAAAACCCCCAACATCCCAAAAATCCCCTTCCAAGGTGATTCCACCCAAATCCAATCCCTCTTAAACTAAAATAAAGATTCCTCAATCCAAATCCTCTTCCACACTCTCTCAATTTTTGGCTTCTCAAAAATTGAAAAACCCTAAAAAACCTACTAAGAAAACTTCAAATGTAGAACGTTCTTCGTCCAAACCATCATCCTAAGAACGTTCTCCACTAAAAACTTCAAACCCAACACCCACAAAATCTTCGAAACCAACAACCACAAAATCTTCTACCAAACCATCCTCTTCCAAAATCCTCATCCTCCACTTATTCCATCAAAGTCTACAATGACAAATGGGCTCAAAGACCAATTTACATTGGTCTGGTTTTCATTTTTGAAAACCACCAATATAAAGGTACCTCCATTAAGCATCATAGTAATGCCCTTGGATGGACTAACTTTCTTCAAATCTCCGACTGTTTCTATCCGAATGTAATTCGGGCCTTTTACTGCAAAGCTGAAGCCTTTGCAGATAAATCACTTATTGTTTAAAAACTAAAAGGCATTGAAATACGCTTGAATCCTTTCATTCTTGCTGATATCCTTCAACTGCCATTCCTGCTTTAAGCAAGAACATTCATGTTTTAAGACATGATAGCTGGACCATTCTCAACGGGAAAATGAGCTGTCATAAGCCTTCTTGAATTCTATACAGAAAGCCTCAAGATGAAGGATAGAGCAGAGCTTCAAGTACAAAGCAACACATCACTCATACAATCATATTCAAAATCTCTTGAGCCTCTCATTCATTTCACAAAGATTCAGTTATGTTCTTAACTAGATTTAAGAATCAATTTTATGGAGTTCTAATCTAAGAATCTAACCTCAAACAAGAGTTGAGCTAACTCAGATTCTATCAATCTCCTTAAATCATTACTTTGTAACTCAAGACTATATTGTTGGAATAGTTTGAGTAATTTGTAAAAATCCTTTTATGATTAAAAGGCAATGTGTAAAAATCATTTCTAAAGATTGAAGGGTAACCTGTGGAAATCCTTTCTAGGTTGAGAGGTAATACTTGGTAACAAATCAAGATTGATCTAGAAAGGCTGTGTGAAAACCAAGAATGATCTTGCTCTGAGCACTTAGTGGAAAATCTCACAATTGTGAGGACTGGACCTAACCCGTTTTGGGTGAACTAGGATACATCTTTGCATGATATCTCTTTCCTTATTTCTATTTACTTTTTATTTTCTATTATATATTATATAGATAAGTTAAAATTGTGTTTTTTTACTAACCAATAACCATCTTCGTTTATAACCATGATCAATCTCGAGTTAGATACTTTGAGTTTTAACATGAATTTTTAAAAGGGACAATTACAATTCAAACCCCCTTTCCTTGTAATTGATATTATTACTTCACCCCAAACATGAGAGTTAACTAAATTAAAAGGCACATATGAAACAGAAACACTTTTACTATATAGTAAAGCTAGAAATTTAGAAAGTTTACGACCACAACAATTTGAAATATCATTGGTTTGTATCTTTCCTAAAGCTCTAGTATATGCCAAATATTTTTATGTAGAGGTAGAAACATGTCCAAGGCGAGAATGCCATAAATAAAAATTAAAAGACGATGAATTTAGGCGAAAACTAGATAATAAGTCAGTAGTGGTTGTTGAGGCTGTAGTACATGGGACTCGCATGTCGTCCAAAACGTAAAGTCCCCTTGTTTATGGTATGTCCCAATCAGCCTCCTAGAATGTGGATACTACACACAACAAGAAGTGGTAGAAAATATAATCGAATAACTAAAATCACATATTTCACTAACAGAAGCAAGACTCAAAATGAGATTAGGAATATAATAAACATTAGAAAAAGACAAGTTAGGTGTGAAGACAGAACCAATGTCTGCTAATGGCATGATTCACAGACACAAAAGATTTATCATCATATACCATATATGGAATCTATATGGAATGAGATATATTTGACAGACTAGAGGAGTTCAAACCTTTAATAGAGGAGGTAGAATAGAGGAGTTCAAAACTCTTTGATACCATGTTAACAATGATAAACACACATAAACATATAAGGGAGGAAGTTTGTTTACAATGTATACTTGCGATTTACAATAATATATATCATATCTTTATTTACATTCTAACAAATATAATATAATTATTTGGTTACTCATGATTTTATTTTTAAAATTTAAATTGTTTATTTAGTAGTGTCAATGGATAGTTCTAATATAAAATTATTTCATTACTTATTTAATTTTTTGTTAATTTATAATATTAAATATTATAAGTTAATTTTTTTTAAAAACTAATATGTAATTGTTCACAATGGTAATTTTGTTATTTAAATATAATATATATTATAGGCTAAATACCACCCGTGATCTCTTAACTTAATTTCGGTTAACAATTTAGTCCTTTATCTTTTTTTTTCTTTTCCGATTTGTTCCTCTATGTTTTTAAATAATTTTAGCGCTACCCTTTAAGTGGGGTTCCGTTAAGAAAAAGTTAAAAAATCCCACCTCCGTTTTCAGAAAAAGTTAACCTTTATGTTTTGAAAATATTTCAGAAAAAATGTTCAAAGTTTGTTCTAAGTTTGGTAGTATGATTGATTCGTTAAAACTAAATCTATATGGTATTTATACTCCATAGACATCACTTCAATTCAGTGGCAATCATTCCTAGAGGTTTGATGAACATATGCAATGATCCAGATGAGGGATTTTTTATTTTTTTTAACAGAACCCCACTTGAAGGGTAAAGCTGAAATTATATAAAATCACAAATGACCAAATCGGAAAAAAATAAATAAATGACTAAATCGTTAACCGAAATTAAGTTAAGGGACCACGGGTGGTAATTTTTTGTTAATTTATAATATTTAAATATAATAAGTAAATTTAAAAAAAAAACTAATATGTAATTGTTCACAATGGTAATTTTGTTATTTAAATATAATATATATTATAGGCTAAATACCATCCGTGATCCCTTAACTTAATTTCGGTTAACAATTTAGTCCTTTATCTTTTTTTTTTCTTTTCCGATTTGGTCCTCTATGTTTTTAAATAATTTTAGCGCTACCCTTTAAGTGGGGTTCCGTTAAGGAAAAGTTAAAAAATCCCTCCTCCGTTTTTAGAAAAAGTTAACCTTTATATTTTGAAAATATTTCAGAAAAATGTTCAAAGTTTTTTCTAAGTTTGGTAGTAAGATTGATTCGTTAAAACTAAAGCTATATGGTATTTATACTCGATAGACATCACTTCAATTCAGTGGCAATCATTCCTAGAGGTTTGATGAACATATGCAATGATCCAGATAAGAGATTTTTTATTTTTTTTTAACAGAACCCCACTTAAAGGGTAACGCTGAAATTATATAAAAACACAAATAACCAAATCGAAAAAAAAAAAAAGATAAATGACTAAATCGTTAACCGAAATTAAGTTAAGGGACCACGGGTGGTATTTAGCCTATGTTATATTATATCATGATTAGATGTGTATCAACTACATAAAAAAATAAAATGTTACCATACATGTATCAAACACATGATATGATAATGTTTATGTTGTCACTATTATACTATATAATATCATATCTTGTATCTTTATATCATATGCATCAAATGGGCCCTAAGAGTGGCATGTAAAAAATAGACATAGAAAAATATATTATAACATAACAATATATGTATTAATAATAAACTTTCAATAGGATTAAAAACAACAATAGTAAAATGACCAAATCAATTATAAGAGTGACCATAGCAATCAAATTAATTTAAATTAATTAACTCACTAAAAATACTTTTCAAGTATTATAAAATTTCCAACAAGCAGCAGGGAGAATTCGTTTCACTCAAAATCGAGAAGTTAGGGTGACGTTTGAACAAAAGTTTACAGACCAAGAGCTCTATGTTGTTGTTGTACTTACGGATCTCATGAAGAGCAATAGTTCCTAGCCTTAAACAATGTGTCTTCTTCATTCCGTCGGTGGCCAGAGCAGATTTCCGAGCGCCTTTTGTTGCCAAGTGCTTCTTTGGCGCCTTACCGCTGGCGGACTTGCGAGCGGCTGCCATGTCTACAAGCTCTAAGATCTTGAAGTAGAAATGACACTTAACAGTATCTCTGACTAGGTTTTTGTCTTTCTCTATTTCAAAAGTTCACTATCAAATTAACTAAACCATATAGGGTTGTATTGGAAAATATTACAAAGTGTAATCTTTAATTTTCTGCCACATCTTCGACCAATTCAGATAGGTACTAGTATGGGTCAACAACATATCCGGAGCCAATCGAATCTGACCGACACAATAGAAGATGTATGTTAGCGGTCGGGTTTCTTCAAGTTGATGGGTTGGGCGGATGAAAAATAAGGGTTTATATGGGTATACACGGTCGGGTTTGGATAGGTAATTTGGATTTGTCGGTACCTAGACCCGACCAAATCCGTTACTATAAATATATTATTATTTTTATATTATATATTAATATGCAAATTGCAAATAGTACTCACACACTCAGATAGGTACACTACATTAATGTGGATTACGATAATTTACTCACACATGTACTCACAGTGGCCTTGGTCCAAGGCAAATTTTTATTTTTTAAAAAGTCCAATTAACACACAATCACCTAGCCCAATTAACAAAACACTCACTTCAGAATCAACACTGAACGTAAACACACTCACTTATACTCGCCTCACTCTCTCTCTCGTCTCTCTCAAACGGTTCTCTCTATTGCTCACAGTTACCATTGCCTTCGTCACCATCGTTGTTGTCACCATCGTCGCCGTCTCATCCTAGCCTACAAACATGCAACGAAATCTATTTGGTAAGTCTCCTTTAAAAGTTTTACCAAACCCTAACTCTCCAATCTTATAAAATTTATTGAATGATTATCTTAAAATGTGTTCTTTCTTTATTCAATGTTTATCTTGAAATGTATTATATGCTTTTGTGTTTTGTTTTGTTTTGGTTTGTTCTTCTCATTGAAGTTAATATTTTGTGTTAGGGTTTGATCTTTTTTCACTAACATTTGTTTTATGATGTTTCCATTATGTTTAGGTACAGATAATATAGAGGTTGTCCATATCTCCTTTCTCTGTTGAACCTTTAGAGAAGGTTAGTTTACAAGGGTTTCGTTTAAGGTTTCTTAATGTACTTTTAAGTTTTTAAGGTTAATATATGATTTCTTAGTGTTTTATGATTTCTTATGTATTGATTATACTACTATTGTTCATGTTTCTAAGATAATGGTGTAATTTATTGTAATTTTTTTCCAATCGATAGTGCTTTCATTTGTTGTTTATGTAGATTTAGATTTACTAGTTTTACATTTGTAATTATTTACAGTTTTTTTTACTTGCTATTTTTGTAGGCTATAATTTTATAATCTTGTATTTTCTGTTTTAAGGTTTATGTTCTTGTAATTTTTGAGTTATGAATTTTGGGATGTTTTAGATAGAAAGGATTTACTTGTTACTAATATAATACAACCCCTGTTTTTCTTTAGATCTACTTGTTTCACTCCGATAGTATAATAAAATCGAAGAGCACTACCAAAGTTTTTCAAAGAAGAAGGATATCCTGAAGTAGGTTTGCTTCTGGCCTGGATCAACTTAAGTTAACTGGACTCTCTATCAACCTACTAAAATAAAAATATCAAATAGGAAATGAAACTTCATACACCTTAAAGTTCATAAGATAGGAAGAGAAGAGAATTATTTTGAGGTCCTCGTCTTCAAGCTAAAGGCAATACTTTGTAGAAACTTCTCCACCGACTTATAATGATTGGCAAAAAGACAAGTGTTTGCATAAAATAAAAATATATAATGATTGGCAAAAAGACAAGTGTTTGTCAACAAAGCTTTGTTCAGTTTTTGAAGTATTTTTATGATAAAATAAAAATGTTTTCAACCTCACAACAAATAAGTTTGCATACGGCTTTTCCCCAATTAGCTTCCATCTTTATTGAACTTAAGCGTTCATCCATGGACCTCAACATTTGTTTAGCATCAATGGGAAAACAAATGTTGGCAAAGTACACCAAATATTGGGGCAATGAATCTAACATAAATAAGCTCCTTTACTTTGGTGTTATTTTGTATCCCCTATACAAGTTAAGGTATATGGAGTGGTGCTTCAATGATATGTATGGTGATAAACCAATTAAAAAAGATTTGTTGACAAACATAAATTATAATCTTACTAAAGTGTACAAATGGTATAAGCATGCTTATGATATAACATCTAAAGTTTCATCTTCTAGTGCTAGTGCATTTGTTTCCCTTTGTGAAACAAATGTTGTTGGTCACACAAGCGCACACTTACAACGGGAAAATGCTTTTCAAAAATAATTAAAGGAAAAAGATTCAATTGTTGGCAAAGTACACCAAATATTGAGAAGTACACTAACGAGAAGTGTATAGAGTTTTTAGAAAAGTTTGAGATTCTAATGTGGTGGAAACACCCTTTTCCCTAAATATCTTGGGAAGCGAAGCAGGCTTTCTAATTCTGAGAGAAAGATAGAAATGGAAAGGCAAAGAGATAGGCAAACCAAATAAGGAACAGTCAAAACAAGGTATTCTATCTAGATAGATATTTGAATTCAAATAAAAAAAAAAAAAAACAAATATGAATAGATACCTAGAAAACAAGTAAAACCCATCAATGGACTATCTACCCTAACATTTGTTTAGCATCAATAGACAAACAAATGTTGGCAAAGTACACCAAATATTGAGAGGTACACTAACGAGAAGTGTATAGAGTTTGTAGAAAAGTTTGAGATTCTAATGTGTTGGAAACATAATGCTTATCGGTATCCACTTTTGTCTAGAATGGTAAGAGACATCATGCTTACACCAGTTTTCGTGTGACTTCTAAGAGTACTTTCAGCACCAGGGGAAGTGTTTTAGAGGTATATAGAAGCTCCCTAAACTTAGAAATGGCAGAGGCTCTAATATGCACCCATAATTGGTTGAAGCCATCTTTTACCAATTTAAAGACTTCATATTTGATGAGGAGTATGATATTTCAAAGGAAGTACTAGTAGGTGTGCTGCTATTTTTTTTAAAAAAAATTGTATTCACTATTATTTGTAATGTTTATATGTTTAACATGATAATTCACTTTTTTTAATGTATCATAGATTTAAATGGAAGTTTTGCCGAAAGTGGCCCACTTCCTTTCTCTCAGCCACAACCTTCAGGCTGTGTTTAAATTGTTAAAGGTCCAGTTTATGTTTGTCATTACATAATTATGTTAGGTTTTTAATTATGTTTAATTTTAATTATGTTTAGTTTTTTATTTATTGTAGACTGTCTTTTTTATTTTTATTTTTTGGAGTCACACAAGACTCATCATTAGTCATTGCAAAGCCAGTCAGCCAACCACTATTTTTTGGGAGATAATTCTGGATTTTGGAACAAGTTAGTCATATCTTTCTGGAACAAAAAGGCTTCGTGGATAAGACGCTTCATTTAGTTTTAGTTTATTATAAATAATTTCAGTGTTCTTTTGACTTATTTGTGATTTAATTTTGTAAGTTATGTTGTTGAATGAGTTGGATAAGATGGAGGAAAAAGCTTTTTGAAGGAGCTTGCTATTGTTTGCACTAAAAATGATTTATTTTTAAGTTTTGATTTGATTGTCATTTTACTGCATAAGTTGTGAATATAATAAATTACAAACCATCTGACTCATACTTTTGTGACATTGGACCAGCTTACCATATAGTTGCATCAACTTCTACTTTTGTGGCATTGGATCAAAATTGACAAAAACAAACCTATGTACGTTAATCTTTGCAACTCTGTTAGAATTCAATTGTTTGGTATGCAAAGCATGTAAAAACTTGATTTAGTTATGTGGTTAAAATTTGAAACATAGATGTCATGTTGAAGTCTCACTGCTATGAGAACACAACAAAACTGAAGCAAATATCTCTTTATTCTTTCTACAAATTTTGTTGTTGAATTAGTTTAATTATATATAATATGTTTTAGATTTTTACCAACTAATGTTAATTTGTTCTACAATTGTCACTGATTCTTTCTAATTTGACCGCTGATTTTATTTTGTACTGCTATGTCATTGCTTCTTTCTAATTTGAACATTGAGGTTATTCTAGTCTGCAACTTTTTTTCTTCTCAATTAGTGATATTCTTCTTTTTTAAAAAGCCTAATTGTCATTTTAGTTTTTATCTATTAAAATAGTAATTGGTTAAGTGCAAATTAATATTCATTCAAGTGATTAATTTTCTGCATTTTAATTTTTTTTTTAGCCGATTGATTTGCAAAGTTTCAAATACTTTTTAACTAATGTCTTTTTCGACATTTGTTTTTTAACATTTTTCAAATTGAAAGTATGAAAAACATAATCCAACTTGCGGGAGATATTAAATATACATGTTAGTTATTAGTTAGAGTTAAATGTAAAAGTTACTTAACCATATTTTAACCATATTTAGTCACAAGTATTTTTCTATCATGCATTGATCTTTTTGTATCTTTGTTATTTTATCAATATAGAATATATTTTAATTTAAATATCTT
>JBBPBP010000004.1:43382047-43411828 GCA_037974735.1 Cicer chorassanicum | reverse complement strand
TAATAATAATAATAATAATAATAATAATAATAATAATAATAATATCAAAAGTAAAATAATATATTAATTGTCTTGCTATGTGAAAAAGAAAAAAAAAATAATTATTAATTATTAAATGTTACTTTTAATCCTTGAGAAAATAAATTTAAATATTAATTATTATTAAAGATTAATTAATTACTTAGTAATTAAAAGTAACTTGGTGAATTGATAATAATGATGTATAAAATAATTATTAATGAATAACAATATATGATTTATAAGTTAACTTGTCAAAATAATATCTAACGATGATAAAATAATAATGTGAATGTTATGTTGTTGTTGATGTATGATGTATCTATGTTTATATAATTTGTTTGTTAATCATGTTGATGTTGAGTTAAATTGTCATGATATATGAGTCACAATATGCTCTAGGTGTGTCATTGATGATAAGTTTATTTGTTGTAAATGAACTCATTTCACAGTATGGATAAGTTTTGTTTGATGGTAATGTTGTCGATAAGTTGATATGTTATAAATTAACTATGATATTGTTGATAATGTCTTCAATGTTTTCATATACAGGACATGTTGGGGGTTAGTGTCGTGATTGCTTATATGTAGATGTTGTGGGATATGTGTCTCTGATGATAAGTTAATCGAATCTAACATTAATAATGATTGGTAAAAGATAAGATGATGTTGTATATATGTTGTTTGGGCTCTATATGTTTGCATTGTGATTCTCACTATGCATATCAACATTTTTTAGATATGCTATGATGTACGGATCTTCTCAAAGTTCTCACAATTTAGCGTCAATGGTTAAGGATTACCGGTCCTTCTATTCTAATTACATTAGGCGCTGACCAAGTGACAAGGGGTTTTAAGGTATTTTTGTAATTAGAATTTTTGAAAAAGTTTAATTTATACTCTTTACAAGTTGTAAAATATATTTGAGTTTAATAAAAATATTTCATTTTCATTAATTTTCCATATTATTTATGTTTCTTCCGAAAAACTAAGTAAAGGGTGTCATAAATAACCCAACCCTTATATCACCTATTGGTGTTGAATTCTCATAAGTCTGGGTGTACCAATGTCATAAAACATTTACATCAAAAAACCAAATAAATAAACATTCAAGTATGTTGTCCGCTTAATGATACCAAATAAATAAACATTCAAAGATGTGTCATCGCAACGCCAAACATAAACGAAATGTAGGGTGAGTGTATCAATATCATGCAATGATACAATAAACATACACAGTTACATATAGCACATTATCACATAAAATTATAAGTTATTTAACAGGTTATGTATAAAAAATGACAATACAATGGAATGCTCACTATCTGCAATACTTTAATATCATGTGCTACCAAAATTACTCTAAAGTACTTGGTGAGGAGACGTGGTACTACACAAACATGCAAGTGGAAGAACAATCACACATGCCGCCATTTCCTTCCAGATCCACTTGACTTATCCTAATACTAATATAAGTGGCCATCAGGAGTAAACCATGTTTGCAAGATAGCTCCTAATGTTTGAGAAATTAGTCCAAGTCACTAAGGAATTCCCCCTAGAATACCTCCAAGGTCTAATTTACCCCATAGGTTCAATCGTGAATTCAGTGTTAGGCATATAAAGTTGTACTTCCCTAGCATTGGATCTATTAGAACTAGGATGGTTGGGGGAACTATGACACCCTAAATCCCAAATTAATATTTATTTTTTTTTTATTTTTAAAATAATGAAATTCTCCAAGAAAAATGTATAAAAACTTTTAAACATTTTTACAAGGTAAAGAGTATCACGTAATCACTTAACATGTCACATTAATCCAAAAATTTCCATCAAAATTAACAACTTGAAGTTATAATATTAGACAACAAAATCCCTTTGAAGTACACGTAAATAAGTCTAGTAATAAATACAATTACAGTCCCAACCCGATGTCACTATCAGAGCGGGAATTCCAAAAATAAAAGACGTTCAAAAATGACATTTACACATTGCATATAATAGGTGTCTTCAAGGCAAGATGGCTTCCGACACTCTGGGGTTACTAGTCATCACTTGCAGCTCGTCTGCGTCCATCGCATACACCAAACATAAACAACGAGGGGTGAGTTTTGAAATCATGTAACGGTATAAGTTAAACGAGTAGAACACACAAGTAGTCAAATTAGCACAAACATGAGAAACATTCAAGAACATAATATCAAAGGTTAATGTAAATCAATCACAATAAAACAGTCACAAGGATGAAATGTTATGCATGTCCTATACTCTATACTTATTCATCATTTGGTACCATTCTACTCTGAAGTACTTGGTTAGGAGGCCTGATATTATGCCACTATAGGAGTGGACGGACAATTCATGAATGGCCAAGTCCTCATAGATCCCCTCAACTCAACCCGAAACACATATACGCGACGGTCGGGGTACTCTTGTGTTGCACAACCTGGTCAAAGATCTCATTATTAATTTATACTTTACTTTAACAAATACACTAGCTAAATACTCCTTTACTTCTAGGTGAATCTTCATTTCATCCTAAATTTTTCATAAAATATAAATAAAAAAAATTATTCTTCCGTTTCTTTTAATTAACATTTGTAGAAAAATGTTATTCTTATTTATTTATAATTTTCAAAATTTAATGCATCATTAATTATTGAGTTATTAATAACATCCTAGTTATTTATTGTAGAGAAAAATATATAAATTAATAAGTCATTAAGTATAATATAGAAAAAAGAAAAATAATAATATCAAAAGTAAAAAAATATATTTGTTGTCTTGCTATGTGAAAAGAGCAAAGGCACATAAATTTGGATAGGGAAATCAAACCCACAATTAATTAATATTATTTTTTCCCTTATTATATATAAAGTGAAGACACGTTTTAGTTCATGAGAAAAATAAATGTTACTTTTAGTTCTTGAGAAAATCAATAAAAATATTCATTATTAATTACTTAGTAAATAAAAGTATTTTGGTGAGTTGATAAAGATGATAAATAAAATAATTATTAACGAATAAAAATATATGACTAAGTTATCCTGTCAAAATAATATCTAATGATGATAAAATGATAATGTGAATGTTACGTTGTTGTTGATGTATGATGTATCTAACTTTGTATAATTTGTTTATTGATGATGTTGATGTTGAGTTAAATTGTCATGATATACGAGTCGTAATATGCTCTAGGTGGGTCGTTTATGATAAGTTTATTTGTTATAACTGAACTCATTTTGCAGTTTAGGATGAGTGTCGTTTGATGGTGATGCTGTTGATAAGTTGATATATTAACTCAAGTTGTAGTATAGGTTGAGAATCGTTAGACAATGATATTATTGATAATGTCTTTTATGTTTGAATATAGAGGACATGTTGGGGTTAGTGTCGTGATAGAATTAGAGCAGACAACCGGATTGAGTTAATGCTGTGACACCTTAAACCCCAAAATAATATATATATCATAATTTATGTCGTATTTTAATAAAATATATGGAGCGGATAAATAAAATCTCTTTCAAAGGAAAAATAAGTTTTTGCAACTAATTTAGGATATCACATTTCTCAAAATACAATCGGAACATTTTAAACTTTTTTTCCTCTTGTAAAATAGTGCAATCTCAATAAACTTTATTTAAGTATACTTTCTTGATTTTATTCCAAAAACTTACTAGTACCTATAAGGTTTTCATACAAAAGTCATTTATAATTAAATGAGTAAAATACAAGTTATAACTCTCATTCCCAGTATCACTTATCAGAGCGGGGCTTCTCCCAAACTTGAACTTCAAGACTCATTAACCTGTAATAACTGCGATTTCGCAAATGCAAGGTCAAACCAGTCAAACACAAAATACGAAGGAGGTGAGTTTCGAACTCATGTCGATAGTACAATATAAATAAGAAGAACGCGGAACCAATCATAATAAATTGTATCATAACATCCTGATATATCAAAATATTCAAGAAAAATAATATCATATTATAATGTCAGAATCACTCAGATAAAATCAATATAATGTCATATCATCACATCGTCCAACAGAAATTATTATCACTTTTGAAATACATTAATCACAACAAAACTATCAAAAGAAAATGCAATGTTATAACTCTCAAGTACTTGGTTAGGAGGCTTGATACTATGCCACCAAGCATGTGGACGGACAATCCAAATTGGCCTTGCCCTCATAGATCTCCTCATCTCATCACAAGCAACATATACATGACAATCGAGGTAAACGTGTGTTGCATGGTAGCTCTCGACATTTGGAGGACTACCTCTAAGTAAACTAGGAATTCCCTACCCGAATACCTCCAAGGTCTAACATTCATGCCTTAAGTAAACCGCCACGATCAAGCTCATTCAGTTGTACTTCTCCAACATCACTAGGCTTGTCAGGCCCTACCTATATGATGACAAGATAATCTTCACTTCAAAGAAATAACATCTAGAATAATACAACACATAGAATTTAACTCAACTTTTCTCTTATTATAAACCAAAAATTAATTAACATTATATTTTTCCCATATTATAAATAACGTGAAGACACTTTTTAGTTCATGAGAAAAATTGTGAGATCCAATTTGACACATGAGAAAAATAAATGTTACTTTTAATCCTTAAGAAAATAAATGTAAATATTATTTATTAATAAAGATTAATTAATTACTTAGTAATTAAAAGTAACTTGGAGAATTGATAATAATGATGTATAAAAAAATTATTAACGAATAACAATATATGACTTATAAGTTAACTTATCAAAATAATATTTAATGATGATAAAATGATAATGTGAATGTTATGTTATTGCTGATGTATGATGTGTTTATGTTTATATAATTTGTTTGTTGATCATGTTGATGTTGAGTTAAATTGTCATGATATATGAGTCACAATATGCTCTAGGCGTGTCATTGATGATAAGTTTATCTGTTGTAAATGAACTCATTTCACAGTATCGATAAGTTTCGTTTGATGGTGATGTTGTCGATAAGTTGATATATTATAAATTAACTCAAGTCGTAGTATAGGCTGAGAGCCATTTGATAGTGATATTGTTGATAATGTCTTTTATGTTTGCATATAAAGAGCATGTTGGGGGTTTGTGTCGTGATTGCTTATGTGTTGATGTTGTGTGGTATGTGTCCCTGATGATAAGTTAATTGAATCTAACATTAATAATGATTGGTAAAAGATAAAATGATGTTGTATGTTGTTTGGGCTCTATATGTTTTATATGTTTGCATTGGATTCTCACTATGCATATCAACATTTTTTAGATATGCTACAGTGTACGAATCTTCTCAAAGTTCTCACAATTTGGCGTCAATTGTTAAGGACTATCAGTCCATCTATTCTAATTACATTAAGTGACGACCAAGTGACAAGAGGTTTTAAGGTATTTTTTTTAATTAGAATTTTTGAAAAAGTTTAATTGATACTTTTTACAAGTTGTAAAATATGTTTGAGTTTAATAAAAATATTTCATTTTCATCAATTTTCTTTATCATTTATGTTTCTTCTGAAAAACTATGTAAAGGGTGTCAGAAATAACCCAACCCCTATATCACCTATTAGAGTTGAATTCTCATAAGTTTGGGCGTACCAATGTCATAAAACAATTATCATAAAAACCAAATAAATAAACAGTCAAGTATGTTGTTCGTTTAATGATCACCAAATAAATAAACATTTAGATATGTGTCATTGCAACACCAAACATAAACGAAATGTAGGGTGAGTGTATGAATGTCACACAATGATACGATAAACATACACAGTCACATATAGCTCACTATCACATAAAATTAAAAATTATTTAACAGGTTATGTATAAAAAATAACAATGCAACAGAATGCTCACTATCTACAATATTTTAATATCATGTGCTACCAAAATTACTTTGAAGTACTTGGTGAGGAGACGTGGTACTACACAAACATGCAAGTGGACGAACAATCACATATGCCGCCATGTCATTTCAAATTAACTTGACTTATCCTAATACTAATATAAGTGGTCATTGGAATTAAACCATGTTTGCACCGTAGCTCCTAATGTTTGAGAAATTACTTCAAGTCACTTAGGAATTCCCCCTAGAATACCTCCAAGGTCTAATGTATCCCATAGGTTCGATCGTGAACCCAGTGTCAGGCATATTAAGTAGTACTTCCCTAGCATTGGATTTGTTAGAACTAGGATGATTTGGAGAACAATTTTCTTACCTTGTTTTAATTATAACAAAAGGTATTTTGTGGGAACAATTTAATGCACTAATAATTTAATACAGTGTGCAGAAAATAAGCTAAAAGCTGAAGGTGCAAACACGAGAAGGGGATTTGAATTATGTTTATCAATGTTGACAACTTTTTGATAATTTATAAATAAATAAATAAACTAGTTTGGTTTTGGTGACTTACTTGGAGTAGAAACAATCGTATTCATAGATAGCAAGCAATGAAAGCATAAATAATTTGACACGTAGATTTATCCTAGTTCACAACTAACTCTGCTACATCCAGTCACCTCATTTAGAAGGCTTTAATCCACTAATTCAAATACCTTGAATTAAAAAGCACATGACCATCCAAGCCAGTCTTTCCAAACAGCCTGACAACCCCAGACTTTTGAGGAACTAACCACGTTGACCCTACAAGCCAAGTCTTCTCCTAACAACCTGACAACCCCAGATTGAAGAAGGAACAAAACCACTATCGGGTTGGGTACAAAAGATTGAAACTTGTGTAGTTGCTTCTAACAAAGCTGATAATAATAATAACTCTCACACTATAAGAAAAGAACACTCAGAAAATATTTCTAACCTGAACAAGTGTTTCTCTCTTTGAACTCTAAGATAAATTGAGAACTTGGAGCTTAAGTTACTTTTTTATACTTTTTTCGATACTTTTCTCCTTCAGCCTCGAATGTCTATTTATAGTGAAAATTTGGGTTTCAATTTAATCCTTGTTTAACTCTGAATTGTATCTTGTTTAGATTGAGTTTGTAAATTCTTCATATTGATTTTGTTCCTATTTTATGTAGATTGAGTTTGTAAATTCTTCATATTAATTCTTTTCCTATATTGTGTAGATTGAATTTGTAAATTCTTCAAATAAAATCTTCTTCAAATCTTCATCAAATGTTGATCAAATATTCTTTAAATCTTCTTCAAAATATTCTACAAATCTTGACCATATCTTCTTTTCAACTTGGTTAAAGATTTTCTTCAATTATAAATTTGAATCAAATCTTATTTTAGATTTTCTTTAATTATAAATTTGAATTGAATCTTATTTTAGATTTTCTTCAATTATAATTTTGAATCAAATCTTATTTTTGATTTTCATCAATTATAATTTGGAATCAAATCTTATTTTAGATTTTCTTCAATTATAAATTTGAATCAAATTTTATTTTAGATTTTATTCAAAAACTTGAATCTTCTTTCATACTCTTTGTAAATCCAACTTGGTTCCAACCGAAGCGCCCAAGATCAGATGAAACATCTCGGATCAGAGGAAGTGCGTCCACCTGATTATATCATCAAAGGATACCACTAGATGATACCACCATAGGATACCCCCAGATGATACCACCAAAGGATATAACTAGAGGAAAATGACCAAAGAAAGTAACTGGAAGAAGCAAACATATTAAGTGGAATAGAATAAAAGGACGAATTAGAGGAAAAGAACAAAACGCGCCTTTCGTTGTGTTGAACTGTACTTAGAAGAAGCAAGCGGATCAAGAGGAAACAAAATAAAAAGACAGATCAGAGGAAAGGAACAACACACTTTATTCGCTATCTCCAAAGGAGATACCTCTAAGGATTTGCCTTTGCCTTTAAGTATTTGAGTATAAGGATCTAACTCTGATAATCTTCCTCCAAGGTTTTACGTCTAAAGATAAGACTCTAAAGTCAAGTGCAATATGCTCCAATAAGCTGGCTCCAACAAAGAAACTTAAAGGCAAACATCTGACTCTTATTTACAATGTTGACACTATCTCTACTAAGTTGCCTCTAGCTAGTAATTCAACACCAGAAGATGATTAGGTCTGACTCTGAACTTCATCCCACTTCTAACTCTGATTTTTAGACTCCGCCCCCATTAAAAGCAATTGCTGACTCTGATGAAAAAGTCAAGGCATCACGAAAAGTCAACGGCTTTAACTCTAATAAAAGTCATGACTCTAAAAGTTGACTCTGTAGACACGTTCTACATACAACTCAGAAACATAATTTGATGAAGACTCATTTCCTTTAAGTCTGATACTAAAGATTCAAATGACGAAACATATATTTTTGTCCACAATTGAATGGATTAAAACATCCATTCAGTTACTTTTTTAATTGCATCGAATTGAATATCTCATAAAAAAAAACGGTCCAATTCAAATTCACGACAACGGATCCATGCAATCAAAGATAGAACATCTTGGAATGAAAGCAACGATCAAGAATTGAATTTTAGAAAATGACAAACAACAATCAAAAAGAAGAAGAAGAAGAAGAAGAAGAAGAAGAATAAGAAGAAGAAGAAGAAGAAGAAGAAGAAGAAGAAGAAGAAACAATTTGAAAACGTCAAACAATTGGCATCTATAAAGTGAGAGTAAACCTAGAAGTAGAAACCAAATGCTTGTGTAACTTTACCCTATAGTGGCTGTAAATCCTCAACGACTTATGGTTATCAAGTTGGATCTTGAGAAGACTTAACTTGTGAAGTTTAGTGGTTGTAATTTGGTTTGAATTACTAGATTAAATCCTTCTGAGTGAAGGTACTGGATAAGAAGCAATTGGATTTAGAGGTAAATAAAAAAATTAGCTCGATTTTGGTGACTTGGATAAGAAGCAATTGGATTTAGAGGTAGCAAACAATGAATGCATAAATAATCTGACACATAGATTTATCTTGGTTCACCACTAACTTGGCTACATCCAGTCCCCTCATGCAGAAGTCTTTAATCCACTAATTTAATTACCTTGAATTACAAAGCACCTGACCCTCCAAGCAAGTCTTCCCAAATAGCCTGACAATGCCAGACTTCAGATGAACTAACTACCTTGACCCTACAAGCCAAGTCTTCTCCTAACAACCTGACAATTCTAGATTGAAGAAGGATCTAAATCACTATTGGGTTGGGTACAAAATATTGGAACTTGAGTAGTTGCTTCTAACAAAGCTGATAATAATAATAATAATAATAATAATAATAATAATAATAATAATAATAATAATAATAAAATAATAATAATAAAATAATAATAATAATAATAATAATAATAATAATAATAATAATAATAATAATAATAATAATAATAATAATAATAATAATAACTCTTGCACTAAGGCTACTCTTTGAACTCAAAAAATATTTCTAACTTGAACAAGTGTTACTCTCTTTAAACTATAAGACTACTCTTTTATGCTTTTTGATAATTTTCTTCTTCAACCTTGAGTATTTAATTATATTTAATATTTGGGCTTCAATTTAGTCCTTGTTTAATTCTGAATTGTATCTTGTTCAGATTGTGTTTGAAAACTCTTCAAATTGATTATTTTCCTATTTTGTTTAGATTGAGATTGTAAATTCTTCATATTGCGTTTGTAAATTATTCAGATTGATTTTGTTCATATTTTGTTGCAGATAAATCTTGATCAAATCTTTATCAAATCTTCTTCAAAACTTGATCAAATCTTCTTCAAATCTTGACCATACACTACGCCAAAAATGACATTTTATAGCGCGTCTTTTACAGCGCTTATTAAATACAAGCGTTGTAATATAAATATTTAAAAATAACGGAAAAAAGCGCTGTTGTAGGGTCATATAGGGTTAGAAAGCGCTATCACATAGCCTTTTACAGCGCTTCTCCAGAAAGCGCTGTAAATCAAGCGCTATTGCATAGGCTTTTACAGCGCTTTCTGAGCGCTTTAAAATAAAGCGCTGTAAAAGCCTTGCGCTTTGTGTCATTGGTTGACCTATTACAGCACTTTTTAGACAAGCTCTGTAATAGGCTTGCCCATTAAATTTTTATAGGACCTATTACAGCGCTTTTTTAGAAAGCGCTGTAAAATCATTCATTTCAAATAAGAAGCGTTCACTTTAAGTAAATAAAATCAAATTTAAAACAAATTTAATACGTTGTCAAAACCCTACGAAATCTCATCTCCCCTCCCCTGCGAACCCCTCGTGTGCGCCCATCTACAAATTGATTTACTTCTTCCTCCTTTAAAACAAATTGATCATCAACGTTGTCTCAGGTAATTCAAATTTATTTTATTTATTTGTTGTTGTCATTAATTCAAACTGATAAATTGTTACATGATATAATTTGAAATTGTTACATTGTTACATGAAATTGTTACATGAAATTGATAAATTGTTACATGATCAAAAACTTGAAATAATATTGTTTATTGTTATTGATATAATTTGTTACTGATAAATTTTATTTATAATATATCAGACTGATATAGGTCATAATATATCAGAATTGAAATCATGTTTACTGATATAAATTGTTACATGATATAATAGGGTTTCTAATAAATTTTATTTATATGTGTATTATCAATATATATATAGGTCATAATATATCAGACTTGAAATCATGCTTATTGTGTAACTGCATTTATATATATAGGTCATATAAATGGACCGGAAATGGATGTCTGCCAATCAATTGACAAAAGAGTATGAAAATGGAGTGAAGGAGTTTATTGAGTTTGCAGTGATGAATGCAAAAGATCCAAATAGAGTCGTTTGTCCTTGTTTAAAATGTTGTTTTGGAAAACGCATTAGAGCAGATGAATTGGAAGGACATTTAGTATGGTATGGAATTGATCAAAGCTATACATGTTGGATAAGACATGGTGAGAAAATCAATGATAATACTCGCACAAATACATATGTTTCAACTGATTTCCATGTTTGTTAGCTATATTGGAGCTATTGTTCGTCAAAATATACCAATCACAATAGATGATTGGAGAGATAAGGCATTGAAGGATGCCAAAGATGTGTTGTGGGCTGATATTCAGGTAATTTTTTTACTCCACCCTATTATTTATAAATTTTACAATATACTGCTATGAAGTATTTTACTCAAACTACATATTTATTTGGTTTGCAGTCAGCTTTTGTTCTTGATGAGGTGAGAAAGAGCTATGTGCTCAGAGTTGCCGGGAAAATACACCGGGGCTTTAGATCTCACCTCTCAAATTGTTATTTAAAAGACCGTGAAGGAAATACGATTGTGGAAGCTCCAAAAATATATAAACATTATATATCAAATGAGGAATGGAGCGCATTCGTATCAAAACGTTCCAACCCCGCGTTTGTTGTAAGTGATTTTATTATTAGCATTTGTTTTTTATTATTCATATTCATAGCGTATTTTAAATTTTTACTAGATTGTTATTTTATTATTTAGAATATTAGTAAGGCAAATCGCGAGAGGGCAAAAATTATTCCCCACCCATACAAGAAATCTCGTATGGGATATGCTCGTCTAGAGCAAAAACTTGTAAGTATACTATCTAACTAATGTGGTATATTTAATTAATGTGGTATATTATAATCTATACTATCTAACTAATATTTTGTTTATGATCTTAACGATAATAGCTACAAGACACCCAATCCGATCAACCGTTGGGTCGTCATATATTGTGGAAGGAAGCTCGTGTAAATAAAGATGGAGTGGTTGATAACGAAAATGTACAAAAAGTAATATAACTTTGTGTAAGTATATTTATCACTTTAATATTTTTTTAATATTGTGTTTTAAAATGTTTTTGAACTTATCTTTTTAATCCTATGTGTATTTTAGGCGAATCTTGAATCTGAAAATCAAGAGGACAACAAGGGAAGTTGCAGCGACATTTTGGGTAAAGTGTTTAATGTTCCTGAATATTCCGGCCGCGTGAGGGGGAAAGGATTTGGCGTAACTCCTAGAAGTTATTTTTCACAAGAGAAGCACCAAAATCCATCTAACGAGGAAGTATTAGAGAAGATTAGAGTATTAACGGAGCAAGTGGCCCTCTTGGTGAAGACAAATAAAGACAAGCAACTTGCGGACCAGCCCCAACGTGAAATTCACATTGAGAGTGAAAACGCAAGTTGCAACGTTGGTCTCAACAGTATTCCTGAGGTAATTAAATTTGCGTATCAGCCCCAACGTGAAATTCATTAAATTTTCTTGTTTCACATATACTTATGTATTAATTAACCATTAATTTTAGGGGGTCACTCCATGCTTTCTATACTTATCCTCCCCTACTCATCGGAAGGTCGGAAAGGGAACATTGTGCAATGCTCCGGGCGAAGTATTGCACAACACACCAATTCCTGCGGGCCATGTCAAAGTATCGCTAGTCATTGCTTTGGAACCAAATGCACTGTTGCCTGTACCGGACAACGATGCAGATTTGAATTATTTGGGCGAAGCAATTGGCAGCTACGTGGCATGGCCCAAACATCTTGTCTCCCTTGACAAGGTATGTTTAATTGCTGAATTTAATTTAATTGCTGAATTTTTTACAATGTTAACTTTAATTTCACATTTATTTAGATTCAAACAAAGTCTAATAAAGGGAATGATAAGAAGATTCCCAGAAATGAAACAGTCACATCGCCCGAAAAGGTTTGTAACTTATTTTGTAAGGTTTGTCATTTTTTCTGATTCAATAAACTAACAATTTATTAACCTCATTTTTTCAGATTGAAACTAATAAACCACCCGCACAGCAAGCCAACAAGCCAGCTGCCGCACCACGACTGGATGTTCGTGGCAAAAATAAAGCCGGCAAACCTCAAAAATTGGAGGGTAATAAAACTGGCAAACTGCAAAAGCTGGAGGGTAATAAAGCGGCCAAAATTGTTGCTGCTAAAAAATTGGTGTAAAATCAGTTGCTGCTCCTGCTCCTAAAATAAGTCAGCCACGACTTGCTCTATATGGGTCGTCTCTTGACATACAGGCAAAAAAAAATATGGGCAGCGACGATTCATGAATAATAAGCATGGATAAAGATCTATTCGGAGGCGCGTATGAAGAATTTTTTGAAAAAGAGCACATATATGAAATTCTCGACCATAAGGAGCTGAGTGCTACTGTTATGAGCATTTACATTAGGTAAAAATTACTTTTCATCTCATTTATTTGTAATTATTTTAATTTATTGGTAATTAATCTAATTTGAAATTTTTATTGAAGGTTTTTGTATGAGAAGTTCGTGTGCGCGCGCAGATTGTCGAATAGATTTTCATTGTTGTCTCCGCATCAGATTTCCATGCTTAAACACGATCCAGCGAATGTAAATAAATACGTTTTAGATATACTATTAGCAAATAAAGAGAAGGATAAGTTGTTCCTCGCAGCATATAATTCAGCGTACGTAATTATATATTCTATATTTATATTTTATTAGTTGTTAAACTAAATTTATGAGATCTTATTTTATTAGTTGTTAAACTAAATTTTTGTTGTTGTAGGGCACATTGGGTGCTAATTGCAATCAATGCAACCTCTGAAGTTATATACTACCTAGATCCCTTGCACGGCCATTACAACAATCGCCCCGAGTTAAAGACTTTGTTCGACACGTAAGTAATATTCATTTATTTTTTGCATATATATATATTAAGATCACATTGATTTATATTCACATTTATTTATTCGATAGTGCTTTACAAGTTTTTCGAGCTCAAAGAGGTGCGACAGTGTCGAAGCTAAAGTCAAATAACATCACATGGATTCCTATAAAGGTTTGAAATATATGCTTTTAAATTTCACTTACAATCAATACACAATTAAATAATTATTGACTTATATGTTTTATTTTATAGTGCCCTCGTCAAACTAACAACATCGACTGTGGGTACTATGTATTGCGATTCATGAAGGAGATTGTTGATAAGAATCAAATTTAAATTCCAGAAACGGTACGATATTTTAATTATTTGATTTTTATATATAAATTTTGTTTATATTTGATTCTAACTTATTTATGTTCAATTTTTATATCAGTACTTTGACAATTCCGGTCCATCGTATTCTGAAGAAGAACTAACAGAGATAAAGGAAGACTAGTGTCAGTATGTGCTTCAAATGAATATTATTTGATTTGCTGGGAAATGGCAGGCTGTAAGGGATATGGTAGTTATGTGCTGTTTGTGTATATATTAGGTTGTGAATATGAGTAGTTGTATGAAAATAGTGCTGTAATTATACTAGGTTGTGAATATGAGTAGTTGAATGAAAATATGTGCTGTTTGTGTATATACTAGGTTGTGAATATGGTAGTTATGTGCTGTAATTATGAACTGATTGTTGTGAATATTTGTGCATTTGAAAATATAGTGAATCTGTTGTTGTGTACTGATTCTTGTGTGTTTTAGTGCTGTTTTGTTGTTGTGTACTACTGATTCTGGATTGTGAAATGATTCTAGGTAAAAATGATTTTGGAATAAAATTTGTGAAGTGATTCTAGACTAAAAGACAGCGCTTTTAAAAAAAGCGCTTTCTAAAAAAGCGCTTCTAAAATTTACAGCATATTATTTAATAAAACCAAAAAAAAAAATATAACCTTTTACAACGCTTTTTTGAAAAAGCGCTGTAATAGGGTGTACCTACTACAGCGCTTTTGTGAAAAAGCGCTGTAAAAGGTGCATAACAATGCATCTTGATAAGTGCACCTTTTACAGCGCTTTTGTGAAAAAGCGCTGTAAAAGGTGCATAACAATGCATCTGGATAAGTGCACCTTTTACAGCGCTTTTGTGAAAAAGCGCTGTAAAAGGTGCATAACAATGCATCTGGATGTGCACCTTTTACCGCGCTTTTTCAAAAAGCGCTGTAAAAGGCGTATAACAAGCGCGCAATATGTCCACCTTTTTTACAGCGCTTTTTTTTTTAAAAACAAGCGCTGTTATATCCTTTTACAGCGCTGGTAACTACAGCGCTTTTTTTTTTTATAACAAAAGCGCTGTAATAGGCTTAAAAAAAGCGTTGTAAAAAATGTTTTTTCGCGTAGTGATATCTTTTTTTCAACTGGGTCAAAGATTTTCTTCAATTATAAATATGAATCAAATCTTATTTTATATTGTCATCAAATATAAATTTGAATCAAATCTTATTTTATATTTTATTCAAAAACATGAATCTTTTTTCATACTATTTGAAATCAAATATATTGTTCTCATAAAATACTTTTGTTATCATAAAAATTCTAAGTATAAAATTAACTTGGGTCCAACATAATACATTTACAATAAATCAAGCACAGTTTGCAACATAACTATTCATGACATATTTAGATTAATCATTGTTATCAGAAATAGGTAGTTACCACACGAGATCCTATAATCATTTCTAACTCGTTTTATTACTAATCATCCATGTTATATAGATAACTCAATTACTAGTCTCAATAGGATATTATTCTTGGTCAGTCTCAAACGGTTTGAAGATGAGACATTCTTGTTTATACAATCTCGTATATACCGATGATTCAATTGTATTTAACCCACCCTTATCTAGATAACAAGGATGAATGAAAATTAGATAGAAAGACTGAAATGCTCTAAAGTTGACGAAAAAAGCTCATAGGTTTGCTTTGAATGTTGCAAAATAAATAACATACTCATATAGGGATGACTAAATCAAATAGGAATAATAATGTAACACTCCGATTTTTAACAGCGAGTTAAATTTTTTTTTTAAAACAACTAAATACTTTTGGATTAAATATTCATAATCGTACTTTAATTTAAATCAGAGTAAAATATTTAATTGTAAACCAAAAAAGAAGATTAGAATCATTGTTGCATTATATATATAGTTTTGACACAACAGACTTACTTACAACCGAACAATTCACATTGACCAAATAAAATCACAATTATTTCAAATACATAAATTCAATTCCGACAACAACATTGCAATAAACAAGGGAGAATAAATAAAATTATTTAATAAAATCATAAGTTGATCATTAACTCTAACTAAGAATGACTAGGTACTGAGGATCCATGGATGGCATCAAGCCTCACTGCTTTCAATTGCCAATCCAAAATCATCGCTCTGTCATGTCTTCACCGTCGTTGCAATTCTCTCATGACTCAAAACTCTAAGAACCTGGGGCGTAAGCCCAACCCACAATAATAGTAGGGTCACGATCTAAAAACAACATATATACGAAAATACAAAGCATGAAAGCATAACATGGCGTGGCATCAAGTGATATGCAAACATGCATATAAATATCATCATATAACAAACATGACTCATGTGATAAAGCACCCTAATGCAATGCTTATATGCCAGTGCACATGATTCCGTAATTTCCACAGCCTCTTCGAGGGGCGTAAATCATAAATGTACTGCCTCTCAAATCTTTGTCTTTAACAAATATTTTCTTAACGAAATCAATCAAAGACAAACATACTTACACGGTTTGAAATTTCGATTAAATCGTCAATCAACTTCATAATTTTCAACACTTTAATATTTGAAAAACTACTAGAAGGTTTGTATTAAGAATTAAAAAAAAAAAAAAACTCAGATACTAAGAGTTTCAATATTATAACTATTCAAAATCTGATTTTTCCAATTTGACATTTTTTTCAAACCCTAATCTTTATTAATTATGCTTTGTATATAAACTTTGACATGAAAACCATATTTTCTCATCAACACCAAATACTTTCCAAGTTCTCAATTTTCTTTTAAGTCTCCAACTAAAATCTTCATTCCTAATAAAATCACATATTAAAACCCAAAATTATAATCATTCATTATTTTTCAAAATACCTAAATACATCTGCAACCTTGAATTTTAGCATAAAGTTGATATCTTTATTATAAAAAATCAAAACTTTTAACCTCAAAACTTAAGATTCAAACTTTGTTCATAAAGTGAAATTTTCTCTTTCAAACCTTTTTGATATAAAAAGTTTGAACCCTTATATATATTTTTTATATGAACTATTCTCAAATTCATGAAGTTTGAACCTTTGTTTCTCAAAGTTAAATCTCTCCATAAAAATTGAAAATTTAATATCAATGACTTAATATTTTTAGTTCAAGCTATAAAGGTAGTAACCTGGTTTTTACAAAAACTCAAAGGATAAAACCTTTAACACCTTAATAACAAAGTAAATTTAAAGCCAACCTTTAAACAAAATTTTGAACTCTCTTTCTATATATATATATATATATATATATACCACTCGGCTAAAATTCATATGGTTTAAAACACCTTGAATAATCAAGGACAACAACTCATATGGTTTCCAATTCCAAATGATTCCAAATTTTAATTTATACTACCATTAAAAATCACAAGAGAACTTCTTCCTAACTTTTTAAAGTTCATAAAATTTCTACCACTCAAATACTTTTGAATTAAAACAAACCACAACAATTCATTTACCACTTTATTTCAAAACTTATTCTAAAAATTTTGCCATGACCTTTTTGTTTACATTACTTTTCCCTTAAAACTTATACATCCAACAAACATCAATATATCAAAATTCTCCCCACCACAAATATGGTGTCAACGGTCTCGATTCCTTTTCAAGACTCAAGTAGCTATCATATAATCACGACATAAATATTTTCAAAAAATTTCCATAATGAATTATTCACTTCACATAAAACTTTCAATTTTTCATGTTTTGTTTTGAAGCTTACTAAATAAAATCATTTACTTGTAAAAAATCAACTTGAAATTTCTTTTGAAACCAAATCTTATCAAAATGAAACCTTTAACTTCTAGAAAATAAGTTTTTCCAAACAAAAAAAAAAACCACAATTCAAATCTTATTTCTTTTCCCTTAAAACTTATTTGATCATGACCACATTACTGTGACTTATTTTGAGACACAACTTTCTTTTGTATATATTTTTTTAACACAAAACAGAATAGAATTATAAACACAGGGTAGAACAAAGAAAAACCAAAGAAATGAAATCATCTTCTTCCTCACAACATACACAGTTTTGAATAGGATAATAAAGGGTTTTGCTGATATTATTTTTTACTACTACAATAATAATACAAGACCAAAAGTTTTCAAAAGAACTAAAATACTTTCATGTTACCCCCATCATATACATACACGATTTTATAAAAATAAAAAAAGATTGGGAAAAATTATTTTTACCTCAACAAAATAGCTCACAAGCATCCCCTAGTAGAGAAGAACAATTTGTCTTCAAAAAATTTATTCAATTAAAGGTTCTTTGGCCGTTTTGCAGTGAGATACATGAAAGAATTCATCCATTCCTAGTGCTGATTGTAGCATATTCTTAGCCTTTTTATCAAACACTTTTCTTTTATCATCGTCTGTCCATGAAGATTTTATCTTTGTTTCTTCTTTGTTGATGATGACCATTTTTGGAATGTAAGGACCATTTTAATCTGCATCCCATATGTCATCTCCTTGTGCTTCAAGATACGCTTGCATACGTATCTTCCAAAAGTCATACTGCTCTCCAACTAAGCATGGTGGTTTACTGCCACCATCTTTGAAAACAGGTTGTGTGGAAGCCATGAGTAATGATCGAGGAGTAAGTTAACTGAACTTGCTCTGGTGCCAAATGTAAGTATAGAGGTGCACCTAAGAGTGGAGGGTGAATTAGGTGTTTTAGGAAATTTTCTTGTTTTCAACGATTTAGTGATAGATTTTTCTGCTTTAGAATAGTAAGTGACAATAAGTAAATGGCAGCACTAAATGAACACATCAATATTATCCTGGTTCCCCTTATAACCAAGGGTACATCCAGTCCTCTTGCACACTACAAGAGATTTATCCAGTATTGTCAGAAAATGTGCAAATCCCACCCTAGGATCTCTGCTACAAACTTCTAACAAAAACTTCTAAGATAGCACACCATTATCTTAGATTAGACTACTTTAAGAAAGTACTACTTTCTTTTACAAACAATGAAATTTGATTTGGAATAAGAATATAAGAGAGGTATAATGATATCAATCCAATATTGCTTTAAGTACTTTGAGAAGCTTTCTCAATGATATGAAAATGAAATGTAAGTACTTGAATTATGAAAAATTACTTTGAGAAAAAAATCAGAAAATTGTTCAAAGTTGTTCAAGGTTTGGTAGTAGTATTGTGTAATGATTAATCTAAAACTATGGGGTATTTATACTCCATAGACATCACTTCAGATCAGTGGCCATTGTTCCAAGAGGTTTGATGAACAAATACAATGATCTAGAACCATTTCAGATATGAAAAATTGCATTGTTTCTAGTTGTATTCGAATACAGTATGTGTGTATTCGAATACACCTCTTATAACGTTCAAAATTATTCAAATTTTGCATCATGTATTCGAATACAAGGATCATGTTGTCAAATACAAATAGGTGTATTTTGCCACAGACATGCTGTTTGTATTAAACTACAGCAGGTTGTAGTCGAATACAGATGTGTAGTCTGAGCTATTGACTTAACACTTGTATTTGATTACAACACTCCGTAGTCGAATACAGATGTCAAGTTTTTGCTACTGACTTAGCATCTGTATTCGAATACAATATATTGTATTCGAATACAACATTGCTTTTTGTCGAAAATATTAATTTTAAACATTGTTAATGTAATTTTGACATGAAAATGAAATCCTTTTTATGCATATGTAAAGATTAATGGTTCTCATGTACTTTGAAGTATTGATTGTATCATGTACCTTTACATTGATTAAACATCTAATATGTTTGATTAAAGTTGAACTATGATATTTGGACTTCTTTTTGAGCTTTGTTACTTTGATCACAATTCTTGGTCTTTGTCTTCATCAAAAACATGTGTTTTACATACCCCATAGTTTCAGATTAATCATTATACAATCCTACTACCAAACCTTGAACAACTTTGAACAATTTTCTGATTTTTGTCTCAAAGTTATTTTTCATAATTCAAGTACTTACATTTCATTTTCATATCATTGAGAAAGCTTCTCAAAGTACTTGAAGCAATATTGGATTGATATCATTATACCTCTCTTATATTCTTATTCCAAATCAAATTACATTGTTTGTAAAAGAAAGTAGTACTTTCTTAAAGTAGTTTAATCTAAGATAGTGGTGTGCTATCTTAGAAGTTTTTGTTAGAAGTTTGTAGCAAAGATCCTAGGGTGGCATTTGTACATTTTCTGACAATAGTGGAGAAATCTATTGTAGTGTGCAAGAGGACTGGATGTACCCTTGGTCATAAGGGGAACCAGGATAATATTGTTGTGTTCATTTTTTACTGCCATTTACTTACTGTCACTTACTATTCTAAAGCAGAAAAATCTATCACCAAATCTGTGAAAACAAGAAAATTTCCTAAACACCTAATTCATCCCCCTCTTAGGTGCACCTCTGTACTTACACTTGGATGATTTGAGACTTGATTTATTTGTAATATTTTTTTGAGCGAATAATGTTTAATTTGACTATTTTAATAATCAAATTACTTACGCCGTAAAAAATATTATCGACGAATATTTTACGAGTTGTACCTTATGGTTAGATTTATTTGCGAACTGAGTTGCGTCGGGATATATATTTCTGGTGAGGCAGTTAATGATATCACATAAAGTGCATTCCATATTATTACTACCAAGATATATTGTAAAAGGTAGTAAATGTTATGTGAATCTAAGGTGACCACATTACTCTTTCTTTATTTTGTGGCTAGAATTAATTAAGATTGCTAAAAAAAAAAATCACTTCTGCCTCCTTTTATGCTCCTCTCCCTTACTTCTTCTTTTATTTTATTTTTCTGAAAACACAAACAAACAAACAACACAAGGATGTTGGTGTTTTAATTAATCAACACAAACCTTCAAGTAACTCATGAAGGGATAATTGAGGTAAAAAGATCTAAACTCAATACACTATCTCAAGAATACGAATTATTTCAAATGCAGCCCGAAGAGTCTATCTTAGACTTACATAAAAGGTTCTCCCATTTAACCAACCACTTGTCGGCACTCGGGAAATTCTTCACCAACGATGAATTAAATCTAAAAGTATTAAGATCATTAACGAGGGCTTGACAACCAAAAGTTACAAAAATCTCCGAAAAGAAAAGCCTATCCAAAATGTCTTTTCCTACATTGTTCAGAAAACTTCAAGAACACAAAATCGAACTTGGAAGGTTAGGACAGAATGAAAGTCAAGAAAAGAAGACCAAAAACATTACTTTAAAGGCTGAATCAAAAGAACAAATCAAAGACGAAAATTCAGATGAAGATGAAAACATCACTTTCCTCGTTAAAAAATTTGGTAAATTTCTTAAAAATGATAGAACATTCAAAAACAAAAGTTTCAGAAAGAAGAATAGTTCTACTTCAAGGCCAAAACTTCACTTGCTTTGAATGTGGTAAGCAAGGGCACATCAAGGCAAATTGTCCGAATATTATCAATAAAAATGCCATCAAAAAGAAAGATTTCAAAGAGGCATACATAGCTTGGGAAGACAACGAAGCGAGTTTATCTTCAGAAACAAAAAGTAAAGAATGCGCTAATGTTGCATTAATGGCATCGCATCAATCAGACGACGAAGAAGAGGTTATTAACATAGACTCCCCTCATCATAATAAGCCTAATAGTGAATTAATTATCGAATATAATGATGCTCAAAATGCCATTAAAGAACTACTTATCGAATGTAAAAATCTATTCAAATTAGTGTCAATCCAAAATAGACAAATTTCAACTCTTTAAGAAAAAGTTGACACTATGGAAAAGGATTCTGAAAAACTAAAACAAAGTTTTACATGCAATAAGTGTGATTCCCTCTCTTTCAAGATTGTTCAATTAAATAGAGTAATTGAGCGATACTAAAAGGAACAAATGAGATTGGAAAATGTTTTGAATATGCAAAGACACTCAATTGACAAAAGTGGTGTTGTATACTCAAAATTGGATAAACCAAGCTTGAATAAAACCATTTTTGTCAAAGCGAGTAATCAATCCAATGAAGAAAAGGTTATAATTATGCAAAAAGATCATCATTATAAAGAGAAAATTATTCGAAATAAATCTCATACACATACTGTTAAAAATAGATTTACTTCTATGTGTTCTTATTGTGGTCTTAATGGTCACACACCTAATGCTTGTCATGTTAGAAACGTTAGTGTTCCAATAGGGCATTACGTGTTGGTAAAGAAAGGTACTAACCATCAAGGACCCAAAGCACATTGGGTACCTAATAAAACTTGATTTTAATTTTGTAGGTATGCACGCAAAGTACCTCAAATATGTGGTACTTGGTTAATGGATGCTCTAAACATATGACGAGTGATAAAACAAAACTTTCAGCTTTAACTCTAGAATCAAAGGGATATATGGTCTATGGAAACAACAACAAAGGAAAAATTTTAGGCATTGGAAAAGTTGGTATAGCCCCATCTCCTTCGATTGAAGATGTTTTTTATGTTGAAGGTCTAAAACACAATCTCATAAGCATTAGCCAGCCTTGCGACAAAGGATACAAAATAGCCTTCTACAAAGATGAATGCATCATCCAAAATGAAGCTACAAACGAAACTCAGTTTGTCGGTAAGCGCTTCAAAAACATCTTTATACTTAATCTTGATGATTTATCCTTAAAAATGAAGTGTCTTTTGGTGAGTGACAACAATGATGCATGGCTATGGCATAAAAGAATTGCAAATATCCACATGGATCATTTAAACAAATTGGTCAAGCATCATCTTGTTGTAGGCTTACCAAATATGAAATTTATAAATGATAAATTGTGTGATGCTTGTCAAAAAGGTAAGCAAACAATGATTTCTTTCAAATCTAAAAATGTTATATCAACTTCAAGATCACTTCAATTAATACATATGGACTTGTTTGGTCCATCAAAAACCAAAAGTCTTGGTGGAAACTCATATGGACTGGTAATTGTTGATGATTACTCAAGGTTCACTTGGACCTTATTTCTAGCAAGTAAAAATGAAGCTTTCAAAGCATTCAAAAATTATGCCAAACTAGTCCAAAATGAACAATCAGCCAAAATTGTATCAATTAGAAGTGATCATGGAGGAGAATTTCAAAGTACCTCTTTTGAAGAATTTTAAGAAGAAAATGGAATTTTTCATAAATTTTCTGCACCTAGAACACCTCAACAAAATGAGGTTGTTGAGAGAAAGAACATATCTTTGGTAGAACTTACAAGGACCATGCTAAGCGACTAAACTCTACCAAAATATTTTTGGGCAAATGTCGGAAACACAACATGCTATGTATCCAACCGGGTAATCATTCGGTCAATTCTTAAGAAAACTCCTTATGAACTCTACAAATGAAGAAAGCCCAACATCTCTCACTTCCACATTTTTGGATGTAAGTGTTTTGTGCTAAACAATGGTAAGGACAACCTTGGAAAATTCAATGAGAAAGCTGATGAAGGTATCTTTACTGGTTACTCATTATCTAGTAAAGCTTATAGAATTTTCAATAAGAGAACTTTGTTAGTCGAAGAATCAATGCATGTATCTTTTCATGAATCTAACCCCTTGAAAGAAGACAAAAATATTTCTTATGATGATGATGATTTTGAAAGTAATGATACAAGCAAAGAAAATCAAGATGATCAACCAATTCAAGAAAGTGAAGTCAAAGTTGAAAAGCAAGATGATAATCTTCCTAAAGAATGGAGAACCCATAAAGATAAGCCAATTGATAATATTATAGGTGATATCAATAAAGGAGTTACCACAAGGCTAAAGCTACAAGATGCTTGCTTGAATATGGAATTCGTTTCTCAAATAGAACCCTCTAAGATTGGTGAAGCACTTAAAGACGATCAATGGATACTTGCCATGCAAGAAGAACTAAACCAATTTGAAAGAAGGAAAGTATGGGAACTTGTTCCTAATCCTGGAAATAAACACATCATTGGTACCAAAGGGGTGTTTAAAAATAAACTTGATGAAAACGGTATAGATGTTCGAAACAAGGCAAGATTGGTCGCTCAAGGATACAATCAATAAGAAGGGATTGACTTTGATGAAACATTTTCTCCTACAGCAAGGTTAGAAGCAATTCAGTTATTACTTGCTTATGCTTGTTCTATGAACTTTGAACTGTTTCAAATGGATGTCAAGAGTGCTTTCCTCAATGGCTAAATTAATGAAGAAGTATATGTCAAACAGCCACCCGCCTTTGAAGACATCAAGAATCCTTCACATGTCTTCAAATTAAAGAAGGCTCTTTATGGTCTAAAACATGCTCCAAGAGCTTGGTATGATAGGTTAAGTACATTCCTACGTGAACGAGGATTTGAAAAAGGAAAAGTTGATAAGACATTATTTATTAAAAGAAATAATGGTCACACTTTATTGGTTCAAATCTATGTTGATGATATCATATTAGGATCAACAAACAATGACATATGTGAAGAATTCTCATTAATGATGCAAGTAGAATTTGAAATGTGTATGATGGGAAAATTAAATTATTTTCTTGGCCTTCACATCAAGCAACTCAAGAAAATATTGCAAGGAATTATTAAAAAGATTTGAGATGGAAAACTGCAAAGAAAATGTGACTCCTATGGGCTCTGGAACCTATGTTGACAAAGATGAATCCAGTATTTCAATAGACATATCAAAATATCGAGGTATGATTGGATCTTTATTATATCTAACGGCCAACCGACCAGATATTATGTTTAGTGTATGTTTGTGTGCAAGATTTCAAGCGGATCCTAAAGAATCACATCTTGTAGCAGTAAAAAGAATTATGAAATATTTGAAAGGAACAACCAATGTAGGCTTATGGTATCTAAAGGGTAGCATATGCAGTCTCGTTGGCTATTCTAATTTTGATTATGCAGGATGCAAAGCGGATCGTAAAAGCACAAGTGGCACTTGCCATATCTTAGAAAAATGCATTAGTATCATGATCCTGTAAAAAGCAAGCGTGTGTTGCCTTTAGCACTGCTGAAGCTGAATACATAGCCGCATGAAGTTGTTGTGCACAGATTCTCTGGCTCAAACAACAATTATATGATTATGGACTTGACCTCAGATGCATTCCACTAAGATGTGACCACACCAGTGCAATAAATATCTCAAAAAATCCAATCATGCACTCACGAGCTAAACCCATTGATATACGTCATCACTTTCTACGAGATTATGTGCTCAAAGGCAATGTTGAAGTGACTTTTGTGGATATACATAATCAATTAGCGGACATCTTCACAAAGTTTCTACCTAAAGACCCATTTCACAAAATCCGAAGAGAACTAGGCATTTTAAGTGAAAACGATCTCTAAATTGCAAGGTACCTACAGTTCTTATGATGTTTTAGTTATCTTTCTTTTCAATATGCTTTTCATTGTAATACTTAAACATGATTCTGGTTATTATGTAATATTTTCTTTCGTATTCACTATTATCTTTTATATTTACTTTGTGTGATGCTTTCCCTTTATATATCTTTATTTGCGTGAATTATACTGTCTATATTTTTCCTTCTTTTTGATCATGTCAAAAGGGGGAGAATGTAAAACACATGTTTTTGATGAAGACAAAGACTAGAATTGTGATCAAAGTAACAAAGCTAAAAAAGAAGTCCAAATATCATAGTTCAACTTTAATCAAACATATTAGATGTTTAATAATTGTAAAGGTACATGATACAATCAATACTTCAAAGTACATGAGAACCATTCACCTTTGCATATGCATAAAAAGGATTTTCACATGTCAAAATTACATTAACAATGTTTAAAATTAATATTTTTGACAAAAAACAATGTTGTATTCGAATACAAAATATTGTATTCGAATGCAGATGCTAAGTTAGTAGCAAAAACTTGACACCTGTATTCGACTACACAGTGTTGTAATCGAATACAAGTGCTAAGTCAGTAGCTCAAACTACACATATGTATCAACTATAACCTACTGTAGTCGAATACAATTAGTAAGTCAGTGGCAAAATACACCTATTTGTATTCAACTACATGATTATTGTATTCGAATACAAGATGCAAAATTTGAATAATTCTAAACGTTATAAGAGGTGTATTCGAATACACATATACTGCATTCGAATACAACTGGAAACAATGCAATTTTTCATATCTGAAATGGTTCTAGATCATTGTATTTGTTCATCAAACCTCTTGGAACAATGGCCACTGATTCAAGTGATGTCTATGGAGTATAAATACCCCCATAGTGTCAGATTAATCATTACACAATCCTACTACCAAACCTTGAACAACTTTGAACAATTTTCTGATTTTTTTCTCGAAGTTATTTTTCATAATTCAAGTACTTGCATTTCATTTTCAGATCATTGAGAAAGCTTCTCAAAGTACTTGAAGAAATATTGGATTGATATCATTATGCCTCTCTTATATTCTTATTATGATTATTAAAATAGTCAAATTTAACATTATTCGCTCAAAAACATATTACATTTAAATAAATCAAGTCTCAAATCATACAAGAACTTGAATAAGAAATTTCATCGAATTCAAAGTTATTTTAAAATTTGAAAGCAGCAAAACTGTCTGTCGATTTCAAACGCTGAGAAATTTAAGTCTCGTATTTGGATTTTTTTTTACACGTGGACTAAATAAAATGCATCACTCGTGAAAATATATTTTTTGTACTCAACAACATGTTATAATTAAAAAACATAACTAAATATACTTAATTAAAAATTCATTTTCTACAGGTCTTACAAATAACAACAGTACAAATCAAAATGAGACTTACCAATGGTAGATAATATCCAACACGATGTAGGAATGACGTATCACACAAGAAATGCTTCATTACCACGAAAAGATGAGTAAAGTGAACAAAAAGGTATGTTGGCCTCTATTTATAGAGTTAGACGTTTGACGTTTTCCCACAATGACACGACCCCATCTCATGGTGAATCTGTATTAAAATGGGCAATTAACTACAATTTTTGCATGGTGAGAGCATCTCCTTGCATGGAGAAACGACTTCTTAGACACATAAATTTAAGATACATTCGCACGGCGAACTATTTTTGCATGGCGATGTGAATGTTCTAGGACAGGATTATATCTTTGCACGATGAAATAATTAATTCCCATGATTTTCTTACCATTTTGCGTAACACAACAAAGGAAGTTAAAGTTCATTGACTTGACTCTTTTCCCACATTAATAATATTATTTGAATTAATTAAAATACACACTTAGCAAGTATTCAGACATTCACAAAAGTCACATAATCACATAAAGGAAAACAAGAATTACATATGACACATCCTACAACAACTCATCATACATCAATAATTCACATTTTGAAATATCTCAAATCTTCACCAGCTCAATGGTTATTCGTGGCTTTCACTTCACCAATTCATTTAAAAGTCTTATGTGATTCTAATTGGATGAGCTGCCTAGACACAAGATGTTCAATAAGTGGCTATTGCATCTTCATGGAAAATTCTCTAATATCATGGAAATCAAAGAAGCGACATATAATTTTTAGATAATCATATGAAGCTAAATATAGAACTATGACCTTTATTGTTTATGAAATTAAATGGCTTATATATCTCCTACATGACAACACTTATGACAACACTTATGCCCGTCACATCACATTTGATTCTTCTTTTCATGAGTGCACCAAACACATTGAACTCGATTTTCATATAGTAAAAGAAAAACTTCAAAAATATTTTTGTCATTTATTTCCAATATTTTCAAATCTTCAACTACCTTATATGTTTATAAAATCATTACATCCATCATCTGTAAACTCATTTTCCCAAACTAAGAATGAAGAACAAATTCTCTCCAACTTGAGGGGGGGCTATTGGTTATTATTTATAAGTGTTTCGTTCATTATAGTAGTCTTTCATTTTTTTTTGTAACGGCTAATATTAATAGTTAGTATTGTTAATGTTGGATATGATGATGATATTAATGGAAGATTGTTGGAAATAATAATGACATTAATGAGAGAGCTAGTGTTGTTGTGAATCCAAAAAAATAAAAAATCCTACATAACAGGAATATCACACACTAGTAGGGTTTATAAAGTGGAGGTATGGAGTTTAGGATTTTAACATCTCAATGTTTGAAACTCATCCCATCCTTTGAGTTTTAAGTCAAAAGTATTATTTGTAGGTTTTGATGACGGTTTATTCTAATGTGTCTTGCATCATAAAAATAATTAAAGTTTCACCATTAAATCAATAAATATCATCATATCTGTTTTAATCAAGTGGTGAACATAAGTGTGTCAATAGTGCAATACTTACTTCATTTATGCACCATCATAGTAGTGGCCTTTGTTCACTATTGAATTTGTTTAAACACATTAATTTAGCAAATTGTAAATAACAATATATTAATTGTTGTATACTGTTTTTATATTCAAATTTCATAAATTTTTTTATGCCGGTAAAACATTGGAATTATTTTCAACTTGATTCGATTGTTGGTTTTTTTTTTTTAATTTATGGACAAAACATAGGAGTGAACAATAGAAAGGTGGGGGCTGCCACAATATTTCTTTGATAACCGGTTAATGTCTAGCACGTCCAATGGTAGAAAAGGATTGAATAGTAGAAAATTAAATTTTGTCATAGATGCGGGAATATGATCTTTGGAGATGTTTCCTAACATGCAATTCGCAGCGCAGTCTTCATTCGATTTATTTTCAAATATTTTAAAATTATGTAGCCGATGTATTTTGACATTTTATATTTTTTATAATTAATATTTTGTTTGATTTTTTTTTTCTTGAGATTTTTTAAACTTGAAGTGTAATAAACACCTGATTTGAGAGGGATGTTAAATATCTTAATCACTTTTAGAAGTTAATCGCTTGAAGATTAGAGGTATCCTCAAAGTAATCAGAATCAGACCAGACATCAAACTGGTGTAGACATCGTTTCAAGGTTTAACATTTTAATCGGAGTCGGTTGTAATAGTTAAATCTTTTATTTTTATTTTAAATGATATTAAAAGTAATAATAAACAAAAAAATAATATAATATTCATCACTTCACACCACTAAAGATTAATTTTATTAACTTTTTTAATATTTGGATAGTGAAAAGGATAAAATTGTGATTAAATTAAGCCATGAAAATATATTATTAAAAATGTAGAAGAGACAAGTGAAAGAAAATCAAGGAGATCTACTATATTTTATTTACTTTGACATTTTAATCATGTGTGTAGACATATAAGCATTGCATTAGGGTGCTTGGAACGTGTGTTTTTATGTCATAACTGCTAAGTGTTTATTGTCTGCTATCATACCACAACAGCTAACACTACGTGAAAAAATGCATTTTACAGAGCTTTTATTAAGCCATTTACAGCGCTTTTTCAAAATATTTACATGAATGAAAGAGACAAAATAATAATAGTTTTACTTATAAAATATTAATATGAGAGAAAATACTAATAGTTTTACTTACAAAATATTTTTATGAAATATTGATATATTCACTATTAATCATTGTTATTAATGTAAAAATGGTGTTAGTAATATATTTATTTCAAGATAATTTATTTTATAAATGGATTATTTATTTGTGAGATTGAATAAGTAAATAATAAAATAATAATACACAAAAATTGCTAAACTTTTCACATAATTGAAATTATTATATAAAGGCTACTAAATTGAATTTAAAAAAAAAAACCACATTATCAATTGTGAAGACTATTGATTATCAATAAAGTTGAAGAGTGT
>JBBPBP010000004.1:43306464-43372544 GCA_037974735.1 Cicer chorassanicum | reverse complement strand
AATTCATAATGTGGTTTTTTTTTTGAAATTCAATTTAGTAGCCTTTATATAATAATTTCAATTATGTGAAAAGTTTAGCATTTTTTGTGTATTATTATTATTTTATTATTTACTTATTCAATCTCACAAATAAATAATCCATTTATAAAATAAATTATCTTGAAATAAATATATTACAAACACCATTTTACATTAATAACAATGATTAATAGTGAATATATCAATATTTCATAAAAATATTTGGTAAGTAAAACTATGAGTATTTTCTCGCATATTAATATTTTATAAGTAAAACTATTATTATTTTCTCATACATTCATATAAATTTCTTAAAATATACGAAAATATTAATTGAGTCGATGATCGTAAAACGGATGGATTAATTATTAATAACTTGTTTTTTGCGTTGGAAGATCACACGATTGGAATGAGACAGTTGGCAAGTAGTAATCGCAAGAAAGTGATGAAAAGTAGTACATGGCATAACCATTCTAATAATTGAGTCACGTATAACAAACAACATTGCACATTCAATAAAGCAAAAAGAGTCATGTACCAAAAAATATACATATATGTGTATTGAAAAAGTAACCATTAATACAATGAAAAAACCAATACCCAATATATTTCCTATACAAAGGAAATCGATTAATACATGTAAAAATTGAATCACTAACTAATTCAGCAAAACAAAACAAAAAATCCAAACTAATGAATGGCCCTGCGACATAGAGGACATGTCTTGCTAACGTTGAACCACTTATTAATACAATCTTGGTGAAATACATGAGAACAAGGTTGAGGCATTATTTTTGAACCATTTGACAAGTCTCCAAGACAAATACAACACATAGAATCTGACTCAATTTTTGAAGAAGACTCTGTTTTTGTTTCATCAATAGTAGTAGCAACACATTCAATAGAATGTTGATCACTCACACCATTCACTCCAAAAATTGTAGCATCATGATGCACCCCAAAATTGTTCTCCATGTTGTTGTCGAGTCGACCCAAGTGAACAACATCATTAACAAAGTTATCAAAGAGAATTACATCATCGACCATTGACCATTGAACCTGTCGAACATTGTTCATACTTCTTCTTCTTCTTCGATTGTTCTCTATGTTGTGGTTGTGACACATGAGGAACAAGGAATTAGAGACAATAACATCATCTACAATTGACCACTGGTGTAGGTTATTCATCCTTCAACTTCTTGCTATTAGAAAGAGTAATTGATTGATTGTTGTAGATTGAATATAGCGAGAGAAAGATAATACACTTGAGGTGTTAATGTTGTGGTATTATAGAATTATATACTCCTTCAAAATCTTTTTTATTACCGTTACTATAAAAAATGGTTCCAATTCCAATCAATAATTACACCAATAATTACACCAATAATGATTACAAATTACTCTTCTTTAATAATTACACCAATAATAATTACAAATTACTCTTCTTTAATAATTACACCAATAATAATTTAGATTGAGGTGACTTTCAAAAATATATTGATGAGTTGAATGTGTAACGTAATTAAACTACCGCTTTAATCTCGGGTGAATGAGTATAAATCAAAGATATCTTTTTTAAAACCAAAAAACAGATCTTTTTTTTATGAGAACAGCCTGGTCAAAGATCTCATTATTAATTTATACTATACTTTAATAAATACACCAGCTAAATACTCCTTCACTTCTAGGTGAATCTTCATTTCATCCTAAATTTTTCCTAAAATATAAATAAAAAAATTATTCTTCCGTTTCTTTTAATTAACATTTGTAAAAAAATGTTATTCTTATTTATTTATAATTTTCAAAATTTAATGCATCATTAATTATTGAGTTATTAATAACATCCTAGTTATTTATTGTAGAGAAAAATATATAAATTAATAAGTCATTAAGTATAATATAGAAAAAAGAAAAATAATAATATCAAAAGTAAAAAAATATATTAATTGTCTTGCTATGTGAAAAAAGCAAAGACACATAAATTTGGATAGGGAAATCAAACCCACAATTAATTAATATTATTTTTTTCCCTTATTATATATAAAGTGAAGACACGTTTTAGTTCATGAGAAAAAATAAATGTTACTTTTAGTTCTTGAGAAAATCAATAAAAATATTCATTATTAATAAAGGTTAACTAATTACTTAGTAAATAAAAGTATTTTGGTGAGTTGATAAAGATGATATATAAAATAATTATTAACGAATAAAAATATATGACTAATAAGTTATCCTGTCAAAATAATATCTAATGATGATAAAATGATAATGTGAATGTTACGTTGTTGTTGATGTATGATGTATCTAACTTTGTATAATTTGTTTATTGATGATGTTGATGTTGAGTTAAATTGTCATGATATACGAGTCGCAATATGCTCTACGTGGGTCGTTTATGATAAGTTTATTTGTTGTAAATGAACTCATTTTGCAGTATAGAATGAGTGTCGTTTGATGGTGATGTTGTTGATAAGTTGATATATTAACTCAAGTTGTAATATAGGTTGAGAGTCGTTAGGCAATGATATTATTGATAATGTCTTTTATGTTTGAATATAGAGAACATGTTGGGGTTAGTGTCGTGATAGAATTAAAGCAGACAACCGGATTGAGTTAATGGTGTGACACCTTAAACCCCAAAATAATATATATATATATATATATATATATATATATATATATATATATATATATATATATATATATCATAATTTGTGCCATTTTTTATAAAATATATGGAGCGGATAAATAAAAACCCTTTCAAAGGAAAAAGAAGTTTTTGTAATTAATTTAGGATATCACATTTCTCAAAATACAATCTGAACATTTTAAACTTTTTTTCCTCTTGTAAAATAGTGCAATCTCAATAAACTTTATTTAAGTATACTTTCTTGATTTTATTCCTAAAACTTACTAGTACCTATAAGGTTTTTCATACAAAAGTCAATTATAATTAAATGAGTAAAATACAAGTTATAACTCTCATTCCTAGTATCACTTATAAGAGCGGGGCTTCTCCCAAACTTGAACTTCAAGACTCATTAACTTGTAATAACTACGATTTCGCAAACGCAAGGTCAAATCAGTCAAACACAAACAATTAAGGAGGTGAGTTTCGAACTCATGTTGATAGTACAATATAAATAAGAATGTAACAGCCCGATTTTTCACAAAAACGCGTGTGTATTTTTTTTTTCAAAACAAATTGATAAAATACCAAGTTAAATCCATAAATGAAGAAAATACTCTTTGATAAAATATTTTAAGTCGTAACACAAACGACAAAGTCATAATTAATTACAAACAGCGGAAATAGTTTTTGGAACGAAAATCCAGAATATCCAAGTAAAATATACATCGAATAAAATAATCTATTTCAAATACATAAGTTCCCTTTTTTACAACCACAACCTCTAAATAAGAAAGGGAAATAAATAAAATTCTTAATTAGAACCCTAAGCTGATCATTAATTTATCTGAGGTTGACTGGTTACTGAGAATCTACGAGCGGCATCAAGCCCCACTTCTTTCGATCACAAACCAACCCATCGCCACGTCACGCCTTAGAACGACCCTGGTTCTCATCTGAGGGCAAAGCCCAGATTTCCACAAAAGTTGTAAAGGGTCACCAATCCGAAATTAACAAACATCACATAACATTAATATTTTAAATGCATAAAAATCACCCTTCAACCTAGCATACATCTAGAAAGGGTTTGCATATGTTAAACATGCATAAACAAGGTTGAAAAATGAAGTTTTGGAGCAAACAACACTGTTGGATTCGAATACACCCTATGTGTAGTCGAATACACTTGCGAAAACAACAGAAAAACAGCAAAAACAGCACTACTGTATTCGAATACAGCCTGTCTGTATTCGAATACAACATTCCATTCAACTGTATTCGAATACAACACCTTGTGTAGTCGAATACACTTCAAAAAAATCAAGTCAGTAGCTAATTTAATCATCTGTATTCGACTACAACACAGGTGTAGTTGAATACACCTGTCAAAACAGCAGAAAATCAGTTTTTAACCCTTTCCAAAACATTCCAAAACTTCCAAATTCATTCCAACACTTTCCACACCAATTCAATCAATCACAAACACCAACACAGCACAAATCACTCATCACAATCAAGTACGCATATACAAACATCATGACATGTCAAACATGACTCACGTGCCAAGCACCCTAGTGCAATGCGTATATGCCAATGCACATGATTCCGGAATATCAACAAAACCCTCCTCGAAGGGGCATAAATCATAATTGTACAGTCTCTCATAGACCAGTACTAATTATCAAGGTGCAATCTCTCACGGATCAGCATCATTTACTATCGTACAGCCTCTCACAGACCAGTACTAATTTTCTATGCGTGCATTCGCTCACAGATCAGCACGGCTTACAAGAGTGCAATCTTTCACAGATCAGCACAATTTACTATCTTACAGCCTCTCACAGACTAGTACTAATTTTCTATACGTGCAATTGCTCACAGATCAGCACGACTTACAAGAGTGCAATCTCTCACAGATCAGCACAATTTACTATCGTACAGCCTCTCACAGACCAATACTAATTTTCTATGCGTGCAATCGCTCACAGATCAACACGACTTACAAGAGTGCAATCTCTCACAGATCAGCACAATTTACTATCATACAACCTCTCACAGACCAGTACTAATTTTCTATGCGTGCAATCGCTCACAGATCAGCACGACTTATAAGAGTGCTGTAACACCCCGATTTTTAATAGCGTGGGTGTATTTTTTTTATTTCTTATTTTATAAACTAAAATCAAATCCATAAATAAAGAAATACTTTTGGATAAAATATTTAAGTCGTAACACAAACGACAAAAGTCATAATTGATTTCATCATAATTATAACAAATTAAAAAGATTTTTGAGACGATAATTCAGAATATCCAAATAAAATATACACCGACTAAAATCGTTTGTTTCAAATACATAAGTTCCCTTTTTACAACAACAACTTTGAAATAAGAAAGGGAAAATAAATAAAATTCTTAATTAAAATCCTAAGCTGATCATTAATCTAACAAAGGGTGACTGGGTACTGAGAGTCACGAGCGACATCAAGCCCCACTACTTTCGATCACAAATCCAACTCATCGCTAAGCTACGCCTTAGGACAATCCTGATCCTAATCTGAGGGCAAAGCCTAGATTTTCACAATAATTGTAAAGGGTCACCAACCGAAATTAACAATTAACACTTAGCATTTAAATTTAAATGCACAAAATAACCTTTCAACTTAGCATACATTTAGAAAGGGTTTTCATATGCCAAATATGCATAAACAAGGTTGAAAAATAAAGTTTTGGACCAAACTGCACAATCGTGTTCAAAATCATTCAACGCTTACCGCATAAAGTCAATCAATAATACTTATCAAATACGACACAAGCACAAACCACAATTGAGTATGTATATACAACCATTACGATATGTCAAACATGACTTGCGTGCCAAGCACCCTAATGCAATGTGTATATGCCAATGCACATGATTCCGGTTCCAAACCAAAACCCTCCTCGAAGGGCGTAAATCATAATTGTACAGCCTCTCACAGACCAATACTAATTATCAAGGTGCAATCTCTCACGGATCAGCACAATTTACTATTGTACAGTCTCTCACAGACCAGTACAATTTTCTATGTGTGCAATCGCTCACAGATCAGCACGACTTACAAGAGTGCAATCTCTCACATATCAGCACGACGCGAAAATCCCTGCAAGGATAAGATGAACCAACTATTCACATGGCATCATCTCGTGGCCCATCACGGTTACCAAGTACTATGAAATGCATGACCATACTCTGACTCTTTTCACCACAACCATTAAGTAAATGCAGCTATTAAAAGATTCCCCTTTTTTAATACTCATTTAACACTAATGAATTTTCAATCTTTTCACAGAGCATACTCAGACATATTAATTCATAATCCAACAAATTCACATCAAATTCAATCTACAAACCACATTAAATACAACAATCCAAATTCCACAAATCCACACCAAATCACTACAAATTACTCATTTTTAAAACTCGTCATATTTCAACCACAATACACCCATTAATTTCCATAATTGCAAACATGCATTTACACCAAATTTATTTCCTCAAATCACTCCTCAAACACATCAAAACAATTTCATATAAAACACCTTAAATTCATTTTCTGCAAATCCACACATCAAACACGACAAATTAAATCAATTCGAATTCCAAAATTTCACACCAAATTTAATCGTGAATCATTCGTGTTCACAACTCCACATTTTCAAACATAAACCACCAAATTTAATCTCCAAAATTTTCAACCATAATCCACACATAAATCACATCTCAAAAATTCATAGTATTAACTATGAACACATATACCACACCAAATTTAATCTCCAAAACAACATTAATATCTCAGAGTTCTCCCCACCGCTAACTCGGTGCCAACGGTCTCGATTCCTTTTCGAGGCTCAAGGAGCTAACTACATAAACATAAATATTTATAACAATTTGTTCACAACTAAAGTTTATCCAACCACAATAAAATTCTAAAATTATATCTTTTTCACACACCAAACTTTTACAACCAAATAATCTACATTATTTAGTTAAAATTAAATAAAACAAATATTGTCCAAATCACACGTACGCACACTCGACTATTAAAGCACCAAAATTTTGAGTTAATAAAATACTCTAAACTTTTTCTTTTTAAAATTTCAACTTTAGTTCAAACTCATTTATTTGAAAATAACTCATTTCGTAACTCAAACACGTCAAAATCAAATTTTTTTTTTGTTAACCATTACTAACAAAATCGACCACATTAATCACATTAATTCAATCTCAGCAAATCGCACACAATTCACATCAAACTACATCTCAACCGCGTCAATTTTAAATTCTGTTAATTCATGCATAAACGAATTAAATTCATTTTCACCATTTTACACATCAAATACACCAAATTTCTTTTCCATAAAATCACATATAATGTCCTAAATGCAAACTAAAAGTTTGGAAGGAGGCCTTACTTCAACGGTAGCTCTAAAAACCGATTACGGCAACGCGATTATTTCCGGTAAAAACTTCGCTCGTGTCGTCGCTTCCAAAGTTGCCTCACTAGCACCGTAGCATGGCAAGGAACAACTTTCCCTTCTGTCACTTCGCGAGATGGAGCTCAGAAGTCGAAGAAATGTGAATGTTTGTGTTTGGTGGTTTTGGAAACCACTAACACTAAGGTTTGAATGAACAGAGGAAGAAGAAAAGGAAATTCTCGCGAGCGCAGGAAATGTTTCTGTTTCTAATTCCTTTACTCACACACACACACACACACATACATATATATATATATATACAACTTACAAAACATATATATATATATATATATATATATATATATATATATATATATATATATACGACAATCTCTAATAAAATATGCTTTTGGTATCTAATTCGCAAAATGAATTAAAATTGGGCTAAATGCCTCAGCAATTCAACACCATATATACTAAAATTGCATAAATTTAAAGTTTGAAATTAAGGATCTTACATTACTACCCTCCAAAAAGAAGTTTCGTCCTCGAAACCTAAAGTAAGAGTAATTACCACACTAGGTCTGCACTCAACCTCCACATACATGTTAGAACTTGTTTCGTCCGATCTACTCGAAGAAAGTGCCGTCTATCCATTTTCATAGAGTGCTTAATAACTTTACGCATTATCGTAGCCGGTGATACTTGCCCGTTCCACTCAACATGATTTTGTCTACTATCAACAAGAGATTGGGGATGATCAGTTCCTCAATTTGTCAATAAGTAGCCAACGACCATGATGATGGCATAGACCATCTTAACCTAACTGTAATAATGCTCCCTACGACTTGCACTTAAGGTTATCCCGAGGCACAAGCGGTCTAACAATCTCCTCAAGAACGTTTTTGTAAATCTCCAAACACTTCCATCCATAACATGAATTATTTATCAGTTGCCTACCTCAATTACCTCCATTATGCATGTTTTTGGCGTCACATGGTCTTCTATCCAACCTTGTGAATTTTGAATCGTTGACTTAAAGATTAACCATCTCAGGGTCCCAAATCAAATCTCGAATAATCCCTCTAATCTATCAAACTATTAACACTCTCCTAGTAATTATCATCCTTTAATAGACTCTCAATGTGTAACATCCCGACCCGATATCGGCGATGTTAATTACGACCTTCTCGCTCCCCCCTTTCCCTCCTGGAAATCTAGCGAGTTTTTGCCTTCCGTGGGATTCGAGCCCGGTACCTAGGGGATAAGTACCGCCTCATCACATTCCCACTATCATATTATAATGTCAAAATCACTCAGATAAAATCAATATAATGTCATATCATCACATCATCCAACATAAATTATTATCACTTTTGAAATACATTAATCACAACAAAACAATTAAAAGAAAATGCAATGTTATAACTCTCAAGTACTTGGTTAGGAGGCTTGATACTATGCCACCTAGCATGTGGACGGACAATTCAAATTGGCCTTGCTCTTGTAGATCTCCTCAACTCATCACAAGCCACATATACACGACAATCGAGGTAAACCTGTGTTGCATGGTAGCTCTCGACATTTGGAAAACTACCTCCAAGTCAACTAGTTGTACTTCAAACAGCCACGATCAAGCTCATTCAGTTGTACTTCTCCAACATCACTAGGCTTTTCAGGCCCTACCTATATGATGACAAGATAATCTTCACTTCAAAGAAATAACATCTAGAATAATACAACACATAGAATCTCACTCAATTTTTCTCTTATGATAAAACTAGAAATTAATTAATATTATATTTTTCCCTTATTATAAATAACGTGAAGACACATTTTAGTTCATGAGAAAAATTGTGAGATCCAATTTGATACATGAGAAAAATAAATGTTACTTTTAATCCTTAAGAAAATAAATGTAAATATTAATTATTAATAAAGATTAATTAATTACTTAGTAATTAAAAGTAACGTGGTGAATTGATAATAATGATGTATAAAAAAATTATTAACGAATAACAACATATGACTTATAAGTTAACTTATCAAAATAATATCTAATGATGATAAAATGATTGTGTGAATGTTATGTTATTGCTGATGTATGATGTGTCTATGTTTGTATAATTTTTTTGTTGATGATACATTTATCTGTTGTAAATGAACTCATTTCACAGTATGGATAAGTTTCGTTTGATGGTGATGTTGTCGATAAGTTGATATGTTATAAATTAACTCAAGTCGTAGTATAGGTTAAGAGCCATTTGACAGTGATATTGTTGATAATGTCTTTTCTGGTTGCATATACAGGGCATGTTTGGGGTTAGTGTCGTGATTGCTTATGTGTTGATGTTGTGTGGTATGTGTCCCTGATAATAAGTTAATCGAATCTAACATTAATAATGATTGGTAAAAGATAAAATGATGTTGTATGTTTTTTGGGCTCAATATGTTTTATATGTTTGCATTGGATTCTCACTATGCATATCAACATTTTCTAGATATGCTACGGTGTACGAATCTTCTCAAAGTTCTCACAATTTGGCGTCAATGGTTAAGGACTACCGGTCCTTCCATTCTAATTACATTAGGCGCTGACCAAGTGACAACAAGTTTTAAGGTATTTTTTCAATTAGAATGTTTGGAAAAGTTTAATTGATACTCTTTACAAGTTGTAAAATATGTTTGAGTTTAATAAAAATATTTCATTTTCATCAGTTTTCCTTATTATTTATGTTTCTTCCGAAAAACTAAGTAAAGGGTGTCACAAATAACCCAACCCCTATGTCACCTATTAGAGTTGAATTCCCATAAGTCTAGGTGTACCAATGTCATAAAACAATTACTTCAAAAACCCAAATAAATAAACATTCAAGTATGTTGTCCGATTAATTATCACCAATAAATAAACATTCAGATATGTGTCATCGCAACGCCAAAAATTAAACGAAATGTAGGGTGAGTGTATCAATATCACACAATGATACGATAAACATACACAATCACATATAGCACACTACCAGATAAAATTATAAATTATTTAACAGGTTATGTATAAAAAATGACAATGCAATGGAATGCTCACTATCTGCAGTACTTTAATATCATGTGCTACCAAAATTACTCTGATGTACTTGGTGAGGAGACATGGTACTACACAAACATGCAAGTGGACGAACAATCACATATGCCCCCATGTCCTTTCAAACCATGTTTGCACAGTAGCTCTTAATGTTTGAGAAATTACTCCAAGTCACTTAGGAATTCCCCCTAGAATACCTCCAAGGTCTAATGTACCCCATAGGTTCAATTGTGAATCAGAGTCAGGCATATTAAGTTGTACTTCCCTAAAATTAGATTTGTTAGAACCAGGATCGTTTGGAGAACAATTCCTTACCTTGTTTTGATGATAACAAAATATATTTTGTGGGAAAATTTAGAGTGTGCAGAAAATAAGCTAGAAACGCCCAGGATCAGAGGAAGCGTCTCGGATCAGAGGAAGTGCGTCCACCAGAGGATATCATCAGAGGATACCACCAGATGATACCACCAGAGGATATAAATAGAGGAAAGTGACCAAAGGAAGTCACAAGAAGAATCAAACAGATTAAGTGAAACGACATAAAAGGACGGATAAAAGGAAAGGAACAAAACGCATTCTTTGTTGTGTTGAACTGTACATTAGAAGAAGCAAGCAGATCAAGAGGAAACGAAATAAAAAGACAGATCAGAGGAAAGGAACAACACACTTTATTCGCTATCTCCAAAGGAGATACCTCTAAGGATTTGCCTTTGCCTTTAAGTGTTTGAGTCTAAGGATCTAACTCTGATAATCTACCTCCAAGGTTTTACCTCTAAAGATAAGACTCTAAAGTCAAGTGTAATATGCTCCAATAAGCTGCTTCCAACAAAGCAACTTAAAGGCAAGCATCTGACTCTTATTTACGATGTTGACACTATCTCTACTAAGTTGCCTCTAGCTAGTAATTCAACACCAGAAGATGATTGGGTCTAACTCTGAACTTCATCCCACTTCTGACTCTGATTTTTAGACTCCGCCTCCATCAAAAGCAATCGTCTGCCTATGATGAAAAAGTCAACGCAACATGAAAAGTTAACGGCTCTAACTTTGATAAAAGTCATGACTCTAGAAGTTAACTCTAAAGACATGTTCTACATACGACTCAGAAACATAATCTGATGAAGACTCACTTCTTTTAACTCTGATACTGAAGATTCAAATGACCAAACATATATTTTTGTCCACACTTGAATGGATTAAAACGTGCACTCAGTTACATTCTTAATTGCACCGAATTGAATATCTCATCAAATAGAAACGGTCCAATTCAAATTCACGACAACGGATCCATGCAATCAAAGATAGAACATCCTGGAATGAAAGCAACGATCAAGAATTGAATTTTAGTAACTGATAAACAACGATCAATAATTAAATTTCAGTAACTGACTAGAAATGAATTTCAGCAACCGTCAAAGCAACGCTCGACTAAGCATATGGACTTGAATCAAAACAACGATCATTAGAACTTGAATGCAACATAAAGATTAGAAAATTGAAGTAACCAGAATTAAATAATCTAAACGTTGGAATCAGAACGCTGAAGAAGAAGAAGAATAAGCAATTTGAAAAGATCAAACAATTGGCATCTATAAATGGTTTTCAACACTTGAGGAAACCTACACAACTATATATGAAGCAACAAGAAAAAAAAAAATATACAAGCTAAATATTAATCATTCATCAAATACTTAGATTTTATTTAGCACTCAATTGTAATATCATTCTAGTTGCGCTAAGTCTTTGAACAATAATGTAAGCATCCTCCAGTGAGAGTAAACCTAGAAGTAGAAACCAAACACTTGTGTAACTTTGCCCAATAGTGGTTGTAAATCCTCAACGACTTGTGGTTTTCAAGTTGGATGTTGAGAAGACTTAACTTGTGAAGTTTAGTGGTTGTCATTGGGTTTGAATTACTAGATTAAATCCTTTGGATGAAGGTACTGAACGTAGCTACTGGATTGGTAGATAACCAGAATAAATTACTGTGTTATCCCTTTTCCCCCTATTTACTGCCTCTATTTTTACTTATTCTATTTTCACTATTTGTTAGCCCATATATTTCTTAAAAATTGAATACACTATTCAAACCCCCCTTTGTTGTGTATTTTCACCTACAGGATCAAATATCCTCACACCACTAATAATATGTGTGCACATTGGATATCATCCGTCACAATTACCTTTTTCCCCTTGTCATCCTACGTCACTCCTTAGACCAAGGGGACCATCATAAGCCAAGGTCAAGTATAATACATGTTCACAATTCAAAGATGTAAATGACACTTACTCAGAATCGCAACAATTTATGTCTCAAACAATATCTCAATACACATCACATCATATTAAGGTGCAAACACGAGAAGAGGGGTCGAATTGTGTTTGATAAAGTTGACAACTTTTTTATACTTTATAAGTAAATAAAAAAACTAGGTTTGGTTTTGGTGACTTACTTGGATCAGAAGCAATCGGATTTAGAGGTAGCAAACAATGAATGCATAAATAATCTGACACAGATTTATCCTAGTTCACCATTAACTTGGCTACATCTAGTCCCCTCATTCAGAAGGCTTTAATCCACTAATTTAATTACCTTGATTTACAAAGCACCTGACCCTCCAAGCCAGTCTTCCCAAACAACCTAACAACCCCAGACTTCAGATGACTAACCACCTTGACCCTACAAGCTAAGTCATTATCGGGTTGGATACAAAATATTGGAACTTGAGTAGTTGCTTCTAACAAAGCTGATAATAATAATAGTAATCACTCTCACACTATAAGAAAAGAACGCTAAAAAAATATTTCTAACTTGAACAAGTGTTTCTCTATTTGAATTCTAAGACTACTCTTTTCTGCTTTTCAATAAATTTCTTCTTCAACCTTGAGTATCTATTTATAGTTAATATTTGGACTTCTATTTAATCCTTGTTTAATTATGAATTGTATCTTGTTCAGATTGTGTTTGAAAATTCTTCAAATTGATTATGTTCCTATTTTGTTTAGATTGAGGTTGTAAATTTTTCAGATTAATTATGTTCATATTTTGTTCAGATTGCATTTGTAAAATTTTCAAATTGATTTTGTTCATATTTTGTTGTAGATAAATCTTGATCAAATCTTGTTCAAATCTTTATCAAATCTTCTTCAAAACTTGATCAAATCTTCTTCAATTATAAATATGAATCAAATCTTATTTTATATATGAATCAAATCTTATTTTAGATTTTCTTCAAAAACATGAATCTTTTTTCATACTCTTTGAAGTCAAATATATTGTTCTCATAAAATATTTTTGTTATCATCTAAACTCTAAATATAAAATCCACTTGGTTACAACATAATACACTTACAATAAATCAAGCACAGTTCGCAACATAACTATTCATGACATATTTAGATTAATCATTGTTATCACAAATAGGTAGTTACCACACGATATCCTATAATCATTTCTAATTTATTGCTCATCATTCCAAGTTACATAGATAACTCAATTACTAGTCTCAATAGGACATTATTCTTGGTCAGTCTCAAATGGTTGGAAGATGAGACATTCTTGTTTATAGTATCTTGTATATAACGATGATTCAATTGTATTTAACCCACCCATGTCTAGATAACAAGGATGAACGAAAATTAGATAGAAAGAATGAAATGCTCTAACGTTGACGAAAAAAGCTCATAGGTTTGCTTTGAATGTTGCAAAATAAATAACATACTCAGATTGGTTACATAAGGGATGACTAAATCAAATAGGAATACTAATGTAACACCCCGATCTTAAATAAAACACTAAGCTGATCATTAACTCTAACTGAGGATGACTGAGTACTTAGGATCCATGGATGGCACCAGGCCTCACTGCTTTCGATCGCCAATCCAAAATCATCGCTCCGTCACGTCTTCGACGTCATTGCAATTCCCGCACGACTTAAAACTCTAAGAACCTGGGGCGTAATCCCGGTCCACAATAATAGTAGAGGGTCACAATCTAAAAACAACATATATACGAAAGAACAAAGCACGAAAGCATAACATGGCATGGCATCAAGTGATAAGCAAACATGCATATAAATATCATCATATAACAAACATGACTCGTGTGACAAAGCACCCTAATGTAATGCTTATATGCGAGTGCACATGATTCCGTAATTTCCACACCCTCTTCGAGTGGCGTAAATCATAAATGTACTGCCTCTCACAGACCAGTACTAATTAGTGAGATGCCACCTATCACATATCATCACCATTTACAGGAGTGCAATCTATCACAAACCTACACGACTCAAAAATCCGTGTAAGAATAAGGTGGACCAATCAACTCAAGGAACCACACCATGGCCTATCACGGTCACCACTAACACTGTGACTCATCATGGTCACCACTGACTATGAAATGCATGAGCATACTCTGACTTTTCCACATCAATCATTACGTAAACGCAACTATTAAAAGACTCCCCTTTTAATACTCATTAAACACTAATAAATTTTAATACTTTTTCACAGAGCACACTCAAGGCATATTTTTGTCAATAAAATTCATAACACATATGTTATCAGTTATGAATACGTAATCACATCAAATACATAAACAATCGTATGCACATTTATTCACCATAAGAACAAGGAACATGTATATTGACACACTCTGCATTCAAGCATATATAATATCATTAGAAATGACCCTTACCTCGACAATGCTTTATTACACAAGCAACTTACGCTACACCAGCATAACATATCCGACGATTTCAATGACATCTCTCAATTTCCTTGTACCTTAAACTAATCAATTAACTTAATCAATATATGTTTTTAAACCAACCCCCAAATGAACCCTAGGTTCGGCCACTATACAAATCAATTAGGGTTTGACATTTTTATTAGGTTCCCTAACTTCAAAAAGATATTGGTTTAAGTACTTTGATGAAAACGAATTTCAAAACAATTATGCTACACTTTGAAATTTTCGAAATTGTTTTTCAAACTTATTGAAGTTGAACTAAAATCTTTGTCTTCAACAAATATTTTCTTAAAAAAATCAATCAAAGACAAACATACTTACACTGTTTGAAATTTCGATTTAATCAACAATCAAATTCATAATTTTCAACACTTTAATATTTGAAAAACTAGTAGAATGATTGTATCAAGAAATTTAAAACAAAAAAAAAAAACTCAAATACTAAGAGTTTCAATATTATAACTATTCAAAATCACTACATTTTACTACATTTTATTCAAAATACTACATTTCAATATTATTTGACATTTTTTTCAAACCTTAATCTTTATTAATATCAATGAATAATTTTTTTTCGTTCAATCTATAAAGGTAGAAATCTTGTTTTAACAAAAACCCAAAGGATAAAACCTTTAACACCTTAATAACAAAGTAAATTTAAAACCAACCTTTCAACAAAATTTTGTACTCTCTTTCTATATATATATATACACCACTCGACTAAAATTCATTTTACTCATCAAAGTCTTTCAAAAAATTTCCATATCAAAATCTAGTTTAAAACACCTTGAATAATCAAGGACAACAACTCATATGGTTTCCAATTCCAAACTACTCCAAATTTTAGTTTATACCACCATTAAAAATCACGAGAACTTTTTCCTAAATTTTTAAAGTTCATAAAATTTCTACCAATCAAATACTTTTGAATTAAAACAACAATTCATTTACCACTTTATTTCAAAACTTATTCCAAAATTTTTGCCATGACCTTTTTGTTTACATTACTTTTCCCTTAAAATTTATACGTCCAACAAACATCAATATATCAAAGTTCTCCCCACCGCTAATTTGGTGTCAACGGTCTCGATTTCTTTCCAAGACTCAAGTAGCTATCATATAATCACAACATAAATATTTTCAAAAATTTTCCTTAATGAATTATACATTTCACATAAAACTTTCAATGTTTAAAAATTTTTTTGAAGCTTACTAAATAAAACCATTTACTCGTAAACAAATCAACTTAAAATTTCTTTTGAAACCAAATCTTATCAAAATGAAACCTTTAACTTCTAGAAAGTATGTTTTTCCAAACAAAAAAAAAACCAAAACTCAAATCTTATTTCTTTTCTCTTAAAACTTATTTGAATATTGACCACATTACTGTGACTTATTTTGGTTAACATCAAGACACAACTTTCTTTTGTTTATATTTTTTTAATGCAAAACAAAATAGAATTATAAACACAGGGTAGAACAAAGAAAAACCGACGAAATGAAATTATCCTATTCCTCACTACATACACGGTTATGAATAGGATAATAAAGGGTTTTGCTGATATTATTTTTAACTAAAACAATAATAATACAAGACCAAAAGTTTGCAAAAGAACTAAAATACTTTCACATTACCCCCATCATATACATACCCGGTTTTATAAAAGAAAAAGATTGGGGAAAATTACCTCAACAAAATAGCTCCCAAGCATCCCCTAGTAGAGAAGAACAATTTGTCTTCCAAAAATCTCTTCAGTGAAAGGTTGGATTAAGGAGGAAAATGGAAGTTTGTGTTGATTAATCAAAACACCAACACCCTTGTGTTGTTTGTTTGTGTTTTCAGAAAAATAAAATAAAAGAAGAAGAAGTAAGGGAGAAGGAGCATAAAAGGAGGGGGAAGTGACTTTTTTTTTAGCAATCTTAACTAATTCTAGCTATAAATTAATGAAGGAGTAATGTGGTCACCTTAGATCCACATAATATTTACTACCTTTTACAAAATATCTTGATAGTAATAATATGGAATGCACTTTATGTGATATCATTACCTGCCTCACGAGAAATATCTAACCATAAGGTACAACTCGTAAAATAAATCTAACCATAAGGTACAACTCGTAAAATATTCGATAATTTTTTTTAAATAAATCAAGTCTCAAATCATCCAAGAACTTGTATAAGAAATTTCATCGAAATCAAAGTTATTTTAAAATTTGAAAGCAGCAAAACAACCTGTCGATTTTAAACGCTGAGAAATTTCAGTCTCGTATTTCGATTATTTTTTTTACACGTGAACTAAATAAAATATATCACTCGTGAAAATATATTTTATGTACTCTTATTCATAAATAAAAGAAACTGATATACTCAACATGTTATAATTGAAAAACATAACTAAATATACTTAATTAAAAATTCATTTTACAAATAACAACAGTACAAATCGAAATGAGACTTACGTAATAGGAATGACGCAACACTCAAGAAATGCTTCATTACCACGAAAAGGTAAGTAAAGTGAACAAAAAGGGTTGATATTGGCCTCTATTTATAGAGTTAGACGTTTGACGTTTTCCCACTGTAAAAACAATATTGGGATCTGCAACAAAAATTAACCAACAAAATAGAAAACTAACAATTGCAAAACTAGAAAAATTAAAACGGAGAACGTTCTTGGTTTTCTGCTAGAAAACGGAGAACGTTCTTGAACAGAACTAAAAAAACAGAAAACGAAGAATGTTCCTGAAAATGGAGAACGTTTAACATTCTCTTTTCTGCAGTTTTGAAAACTCAATTTTTCAATCAATGCAAATGAAAACTAAAGAAAGATAGGAGAAGAACAACACCTAGATTTACGTGTTCGACCTCAATGATGAGGCCTATGTCACGAGCAAGCAAGATGACAATCCACTATTCAATTTGAAATTACAAGATCAAGTTACTCTAATATTGTTCACCTAGTCTACACTAGTCTCTTCTTTCACAATCCCTCTTTCTTTTCCGTTAATCTTTCTTTATGATTTTCTATGAATCAAATTGCATATGCCTCTCTCAATCAATCTTTATTCATCAACAACATGGCTGCCACCATTTTATAGCTTTATTTATAGTATACAAAAGCAAACTAGCTTTACTAACTATAACAAACTTGGCTAAAAGTAGTTATAACAATACTTGAACTTAGTTTGTGAAAGTGATTTGGTGAATGCATCAGCAGGGTTGTCCTCAGTTGCAATCTTCTCCACTAAAACCTGCTTTGAATCAATCACATCCCTTATGAAGTGAAACTTTACATCAATATGTTTAGATTTGTTATGATACAATTGATGCTTGGATAAGTGTATAGCACTTTGATTGTCACAATAAATTGAAACACGGTTCTGATTTATTCCTAATTCACCAATCAGTCCTTTCATCCATATAGCTTATTTAACACTTTTAATAAGAGCAATGAACTCAGATTGAGTTGTAGAAAGAGCTACTACTGACTCTGTAATTGCTCTCCAACTTACAGCAGTCCCATATAGAGTGAAAACTTAACCAGAAATTGATTTTCTATTGTCCATGTTTCAAGCATAATCCGAGTCCATATATCCCTTGATTGGTTCCTTGTCATGATTAGTCTTTTTGAACTTTAAACTTGCTATCAATGAGCCATTTAAGTACCTCATAATCCACTTGAGTGCTGACCAATGTAGTGCTCTTGGATTACTCATAAATCTGCTGACAACATTCACAGCATAAGCTAAGTCTGGCCTATTGCAGATCATTTCATACATTATGCTGCCAACTCCACTAGCATAAGGAATGGTACTCATTTTTTGTCTTTCATCATCAGTCTTAGGTGAGTCTTGCATAGACAATTTGAAGTTTTGTCCCAAAGGAGTAGTAACATGTCTTGCCTCATGCATTCTATAGTTAGTTACAACTTTCTTTAATTAGGCAGCTTGTGAAAGGAATAGTTCCCCCGTCATTTTGTTTCTTTTTATTAATATTATTAAATTATTAAAACAACCCACTACCAACCACCCATTCTCACTCTTTCTATCTCACTCCCTCATATTTCTCCTATTTCTTCTCTCCCTCTCGGCAACCCTCACCCCCATTTTTCATATTTATTTTTTTGCTTTCCTTTCCTCTTCATCATCTCTAATCTCACTCTCTCATTTCCCTACTCTTTCATTTCCCTTTCTCTCTCACGGTACCCACTCCCCCATTTCCCCATTTGTCATTGTTTTTTTCTTCTTTTTCTTTTCTTCTTCTTCCTCTTCCTATCTCTTAAAGTCACAAGCAAGCTTCCTCATTTCTTTCACAAGTTCTTGGGTATAATTTTTGGCTTAGGGTTTGGGCTCTAAGGAAGGAGAAGGGTACCCATCTCTTGAGAGTTGCTTATTGAGACTCTTTGAGGTAAATACACAACCCTTATGCTATTAATAAATCTCTAGGAAATGTAGTTTTGGTTAAAAATCTTATTTTTTGTGCTTAGAGTAGATTTAATGAATTTTTATGGTTTCCTAGAGCTAGCTAAACTTTAGAATAATTTTTCTAAAGTCTTGAGAATATTTTTGATACTTAGATTGGTCAGCTGAGGTCCTACCAGCTACTTTGGGAGTTGTTGTTGAACAAACTTATGCGATTCTCCATAGTAGTGAGTTGACGACGGTCATCGTCTTGTATTTTTATAATGCTATAATTATTTTTTTTACTCGTTTTCTATGTAAAAGTGTTTATTTAAAAATTTCGAAAACACAACCTTTGAAATTTATCTCGATTTCGTCATTTATTTATTTTATCGGTCTTTGTAATATAATATGATAATTGTTTGAATTATTTATGAGTTATAAAGTATTTAAATAATGAATTATTATGCGATTGTATATGTTTTCCGTGAAAAACAATGAAACGAGAAATGATTTTTGAACGTGTTTTCGAAGTTGTTGTTATAATTATGAAAAGGTTACCGGCGTTAGGTGCACCTAGTTACCTCGTTTTGATTAGGGAAAGTTACCCGTATGAGAAATGTCATTTGTAGGAGGAGAGGACTATCAACGAGATGTAAGCTCCCTAATTGATGCGTGATAATGCGTTGCGGGATTGAGAGGAGAGGGATATCCGTTAGATGGAGCCACCCCTAAGGGAAAGGCCACGCTTAGGAGGACAGAGCTATCAATGAGATGAAGCCGCCTCTTGGTTCTCAAAAATTATTATTTTTACTTGTTTGATTTTCTATGATGATTTTAATGTTATTCATTTTGATTTCGCTTCGCTATTAATTGGATTTTTTTTTATTTCTATCTGAACGGCTAAACTATAAATTTAATAATTTTATTATGTGTATACCATAATCGTCTCAAGGTTGTAAAACAGTTATTCGTGCCTTTTTGTGTTTCCCTTCTAGTTGATGGTGATTGTTGTCTCCTCACTAAGTCTTTGTGACTTACTCCTTCATGTTGTTTATTTTTTTCAGATTCACAGGCAGCTGAGTAGCAAGCTGATAGTAGGCTCAAGTCTCGGTCGTATTTTGTTTTGGTAGGCCTCTTTGATCGAGGACCTTTTTTTGTAAAGTTTGTTGAGTCATATGTATTTTGCAGCTATTAGAGTTTAGCTAGTCTTTTGAGAAATGTATTAAACAATTAGGTTATGCTATTTGAATTTGGCTTAATTTGAAGTTTAAACAGGGATTTTGTAAATTTGGGAATGTTGAAGTTACAGAGGTTACTCTGTCGAAATTTCGTGAAAAATTATATATATATATATATATGTTTTCTTTGAAATGATTATTCAGAACTATTTATTTGGTAAACTGATAAGTCAGTAAGTAGGCTTGCCAGGCTAGGTGTATAGCTTGTGCGTCGGTCACGGCGTTTAGTTTCGGGTCGTGACAATACCTTACATCCTTCAGCAGTACCTCTTTGCCACTGAACATTCTGAATCTGATAGATCTCTTGTCTTGTACCTTACATGATTTATCGTTGCCAAGCAAAATGACTCCACCATTGCGAAGGTCTATTGATTCAAAATAATCATTCCTTGGACACATGTGGAAAGTACACCCTGAGTCTAATACCCAATTCTTTTCACCTTCAGAATTTGAAATCATTAATGCCTCTGCAGATTCATAACCAGCATCAACAAGCGCAGCATTTCCAGAATCTTGAGAGTTTCTTGATTCATTTCTTGTAGGGCAATGTTTCTTGAAATGTCCTTTCTTGTGGCAATGGAAACATTTATACTTCCCTTCAGATTGAGTTCTTGAATTGGACCTATGTTTATTCCCATTTGATCCTTTCTTGTCAGTTCTTCCTGTAGTCACATTCAGACTTTCAGCAAGATTATCATTCTTGATCTCAAGTCTTTCAAAGCTTTCCTTTGTCTGGATAGATGTATGCACTTCTTCAAGAGTAATTGTTTGTTCTCTTCCAAACATAATAGCATCCTTGAAGTGTTCATATGAACATGGCGAGGCTCTAAGTAGGATCAGAGCTTTGTCTTCATCATCTAGCTTGACTTCTAAATTTTCTAAATCATCAAGAATCTTGTCGAAATCAGCAAGTTGTGCTGTAACTGGTTTCTCTTCATCCATTTTAACAGAGAACAATTGATGTTTCAAGAAAAGCTTATTTGAAACTGATTTAGTCGTGTAGAGAGATTCGAGTTTAAGCCATAAGGCTGCTGCTGTTGGTTCCCTTGCAATTTCCCTTAAAGCTTTGTCTCCAAGACACAAGATCATAGTACTCTTTGCTTTTTCAATCAGTTCTTCCTTTTATTGAGTTGGCATTGTTGTAGGAAGAGCAGATTCACCCTTCAATGTGTTAACCAAACCTTGTTGTACCAGAACAACATGCATCTTTATCTTCCACAGACCAAAGTCATTTGATCCATTGAACTTTTTAATATCAAACTTTGTGGTTCCAACCATTGTTGCTCCCTTATTCCACAGACGGCGCCAATTGTAAAAACAATATTGGGATCTGCAACAAGAATTAACCAACAAAATAGAAAACTAACAATTGCAAAACTAGAAAAATTAAAACGGAGAACGTTCTTGGTTTTCTGCTAAAAAACGGAGAACGTTCTTGAACAGAACTAATAAATAGAAAACGAAGAATGTTCCTGAAAACGGAGAACGTTTAACGTTCTCCTTTCTGTAGTTTTGAAAACTCAATGATGACTAAAGAAAGATAAGAGAAGAACAACACCCAGATTTACGTGTTCGGCCTCAATGATGAGGCCTACGTCATGGGCAAGCAAGAAGACATTCCACTATTCAATTTGAAATTACAAGATCAAGTTTCTTCAAGATTGTTCACCTAGTCTACACTAGTCTTTTCTTTCACAATCCCTCTTTCTTTTCCTTTAATCTTTCTTTCTGATTTTCTATGAATCTAATTGCATATGCCTCTCTCAATCAATCTTTAGTCATCAACAACATGGCTGCTACCATTTTACAGCTTTATTTATAGTATACATAAGCAAACTAGCTTTACTAACTTAACTAACTTATCATAACTAACTTGGCCAAAGGTAGTTATAATAACCACTAGAGCTTAATCAACTTTAGTTAGAGCTCTCACATATTCACGCACACGATGACACAACACTATCTCATGGTGAAATTGTATTAAAATGGGCAATTAACTGCCATTTTTGCATGGTGAGAGCATCTCCTCGCATGGAGAATTGACTTCTTAGACATATAAATTTAAGATACATTCGCACAACGAACTAATTTTGTATGGCAACGTGAATGTTACTCTAACGAACACAAGGGATTATCTTCTACGACAAGATTATATCTTCGCACGATGAAATAATTAATAAATTATATGTTACCATTTTGCGTCACACAGCGAAGGAAGTTAAAGTTCATTGACTCGACTCTTTTTCCACATTAATAATATTATTTTAATTAATTAAAATACACACTTAGCAAGTATTCAGACATTCACAAAAGTCACATAATCACATAAAGGAAAACGGGATTACATATGACATATCCTGCAACAAGTCATCATAGCACAATAATTCACATTTTGAAATATCTCAAATCTTCACCAGCTCAAGGGTTATTCGTGGCTTTCACTTCACCAATTCATTTAAAAGTCTTATGTGATTCTAATTGGATAAGTTGCCTAGACACAAGATGTTCAATAAGTGGCTATTGCATCTTCATGGAAAATTCTCTAATATCAAGGAAATCAAAGAAGCGACCTATAATTTTTTGATAATCATATGAAGTCGAATATAGAACTATGACCTTTATTGTTTACGAAATTCAACGGCTTATATATCTCTGACAAGACCTCCAACAATAATTCATCACTCCTTTACTATGATAGCACTTATGCTCGTCACATCACATTTGATTCTTCTTTTCATGAGTGCGCCAAACACATTGAACTTGATTTGCACATAGTAAAAGAAAAACTTCAAAAATGTTTTTGTCATTTATTTCCTATATTTTCCAATCTACAACTACCTTATATGTTTATAAAATCATTACATCCATCATCTTTAAACACATTTTTCCAAACTGAGAATGAAGAACAAATTCTCTCCAACGTGAGGGGACTATTGGTTATCATTTATGAGTGTTTCACTCCTTTTAGTAGTCTTTCATTTTTTTTTGTATCGGCTAATGTTAATAGTTAGTATTGTTAATATTATTATTTTTTTTTTTGAGGGTGGAGATTAAAGAAGCCTTTCATATAACTCTGTTAGCATTTTTTTTAATTTGTGTTTTAGCCATGACTAATTCAGTTGGACCTTATCTAATTGTTCATGATTTGGGCCTATATATATAAATATACCTTATTGTTGTATTTCAATAATATGAGGTATTTCGAATATTATGAGATTAAGTTATCTCATGGAAAAGAGGTTGGTGCGATTGAAGAGATAAGAATGGAGGAACACATATTGGTCTTCATTATGGGTTCAAATTGTGAGAGATAGCTCTTCAAGGAGGGTCCAAATGTGGCATGCACCAACATGTCGACACAATCACTACAAAAGTTGCCATCATCTGTTATGTCCCAGTAGAAATCCATCTTTCTAATGTTGCAAGATACTCAGAGGAAAAGCAAAAATTCATGAAAAAGGCAAAGGCTCTGAACATTTCGAGTTGTTCGTCATCATATGAGGCTCATGGCCGCCACAAAGGTTCTTGTTGGGAGGAAGAACTTTATATGTCACAACATAGATTTGTATAAATTACTCATCTTATCAGTGTTACTGTCAATGCCATCACTTTCTACTTCTGCTTTTTGTCGTTTAGAGATTAACTTTGGTTGCATATTTCTTTCGGTTGAGTCAAAAAAAACTCCATAAACTCCAATTTCAAATTCCAACTTTTTCTTATAATATAACTAAGAGACTAATCAATCATTCTATTCTTGCAAATTAAATTTATTTTAAGCACTTTTTTAAAAAAAAAAAAACTAAGAGACTAATCGGTCGATTCGATTCTTCCAAAACCTCAACTTTTTATTTGTATAATAGGGAAAATGTTTAAAGATTTTTTTACGATTGATTAAAGGATTTTTAGTAGTATCTCAATTTTTTGAGCAGTATCCACTTACCATGAGTTAGTATAAACCATTAATTTAGTCTTTGAACTATTGAAATATTATCAAATCTCTAATACTATTAAAGTTATAGAGCAAATAAATTGATAGATAAATGATAGTTCAAAGACTATTTATTATATTTCTAATGTTCAGGGACCAAATTGTAGAGGGAACCATAGTTTAGAGATCAAATTGATGGTTTCTTCACATTGGTTGTTAAAAGAGATTTTAGTATCTCAATGTTTGAAACTCATCCCATCCTTTGAGTTTTAAGTCAAAAGTATAGTTTGTACATTTTGATGACGGTTTTTTCTAATGTGTCTTGCATGATAAAGAAATTAAATTTTCACCATTAGATCAATAAATATCATCATATCTGATTTAATTAAGTGGTGAAAATAAGTGTGTCAATGGTGCAATACTTCATTTATGCACCATAGTAGTGGCCTTCGTTGACTATTGAATTTGTTTAAACACATTAATTTAGCAAATTATAAATAACTATATATTAATTGTTGTATACTTTTGTATATTCAAATTTCATTAATTTTTTTATGTCGGTAATACATTGGAATTATTTTCAACTTTTTAAAATTTGAATCGATTGTTGGTCTATATTTTAATTTATGGACAAAACTTAGGACTGAACAATAGAAAGGAGAGGGCCGCCACAATATTTCTTTGATAACCGGTTATTTTCTAGCATGTCCAATGATAGAAAAGGATTTAATAATAGAAAATTTTGTCATAGATGCGGGAATATGATCTTTGGAGATGTTTCCTAACATGCAAATCGCAGCGCTTCAATTTATTTTTCAATATTTTAAAATTCTTTAGTCGATGTATTTTGACATTTTATAATTTTTGTAATTAATGTTTTTCTCAATATTTTTCTTTTGACATTTTTAAAACTTGAAGTGTAATAAACACCTAATTTGAGGGGATGTTAGATACCTTAGTTTACTTTTAGAAGTTAATCGCTCGAAGATTAGAGGTATCCTCACGATAATCAGAATCAGACCATACATCGAACCGGTGAACATATCGTTTCAATGTTTAACATTTTAATCGGGGTCGGTTGTAATAGTTAAATATTTTATTTTAATTTTAAATGATATTAAAAGTAATAATAAACAAAAAAATAACATAATATTCATCACTTCACACCACTAAAAATTAATTTTATTAACTTTTTTAGTATTTGGATAGTGAAAATGATAAAATTGTAATTACATTAAGCCATGAAAAGATATTATTAAAAATGTAGAGGAGACAAGTGAAAGAAAATCAAGGAGATCTATTATATTTTATTTACTTTTACATTTTTACAATTTTTTAATGGTGGTTATTATTGTTTTTTCTACAAAATGATAAAATTAAAAGATTTGATTAATAGTTTATGTTAAATTAAATATTAATTAAAACTATATAGGTAAATTATCTTAATAATAACCACTATTCGAGGTATGGTAATCGTAAGATACCCCAAACTGCCAATCAAAGTACAGTACAAGTGGGATCTGATAAAGGAACACCATTCTAGGAGGCATGTTTCACATTCGACTCAAGAGGAGTATCTACTGCTCTTGTATCATAAAGAGGGGCCTGTTCAAGAATGTTGGCAATGTACTTTGATTAAGAAAGAATGTGGCATCTAGGAGAGTAGGCAACTTCAATCCTCAAGAAATAGCGAATAGTTCCCAAGTCCTTCATCTCAAACTGTTTGGCTAACTGCAATTTCAACTCATTGATTCCACTAACATCATCACATGTAATTATCATATCATCAACATACAAAGAAAGTATAATGCGACTATAAGTGGTGGACGTTATAAAAAAATGCAGAATCATGTTGACTAGAGTGAAAACCAAGGGAAGTGATCACAATAGAGAATTTCTCAAACCAAGCTCGAGGAGCCTGTTTAAGACCATATAGAGCCTTTTTTAACTTACACACTTCCCTCTGATTATGAGAAACTCCTTGTGGAGGGACCATATGGACTTCTTCATGAAGCTCTTCATTTAAAAAAGTATTGTTGACACCCATTTGCGAAATATGCCAATAACGATTAGATGCAACTGCAATAAGAGTACGAATAGTGGTCATCTTGGCTACATGAGCAAAAGTTTATGCATAATTCATACCATATTACTGAGAGAATCCCTTAGCAACAAGACGAACTTTGTAACGCTCAACCGACCCATCAGACATAGTTTTGATCTTGTATACCCAATGAAACCCAATAGCACGCTTTCTAGGAGGAAGAGGTACTAATTCCCAAGTATATGTGTTGTGCAATCACCACAACATTTTGAGTCTACCGCAATGCCTATATTTTTTATGATAAAAAAAAATTGTTCTCATATGGTATAAAAGGCAACATTTTTAAATTTTTGTTGCGGTAATACACTAAATTTTAGAGTCTATTTACCAACAAATAAAAACATTCTCATATATGCTAATAAGAAAGGTTTTGTATAAATTCAATTAAGGAACACATTAGGAGCGTTCACGTTGAGTTTATCTTTTTTTTTCTTGAAAACAAAGTAAAAACACACAACCAGGCGCGACAAAATTTCACACAGCAGAACCCTAAGTTTCATCCACAACTCAAACTCAAATTTCATTCTTCATTCATCGATTCATGATTCATCCAGAAAACAAATCAACATAAATGCATAAATCACAAATCACACTCCACCAGAAACTCAATTCTGATTCATCGATTTATCCAGAATACAAACTCAAATCACAAACTCCATTAGAAACCCTCTCACTCGCAAACCAACTCAAAAAACACATCCTTCATAAGCTCTCTACCTTTCACTCGCAAGCCCTCTCCCTTCGCAAGTCATCTCACTCGTAGACCTTCGCTCGCTCAACTTCTTGAATAGCTTATATCTTCTTCTAAATACAATAAGTAAATCTAGTCCATTGTCTTCTTGATCAATTTTTTTTTCATCACATGAATATTAATTCTGTTTAGGTATTTCTATATGAACTAGCACTTCTCTTGTTGTTACAGGACAAAAAGAAAAAATGTGTTTTAAAAAAAATTAGAGGGAAATTAGGAATTTAAGGATTAGGATTGGGGATTTAAGGATTAGGATTCGGGATTCAATGTTCTAAAAAAATATGAGGAATATTTGATGAGTAACAATTGTTATTGTGCCCATTTCCTTTGTTTCTTCAACGATCCATCAACTCCTTCATCAAGTTGTATTTTGATTAATATTGTCTCAACTTTTATTTTCAGATTTTCTTTCTTTCTTTCTTTCTCAATAGTATGTGTTGTTGCAAATTTTCATTAATATGCTATGTCATTGTTTAGTCATCAAGTTAACATTCATGTGACTTGGAAAATAACATGTGTAACATGAACTCTGTCATTAAAAACTCATGATTTAGAACAAATTTCTCTAAATCTACAAAGTTCACAACTAATAGTGCATCTACCATTGTTTTAATTTAAATTTTAAAGTATATCATGATCTTGCTTCACTAGAATTAAAAAGTAAGTGCACAAGGGTGCACTTACAATGAAGGTCATTTAGAGGAGATATTTAAAAGAGAATGATCTATCTTTTTAACTTTACATAGAGAATTTTCCGCATTGTGTGAGATAAGGTTTGGTAGGTATTGTTGTACAAAGGTTCTTGTATAGATACAATGTATTTGAACCAATGAGAAATATATTTATAAACATACGTATGTAATGTTGTATTATTAGCTACATGCTATAAATATTGTATTTATCTAACATGGTTTCTATTACTTTTTAAGATGCAAGCAAAATGATTTTCATTCGATTTGGGGCTTAGCATACTTATTGTCTTTTCAGGCTTCTAACTCCTCTTGGGACTCCCCTTTTTCCTTCTTTGGAGATGGAAATTAAAAACACTGTTATGAGTCAGCTTGTTGCTTCAACTACACATCCCATGGCATTAAAAGATGGAGTAAACAAATTTACAACATGTTTTAGATTATGTCATGATCATTGGGAGATGTTGTCTTTTGCTTCGAATTTGAGTACACTAATGAAATTGTACTTTTCATGTTAAGCTCCTGTTTTTGAGGAAATTGTAGTTTTTGCATCAAATTTAAATAGGATTCCTTTAAGTGGTGATCAGTGTCACTTACTAAACAAAAAGAACATAGCATGATGTTCCTTTTTGTTTTTGCATAGTTGCAGTTAATAAATATCTTGCAAGGAAATCAAGTCCGATAGTGATGGGTTCTAGAAGGGATGATAAATAATCAGACCTCTTAATGTATTATTATTAGGTTATAATAAAATATAATATGTCTCTTACTTAGTACAATCTAATAATTTAACCTTCATTTTGTATTTTGTGTAGTTATGTTGCATTAACATTAATGTTGCAACATGAAATGCTCCATATACTCTAGATGTTAAGGGTGATCTTAGACTATGTTTGCTAGAGTTACCAGACTATGTTTCATGTATGACTCACTAATTAGCTTTTTAGAATTTTTGGGGTAATATGCTAACATTTACATTTGTATTGTTAGATATATTGATGATGATGATACTTATATGCTAATACACAAATTGACATACTGCAAAAGCTATTTGGCCCTGGGGTTGTTGTAAAATAAATATTTACTGTTGGCTTTCCATTTAAAATAAATTTGGCAACCATAACTTTGGATAGTTACACAGCATTGTAAAGTATGGTATTGTAGAAATTCTAAGAAGATAATGTAGTAGTTCTCTAAATTGGCTTCATTCTTGTAAAGATATTATATTCTTTCTTTCTTTTTTCTTTGACAGAATGCATTTGAATTGGCTTCATAGTTATTGCACACTAAAGAAAATCCAGTCACACGGTTCTCTTTATTGAAGTTCTTTGATGTAGACGATTGGAGAAACATGTAGGACATAAAGAGCTTGAGAGAGTTGAGACAGAAGCATCAACTTCAAGTCTTAGAGAAGTCATTGGATCTTTTTATTATTAGTTAGGAACAAAATTGTACAATGCAATTGATTATTGTGCATATAATGGTTTAAGTTGTTTGTCATTAGTTAGTTAGGAAAGTAATTATATAATGATTACTGACTACTATATAAACGTGTCAGCCTTTCTAATTTTCTTTTTATTTGGTTAATCAAAGGCAGCGGTTTTAAAGTTTTCTTAAAGTACCAAAGAGAACGGTTTTGTATCGTATATTTTATAACTACGGCAAAAAACTATTACGGTAGCTCACCTCAAAGTCATCTTAAGAGATGGTTTTGCATAACAACATAATAGAACCGTTCTCTAAGATAGCCAACAACAACGGTTATCTTGCAAACAACGACATAAAACCGTTGCCATATTTTAGTACCAAAATCGTTCTAATAGACTATCTACAGCTACGGTTTTATGGAGGTGTTGCAGTTTTTGATAAAAATCGCTGCGTAAGGAATAAGCAACGCCTCGGTACACTATGGTTGTTAAACTGTTCTCTTAGGTTACGACAACAGTTTTTTCAAAATAAGCAACGGTTTTTCTACATTGCGGTAGGGAGAAAATGTTGTAGTGAATGTAGAGAGTTCTTCTGCCATAGCTTGGTGGCAAAAAGGATCAAGAATAGCCTCTTTATAGGAAGAGGGCTCAGAAAAACTGTGAATAGAGGTTAAGAAAGAAGCAAAAGAATCCAAGTAACTGGAGTAGACAAAATCAAGTAACTAAGTAGACTTGTGATGCAAGAGGATAACGAGGAGGCGAAGACGGAGGATCCACAATCGCAGGAGGTGGTTGGATAGTCGGGGGGACAAGAAGGATGTCATTATGTGGAGTAGTAGTATTTGTCCTGCAATTCTCAACATTACAATCATTAGAAGCATTATCATTATGACCAAACAGATCAATATGGGTTAGTTTTGAACTCATAGTAATCTGAGAATCAAAGGAAACAAAATAAAAATGGATGTACTCAAGAAAAACAACATTACGAGAAACATAAAGTTTTCTTGCATGAATCACAACGATAACCCTTTTGACCATCCTCATAACCAAGAAAAACACATATGACAGAGCGAGAAGACAACTTATTGCACTCTACTGTGGACGAAGAATAAAACAAGTAGAACCAAATACTTTCAAAGACTAGTAATCAGCGATAGAAGCATACAATTTTTCAAAGGGAGACAAACCTCATATGACTGACGATGGATTTCTATTAATAGCATAGACAACAGTAAGAATTACTTCCTCCCAAAACTCACTAGGAACCTAAGAAGACAACAAAAGGGAATGAGCAGTCTCATTTTACTGAGGAGTATCAATACAAGATATTTGGTGGAGAGTGTCGTCATAAGCAAGTAATTTAAAGAATTTATTAAAGGCAAATTCACCATTTAAATCACAATGAAAGCACTTTGTAACAACATTATGTTAAGTCTTGACCATAGCACAAAACATAAGATAAATATCAAAAAATTAAGACTGGTTTTTCATAAAATAAGCCCAACAATAATGAGTGTAATAATCAATAAACGAACCATAATATCTAGATCCACCTTTGGTGAGAACCGGTGATGGACCCCAAACATCAAAGTTAACTAAATCAAAATGCGCACATGAAATAGAAACACTTTTACTAAACGGTAAAGTTGGAAATTTAGCAAGTTTACAACCACAACAATCTAAAATATCATTGTTGTATCTTTCCTAAAGCTCCATTAGAACCCAAATATTTTAATCTAGAGGTAGAAACAAGTCCAAGGCAAGAATGCCATAAATAAAAACTAGAATACGAAGAATTCAAGCAAAAACTAGATTATAAGTCAACAGTGGTTGTTGAGGCTGTATATGGGACTCGCAAGTCATCCAAAACATAAAGTCCCTCTTGTTTATGGTATGTCCCAATCAGCCTCACAGAATGTGGATCCTACACACAACATGAAGTGGAAGAAAATATAACCGAATAATCGAAATCACATATTTCACTAACATAATCAAGATTCAAACTGAGATTAGGAATATAATAAACTTTAGAAAAAGACAGAGTTAGGTGTGGAGACAAAACGAATGTCTGCTTATGGTATAGGAGTGTCATCAGTGGTCATAACCGACATAGACGAGGCATGATTAACAAACACAAGATTTATCATCATATCTCATATAGTGAGATGCTCCAGAATCAAGAATCCATATAAAATGAGATATATCTGATAGACTAAAGGAATTCAAACCTTTGATAGAGGAGGTAGACTAGAGGAGTTCAAATCTCTTTGATACCATGTTAACAATGATAAACACACATAAACAGAGAAGGGAGGAAGAAGAAGAGAGGAAGTAGAGAAAGAACCCCACTGGAATTTCATAAACAAAATGAACAAAAGTCAAGGGAAATAGAGTTGCAATAAGTATATATACAAGATAATAGAAAAATCTAAAATACCTTACTACTAATATATATTATCTAACACTTATCAAGCACAAAATGTTGTTTTCTTAGTTGACGGTTGAACACAAATTTTCTTTCATGCAAACTGCTTACGAGCAACAGTTTTGAAATCTAAATGCATGTTGTTGTTTTAATGTTTTTCATAAAATTTGGTTATTTGTTGTATCCTTGTTTTCCCTTTCCATGCTTCTAAGCAACAATTTTTGAAACTCATTTAAGGCTTCCATCTATTAATCTAAATCTAAATGCATGTTGTTGTTTTAATGTCTCCACTACACTTGGAAATCTCTTTAATTTTATTAATCACATTTTTGGAATCCAAATGACCCAGCTGACACCATAACACGTTCGTTTGACTCCATCAAAGAGATCGATAATTAAATCCAGTGAAACGTGGCAATTATCCATCAGAATTGTTGATATGTGGACAACTAGGCATTATTCAATTCATGATGAACTGAATTATAATGTAGTTGCCTTGCAACTAGAGTTTGAATCATTATTCAATTCGTTTACACATACATTTTCAAACTTCACTTGAATTAATTTCTTGCTTTTAGTATTTCAAATTAAAATAAGCTACATAATGCACAATAATAGGAGATCATGTTTTTGAGAAAATCATGGATTCAATTGCCAAACAAAAGGGTGGTGTTTTTCCTTACATGGATATGGTGTACTGGAAAAACTTTCATATGGAGGACATTGACAGTAATATTACACTTCATTCGTAAGATTGTTTACAAATTAACTCTTCCATTTACTTTAGAAATTGTCATGCCTTCTTTAATTTCCAACCTTTTTTAAATAGGTGATGCAAATATCTTAGTTTTGACTCGGTTAATAGATCTCAAACAAATGACAACAAAGCTTTTCATATCTTGACACTTGAATTTCTAAATTCCCTCAAAACTTTGGGGCTCCTTAATCATAAAATCAAAGTCAAGGTAGGAGCTCCAGTCATGTTTAATGGTGTTAGACATCAAGAATTTTCTTGGTTTAAGTGTTAGAAAACGGAGAACGTTCTCCGTATTGAAAGTTTGTGTAATTCAAGTTAATGTGTTAGTTGTATGTAATAACTAACTAACTAATTACTCCATTAGTTAGCTAGTTAACTAGAGGACACTTAAAATGAGTCATGTATAAATAACTCAATTCATTCATTTAATAATAAGTCCTATAACATATATCTCATTCAATATTTCAGCATTCTTGCACTTGAAATAATAGCTTGAACGCCAACAAATGGTACTAGCTTGGTTAGGACAAGGCTTGCAAAACACATTCTAGAGAAAAAAATTATGTTTGGAAAAAAAACATTGGAAATATTGTTTACATCCCATAAATTTCTATGTAACTGTCACAATCACCATGATCTTTGAAACTCATTCGAATATAATTTCCCTATTATTGTTTTCTATGCCATCAATTAACAAGTTTTACGAGCAATCGCTAGACCAGTCTTTTATCATAGTCAACCTGTATGTTGCTCTGTCAAGAGTTAAAAGCAAATAAGGATTAAAAATATTGATTTATGATCAAGAAAAACAGTCATCAACAACTACGATCAATGTTGTATATAAATAGATTTTTGAAAATCTTTAAGAAGTAAGCCATCTATTTATTTTATAGTTATAATTGTAATTACATGTAATATTATGATATATGTTGTTGGCATATTCTACTATTATTACTTAATACTAAATTTATGCCACAATGGGAATAGGTTAGGGCGACCAACAGGGACCTACGGCCTAGCCTACGTTAAGTCCAGGCCAGAGCAGGTTTTTTTCTTAAACAGATAAGGTCAAGGCTTCTAAAAAAGCATATTTAGTTAAAAATGTCGGACTACTAGGCCTATTAGGCCTATTAGGCCTATTAGGCCGGCCTATTTAAATAAATATAAATAATATTTTTTTACTACATTAATTATTATATTAAATTTTAATCTTTTTGTTATGTATTCAACTTTTAGTAATTTACGCATATTAACCTCATTTAGTTTTTGACATATTTAAATATACTATTATAAAATATAATTTAAATATAATGTATATAAAGTCATATTCTTCAAGATGTGATGTTAAATATCAAAATAAAACTTAATTTCATTGACATATATTAACTCGTTAATCTATATGAAAATATGTTTTATTACTTATTCAAAAATGATAAAATGAAATAGGCTTTTAAATAGGCTAGCAGACCATATCAGGTTTCTATCAAGGCCAGACTCAGACCTAAAAAGTAAGTCTATGACAGACCACAGATCAGACTTATGCCTTAATTTTTTTGACAGGTCAGGCTCAGACCTAACTCGGCCCAACCTATTCCCACCCCTAAAGAGAACTTTCAAACTACCCAATTTGAAAAAGCATGTTACCTTACCAAACGAATTTCAATTAATAATACTTCTATTTGGTTTTCATGGTGTAGCATTCAATACAACTTAGCCAATTACAATTAACTGATGTATTATTTTTAAGACGATTACAGAGCCAAAATTGAAGTTTTAAATAGCAACACTGAAGGTTATTTGGTGCAAATAGCTTCAAAATTATGATTGTTAATGTTAATTTCCTTTTAGTTTAGAGAACAATTATGATACTTCATTGACATTTAAGCCAATATTAGATTACATATTGTTATCATGAGCAACATTTGACATTTATCAACATGATTTCTTTTTTTTTATAAGTAGGTGGGTAAATCCTATCATTTCTTTACTCATATAACAAAATACAATATCTTTTGTTTTCCTAATTAAATGTGCAACAACCTGCAATCCGTTCCAGCCGAGTTTAGAAAATATTTAGGTAGGGTCACATGACTTTAAAAAACATTTTAAGAAAATCAAAATCATAATCAATTAGAGATTGTTCCAGCCGAGTTTAGATTTGAGTATATTTTCAATTGGTTCGACCTTCACTAAAGTATAACTTCATATCGCTAATATGATAAGTGGTTTGATAAATGTGCTTTGATTTCATCTTGTAAAAAGAAATAGAAAGAATACAAATGATACTGACCTTGAGTAACATAATCTACTTTAGATATATTTGCATAATAAGGATTGAGGAAGACAAAATCCTTGTGGTTTAAGGCGACAGGCACCTACATTGGTAGATTCTACATATAATTTTTTTAAGTATTTGTAAAATATATGAGATATATTTTACGAGGAAAAAATACTTTTTTTAAGAAAATTCTTAATCTTAAACTTGTATTTAGAGTTCTATGTATAGATTTAAACTGTAACTTCAAAACATATTTTATCCTTAAAATTAAGGAACAAACTTAACAAAATCTTAAAAATACTCTAAACTGAATTTTAAAGATAGATCATATCCTAATGAAATGTTATTTTAAATATTAAATATATTTATACATAAAACTTAAAAAATATTTAGGTATATTATTTTCATCATTTAACACTGTTGCTTGAGAACTTAACCACACGTAGTAACCACCACCATCTCCCTCAGACAATGCTTATTCTATTTTCAATGTTAAATCTAAATCCATTTTAATTCCTTGTTTTCTCATAAAAAAAAACATTTTAAATAATTAAATTAATCGATGCAACTCGTTTTTTATAAGCAAAGATAATATTAAGAGCACAAGGGGTACTTAAAATCCATTACCAAAGGCCAAAGTTCATACACTTGGAATACATGTTAGTGGATTAATCTACCAGGCCAATTGGAGAAAACAAGTTAAAAAGAAGTTAAAAAGAATAAAATTATTTACAACTTCACATCATCGTTGTCCTGAAAATTGCACTTGTTAGCCCTAAGAGGTCTGATCTAGTTTTATGTCCATTCCTATCTGTTTTCCAGCCATAACCCATACCTAAAACCCTAACATGTCTGTTGGATGTTAGACTGAAAAACCTAAATAAAACGGTTGTTTTCCAAGCCACCAATCTTTTGAAAATAAATATTCTCGCCATTACCAATCTCTTTTTGAATAACATCATAAAACCAATTAAGGCATGTTTACTTTGTGAAAACACTTCCGGTTTTATTTCTTAAATCTTGTGTTAATTTTACTTGTTGATAAGGAGGGAAGAGTTTTTATGAAGTGAACAATTGTTTACATTTCTATAAACAATGTAAATGCTAAAAAAGCGTTTTCATTATTTTCATAAATATATTTTCATTAACTAGGATTTCATCTTCTTTTAGTGACAATGTTTTACATAAAGAGTCTGTCATCAAAATAAAATAAATTCACATTTTAGCAAAATATAAAAAACACAAAATATTTTTACAAAGTAAACTAGACATATATATGGTCATATTTATAAACAAAATAAAAAGTGGTATGGTCATAATTTATCCAAAAAACTTGATAAAGAATTAATAGTATGGTCATCTCTAAAAAAAATAGTATTCAATTCTCATAAGCAACCGTCTATTTCAGTTTCAATTTGTATAAGATAAATATTAGTTTAGATTAACTTGGATTCAACGGTGGACCACCTACATGAATGGATCATTTATATAAGTGATTTATTGTGAATTAATATTTAAAATTTATTAAAAAATTTAATGATGGTCGATTATACTCATTCAGTAGAAGTAAGAGTTTATGACCCTCGTCGTCTTTATAGTTAAGACGATAAACTAATTAATATCGACGATATATATATTTATTTTTCCTTAATTTTATTAAACCAGTATCATTTAAGTCAATACCTTAGTCACGGAAATAAAAATAACCATTAAAATATATTTTTAAAATACGACGTTTATAGTCGTTTGAGTTTTAAATATTAATTCATGGTAGATCTTAATCAATTTTTAAGAATTTTCCTAAACTTAAATGTAAAAGTTAGTTAGAGTTAGTTTCTAGATGGTTAGTTAGATAAGTCTTTACCGGCTCTATATATAGAGCATATCTTGTATTCATCTTTTTGTATCTTTTCTCATTCAATTAGTATAGAATTTATTTTTAATTTAAACATTCTCTCTCTTCCATGGCTTTTATCAAAATTCTAACATGGTATCATAAAATATTTATTAATTCGTAATTGTGAAGCTTCCAAAAGATGGTTCAACTATCACATAGAAAACAAGAAGATAAGTAAGAAGAGAGTGGAGACGTACCAAATCTACATTTTTAAAGGAAGTGTTTAAGATTTATTTGACATTTCAACATTTCAATCAAAAACAAAAAGCAACAAAATTGTTTTCAAGATAACAAAAAAAAATAATGACAGAGATAGTTCTACATATCAATGTTTTAAAAATCAGACCGAGCCGGTCGGTTATATCGGGAACCGGGATATAGTCCGGACTGGTACAATGTTGGAAACCGCTAGCAACCGAAATCAGAAAAATTTGGATAAATCAGAACAAACAGAAAAATGAATCGAATTGAAGGCAGTTTTTAAAAACCGTCCGATTCAAGAAATTAGATTATTTTTTGATAGATTTGTAATTGATTTTTCTCTTTATTCGGTAACATTTATTCTAAAAATAAAAACATTTTAGTAACCCTTCTTCATTTTAGGTGATTATGGTTGAACCTTTTAAAAATAAGAAAAGCACATAAGAAGAAGAAATTATTTTCTTAATTAATTCAAAATTGTTGAGAATAAATGCTCCATTATTTTAAAATTATTATTTGTTTTTTGTTATGTTTCATTAATGCATTTTTTTAAAATTTGTTTGTTTCTTCTTTTTTATATTTTTATTTGTAAATTTTATTGATTTTAGTTTATAAATTATAATTTGTTTTAGCTATCTATAAAGCTTTTCGCTATTTTTATTAATTTATTTATTATTCAATTCAATTATGGTTCAACCGGTTGAACCAATTTAATCGTGATCTGAAGCACTAGCAGGTTCGGTTTCTGGTCTTCTTTTTGAAAAAATTGCTACATAAACGGAGCGATCTCGTTCTTTTAGTTATATATTGTCACTAATTATAAACAAGCCATAAACAATTTAAACAATAAATCTTTTTCAGCAAAATGTTTTGGTAAGAAGTTATACCTATCGGTTCAAAAAAATTATACTAAATGAAGAATTTAGAAGAAAATAACAGGGACAAAGATTCTACAACGAAAAAAAAAAAAACAAAACTACATTCAAATCTTTCTTATCTTAAGCAAAGAAGAACTCTTGTTCATAAAAATATTAGTGATATTCTTCTTATTGAAAAGGTCTAATTATCATTATAGCTTTTATCTCTATAAAAATAATAGATGATTAAATGCAAAACTAAGATTCATTCAACTGATGAATTTTCTGTATTTTAGATTCTTTTTAGTTGATTGATTTTTAGAGTTTCAAATACTTTTTAATTAACGTCCTTTTAAGCATTTCTTTCTTAATATTTTTCAAACTGAAAGTGTAATACAATCCAACGAGATAATAAATATAAATGTTAGTTATTAGTTAGAGTTAAATGTAAAAATTACTTAACCATATTTAGTCACAAGTATTTTTCTATCATGTATTCATTTTTGCATCTTTCTTATTCTATCAATATAGAGTTTATTTTTGGTTTAAATATCTCTTTTCTTTTATGCCTTCGATCAAGATTCTAATTGTTGAAGTAATTTGCGTAACTAGGAGGGAGTAATATATAAGGACCATCTTTACCAACGTAGTCTCTTCGACTTTATTTATAATCAATGGTCATCATAATTTATTGGCCTCAAATGTAAGCATAAGTAACCAAATTCATCTCTTTTTTTATAAATAAATTCCATGAAAATATCCCTTATTTGTTCTCTTATTTTCTAAAATGAGTGAACTCTACAAAAAAAAATGGTTATTAATATTCCCACATGGCCACCCAGTCTGGATTGAATTACTGACATATATCCTTGTAGTTAGGATTCAAAATAAGGTGATCTCAGTCGAACTTAGGTTCAGTTCCATTTGACTAGAAAAGAATTGGTTCAACTCGAAAATCGACTTAAGTTCGTCACAAACTTCTTTTTTAACTTGAATTTGACTAGATTCAAGTTGACGAACAATTTGATTCAGCTCAAATCAAATAAACCAAAAGACAAACTAAATTATATGAGCAATAACGTAATAGAACAATAACCAACTTCACAGTATAAATAAAAATTATATAATTTATTTCTAAATTTTCATTGATACAAGTTTTAACTTAGAACAATATTTATAATCCAAAATATTATCACCAGAAGTAGTTGATTTGAGCAACAAATGCAATATATCACCTTACATTTGTTGACAATTTTCAACAATATTATAGACCAATTTTGGTTTTCCTATAAACAAAGAGTTCTATGTATTTGTAGTAGCTTTTAAATGATACAAATAACTTCTTGAAATTAGTGTTTCAAATAATTTTTATTTCGTTTCAAAATGATATTTACAATGTATTCAACATTATCTTCAAGCATTATAATATACTACTTACACCTAAATTAATTTTTTTTAACAATTCCTAAGTGAAATTTATTTCATACAAAAACAAAACTATATAAAATTGATAATATATAGGTCAAGTTCAACTCATTTGGTTCATGAACCAAGTTCAACAAACTAGTTGACAAATCGAGTCTTAAACTATTTTTGAGTTGTTTTTGTTCATTATTCATTGTCAGCCCTACTTGTAGTTCTTATTTTGAATTAAAGATTTTGTTCATGTAATCCATAAAAATTGCTGGTGCATTGGTAACGCCAAATGGCATAACCAGATATTCATAATGCCCATAACGAGTTTTGAAAGCAGTTTTCTGAATATCTCCTTCTCTTACTCAGATCTGATGGTAACCAGACTTCAAGTCAATCTTTGAAAACTAGGTGGTTCCTCTCAACTGATCCATCAAATCATCAATACGCGGCAAAGGATAATGATTCTTAATAATCGCCTTATTAAGCTGCCGATAATCCACACATAAGCGTGAGCTTCCGTCCTTCTTTGCCCCCACGTTAGCCAAAGACAAAAACTCATGAGTTCCTTCTCTTAGTGACACTCCGAGTTTGTTAGCAGCTAGATACTTAACAACTTCTAGTTCGGGAAAAAGAACCAGTTTGCGAGCACAATCCAAGATCACATAATGATACGACATCCTATCCATACCGAGAATGACCTTAAGTGATTGTAGAGGTAACCAAATCAAATTAATCAAGAAATCGCTATTATGAATAGTCGCTTGACACTGTAAACATGCAGTATTTACTGTCAACGTCTTAGCAGGTGTGGAAACAACCAAATCAGAAGGTAGAGACGACACAGATAACTTCAAACGATTCACACAACTCATAGCAATGAAGGAATGGGTTGCCCCCGAATCAAAAAGTGCATTTAGAGTGTTACGTGCAATCTCACAGTCACGTTGAATCAGTTTGCTAGATGTATTTCTAGTTTCAGCACTCACGCAATAAACGCGTCCTCTAGCAGTAGGACGAGTAGCCCTAGTAGCATTCACAACTGGTTCCACCTTCGGAGCTCTGCAATCCCTTGCAATGTGCCCTGGTTTCTAGCAATTATAGCAAATAAGACTCTTAGAACTACAAGCATTAGCATAATGCCTCTCTTCCCCATATCGAAAACATCGAGTTACTTGCCCCACTTGTCTTCCAAGGTTCTGGTTCCCCGGGTGATTCTGACCTCTGTTGTTGTTTTGCGGTCGGTTATAGGGCTTAGCAACTTGTTTCCCTTTGTTGCCCTGATAACTCACCCGACTAGGCCCCCCTGAACTAAAGTTCCCTCCTCGGCTAGCTCTTTTATTCTTCATATCTTCAACTTCTCTACATTTTTCCACAAGAACATGGAAACGTTGAATTCCCAAGGGTAAGACAGAATCCTGAATCTCATCCAGCTTGGAAACGATGACACATGCATGGTTCATCAACCTCTTCACAAAAAAAACCTGAAATGTCTCGATAACGATTCAAACTTAGCGGCATTTTCGCCCACGGTCATATTACCCTGATGAAGTTTTAGAAAATCATCACCCAGCTTAGTCCTGGTACTCAACGGGAAGTATTTGCCTAAAATTTTCCTTTTGAACAACTACCAGTTCACCTAGCAGTAGATAAGTGGCATATTTGATCTTCACTCCCGCCTGACAATTAATCATCTCAAAGATCTTTTTCACTTCTTGGATCCACTGATTCGCTTTCTCTGAATTCTCATCACCCCTAAACTTGGGAGGATTGTAACGACGAAAGTCCTCTAATCCCCTTGACTCAGCAACACGGATCTCTCTTTCCTTCTTCTCCTGATCCCGTAGAGTCTTTGCAGCTGTATGTGCAACAACAGAAGCAGCCATGTTATTCATTGCTTCAGCCATTTGATCATCCCTGTTGATGTTGACTCTTGCAGCATCGTTCCTTCTTGGAGGTATTGTTTCCTATAAAACCAACATCAAGAAGAAATCTTAACACCCCTTAGAAGAATTCCAAACGACAACTTTCGACTACATCAACACATAACAAATTAAACAAGACCTGACAACTCAAACAACTTACCCCGACGCATGATCAAATAACGACTCCCAACCTACAAGTTGACCTACAATCTACAACCAAAAGCTCTGATACCACAATTGTAACAGTCCGATTATTTTTTTTTTAAAACAAATTCAAATTCATAATAAAGAGAGAAATACCTTTGAATAAAATATTTAAGTCGTATCACAATGACAAAAGTCAACAATAATTACAAGCAGCGTAAACGGTTTTGAAATGAAAATCCAAAGTATTTAAAATAGAAAAATTACACCAGGGCTATGAGATTTATCCAACGTAGCTCACACCCCTGGGGTATTCTCGGAAGACACGTGTACAAAAGCACTGCCCCAAGAATTTTAACTTCCCCACGTTACATCAAAAAGTGGTACAACGACCCATCAAAATAAAAGTCAAGCTGACAATATATGGTATAGGTACAGTCTTCCAGAATGAAATAAATACAACCACAACAGATAGACATTTAGCCCCTATACAACCATCTAATCTGATCATGCTACAAAAAAACTATAACCCAGGTGATCTCCACGTGCCCCGCAAAACAGTGGTCTGGTAAGTCTGACTCCGTTCCCATCTCCAGGGTACTAACCGGTAGGACGATCTTGATTCTCATCTGAGGGCAAAGCCAAGATTTCCACAATAATTGTAAAGGTCACCAACCGAAATTAACAAATATCACATAACATTTAAATTTTAAATGCACAAAATAACCTTTCAACTTAGCATACATCTAGAAAGGGTTTTCATATGCCACACATGCATAATCAAAGTTGAAAAATGAAGTTTTTAACAAATTGCACTGTCGTATTCGAATACAATATCCTTGTATTCGAATGCAGTGCTATATTACAAGTCAGTAGCAAAATTGAATATCTGTATTCGACTACACACTGCTTGTAGCCGAATACAACTGCTAAAATTTGCAGATTTTAGTTTAGAAAACGTTTTGCAACGATTCAATACTTACCACATAATATCAATCAATCACACTCATCAATTACGGCACAATTACAAACAACAACCGAGTATGTATATACAACCATCACAGTATATCAAACATGACTCGCGTGCCAAGCACCCTAATGCAATTCATATATACTAATGCACATGATTCCGAAATTCCGAACCAAAACTCTCCTCGAAGGGGCGTAACTCATAATGGTACGGTCTCTCACATGCCAGTACTAATTGCCGAGGTGCAGTCTCTCACAGTCTAGCACAATTTACTAAAGTGTAGCCTATCACAGGCCCTGCACTGTTTTCTAGAGTGCAATTGCTCACAGATCAACACATTCTAGAGTGCAATCTCACAGAATACCACGATACGATAACCCTCGTAAGAATAAGCTGAACCAACGATTCACATGGCATCATCTCGTGGCCCATCCAGTCACCACTATCACCATGGCCCATCGCGGTCACCATGTACTATGAAAACGCATGAGCATACTCTAACTCTTTTCACCACAACCATTAAGTAAATGTAGCTATTAAAAGATTTCTCATTTTTAATACTCATTTAACACTAATGATATTTCAAAATAACACAGAGCATACTCAAACATATTTACTCATAATCCTGCAATTCACAACAAACCACATCAATTCATTTTTCCACACAATCCATACATAAAACACATCTCAAAAATTCATAATATTAATTATGAACACATTAATCACCTCAAACATAAATCACCATAACCCACACCTCAAACATATTAAATTCAACTTCCACAATTTCACTCATAAATACATTAAATTCATTTTCCACCAATCTACACATAAAACACATCTAAAAAATTCATAATATTAACTATGAACACATCAACCACCAAATTTTATCTCCAAAATTTTCAACCATAAATGACCAAATTTAAAACTCCACATTCTCAAACATAAACTACCAATTTCATCAATTCATTTTTCACAAAATCCACACAAAAATCACGTCTCAAAAATTCATAATATTAATTATGAACACAAAGACCACACCAAACTTGAATCACCACAACCATATTAATATATCAGAGTTCTCCTCACCGCTAACTCGGTGCCAACAGTCTCGATTCCTTTTCAAGACTCAAGGAGCTAACTACATAAACATAAATATTTATAACAATTTGTTCACAACTAAAATTTATCCAACCACAACAAAATTCCCAAAATTATATCTTTCTCACACACCAAACTTTTAAAACAACATAATCTACATTATTTAGTTAAAACTAAATAAAACAAATATTGTCCAAATCACACATACACACACTCGACTATTAAAGCACTGAAATTTTGAGTTAATAAAATACTCTAAACTTTTCCTTTTTAAAATTTCAACTTTAGTTCAAACTCATTTATTTGAAAATAACTCATTACGTAACTCAAACACATCAAAAATCAATTTTTTTTTTGTTAACAATTACTAACAAAATCAACCACATTAACCTTACATATAGAGTCCCTATATACAAACTAAAAAATTTGGAAGGAGCCTTTACCTCAACGGTAGCTCTAACAATCGATTACGGCACCGCGATTAATTCTGACAAAAACTTTGTTCGCGACGTCGCTTCCAAAGTTTGTTCACTAGCACCGTAGCGTGGCAAGGAGCAATTTTCCCTTCTTTCACTTCTCGAGATGGAGCTTAGATCTAGGTGAGAAGTGAGGTTTTGTGTTTTGCGGTTTTGGTTTATTTTTTAAAACTGAAGAAATAAAGAAGAATAAGTTTTCTCACCTGGGAATGGTTTCAGCTTTTTCTCTGCTTGTTTTTCAGGCCTTGCCTCTCTCACGTGTGTGTATATATATATATATATATAAACTTACTTATACTATATATATATTACTTATAATAACTTGCTAACTAATATATATATATATATATATATATATATATATATTATAATTAAACCAAACCAACAAATATCTAAATGGTTTTACACACATCACTTCACTCATATCTCAAACTATTTTGATAAAAATATCTACTTTTGTCGCAACTCAATTGACAGATAAAATTTTCAGTAACCAGAGATATTTTTAACAAAATTATCCGGTATTAAATTTTTCGTAACGTAAATAAATTATTTCTCGCCAAATATTTTTAAACGGTGTCAAAAAGAGATTTCTGGCATTTAACACACAAAATACCATTAAAATTGGCTAAAAATCCTAATAATTCAACACCAAAATACAAAAATTACAAATTAAAACTAAGGGTCTTACAGCGGGGGCGGGGGCGGTATTGGAGTTGCGGGTGTAGGATTGGTAATGCTTAAAATCATCCCTTCCTCGCCTTGTTGCCATCCCTAATTCAAGCTCCGCCGCTGCAACATCTCTACCTTTAAATAATCCTAAACATCTTAATTTCTTCAAGTCAAGAACAATCCTTGGATGTTAATTATCGCAATTAACAACAACATTTGGATCTGTCATACTTGACGGTTGACACCGTATAGCCTTTGAGTGTAAATTAACTTTCAAATCATAAATTTTTTTATGGTTTTGAACATTGTTATCATCTGACACTACATCACTCCAAGAACCAATAATACGCATATCTAGATTTTGATAATCCTCGCGTAGATGCGTTGTGGCAACTATATTAGATAAGTTGGAATGAAATGCCTCATGAAGAGCTTCACGATATTTATCAATTTTTTCCTTTTCTAAGGGAGAAGAATTAACAACACGATGAGTATTATTACCCTAAATATATTTGTTTTTAAATTCAATTTCGACATTGTTCGAAGCAATGTTTTTGGGACATACTACTTAACCAACTTTTTTACTACTGCAATGTCTTCAACAGAGTGACCTATTGAATTACCATTAGAATAATTTTTACATTTTTCTTAATCAATGTATACAAAAATGCATACCATTCACATTCAACAACTAATAATGTGATCTCTCAGCTTTTGCATCATGCCCAAATCAACCAAAACTCTAACAAAGTGTCCAAATATTTTCAAGTTGGTTGCTTTATCAAGAGACAGAAGGGTGCCAATGCCTAAAATATTTGTTAAAATAATATCTAACCTTTAATATTCTTGAGGCATATTATAGAAACGAATCATGATCGGCGTACCTTTATGATTCGAGAGAGATCACAATTGAGAGAATAAGCATGAATGATGAAATACCCTCATTGTTGTTTATAATTTTAGAATTAGGTTGACTATTTAATGAGATAGTTATTAAATAGCTAAACAGATGAGGCATTAACCACTCATAAGGCCTAATGTAATGGTCCAACTCATCAGGGTCCATTCAAAAACATAACTCAACTCATATTCATCAATTAATTAGTATTTAATTAACAATAGACCTTGAGTAAAATAAAATAACAATATACAATAATTTATATTTAATAATAAAATAATCGATTATTTTTAATTTATAATTGATAAATTAAATAATTAATCTAATTAGATTCAATATAAAAAATCTAATATAATAAAAAAAAATATCTATCAATTTATGTCATCCATAATTTATATTCACACATTAAACTCAATAATCGTGTTAACGATGAATTAAATTTAATATAAAATTATAATAAAACTTTCCATTTAACACTTTATATATAGTCCTCGCTGCTCAGTCTTGAACTTCAACTAGGGCATTCACGCATTTGATTACCAACCAAATGTTGCTGTGTTCTTGATGTTTTTAAAGCCAAATATATAACTATGATAAAAATCAAGCACAACAAGTACAAAGAAAAGATATAATGTATATACAATTGAGAACTGCTGAGTTCGTTTTTTTATAGAACCTGGACAGTACAGGTTATGTCGGTTCTATTCTATTACTTGTAGGCTAATAAAAATTTAAATTTAATTACAGTTTTGATCTCTCTATTTTAGCTGAATCGTGAAAATAGTTTCTCTATTTTATTTCTCTTCAATTTTGGTTCCCAAATAGAATTTTGATCTAAAACTTGATGAAATGTCACTTTTTTAAGCCACACCACACCACTTATATTCATAGATTTCAGGTATAATTGTTGCATACGAGATCTTGAGGTATGGTGTGAGTTAAATAACGGCAAAAAAAATGACATTTCATCAAGTTTTGGACCAAAATTCTGTTTGGGACTAAAAATTAGGAGAAATAAAATGGAAGACTATTTTTGTGATTCGACTAAAATAGAGGAACCAAAAATGCAATTAAACAAAAAATTTATTAGTCAAAACTTTTTATTCTAGAAACGGTTACTAGTAGAAACTTTGTACTAGTAAAAAATAGACTAGAAGAACCCAATAATATAAAAGTCGTCGCCACTGCTGAAAAATAAAACTTAGGTCAACCTTTTTGTCATTTATTATAGAAGGGTAATGTGAGATTATTTTTTTTAGTAGAAATAACTTTTCAAGTTATTTTTATTTTGTTTTATTTAAATAAGTAATTTTTAAATCGATTTTGTTTATTTTTGTATTTTTCTATGCATTTTTCATTTGAGTATGATATTTTGTTTTTCGTCTTGTGCGATGTTTTTTAATTTTTTATCTTGTTATAGTGTTTGTTTGGAGTATTTTGGATTCTTTACAAATTTAAATCAATGATTTTGACGTCGTCAATGTTTCAGATATGGAGATATGAGTATTTCGGACACTTGAATTTATAGGCATGTTGTCGTTTTGTGCTATATCTTGGCATTTTATACTATTAATTTGAGTGTTGGTTCGCATATTTATCCTTTTTGGTTCCAACAAATTTAAATTTGTATTGTATCAATATATTTTATCAATATAAATGAATAAATTTCATTATTTTTTTTAGTAAAAAACAGAATGTTTAATAGCAATTTTGGACCTCCTATTTTTCTAAATTCGCGAAATTGGTTCTCTTATTTTAAAATTCAAGAGTTTTGATCCCTTTTTGAGCTTTTTAACTGTAAAATAGTGATGTGACATATTTTAAATGACATGTGATAGGATGATATTGAATTATTAATATCCATGAAATTATAATAAAACATATGAAGCACAAGTAGTTCTAAAATTGTGAAGTATTTGTATTGGGTACTTACCCAATTCTGATACTCATACCGTATTCACTCTATTTTTTCATATTATTTTATTACAAGTGAAATTCATGATTTTTTATATATATTTTAGTTTATGCATTTGAGTTAATTTGTTGTTGTAGGCCAACACAATTTGTAACATTTTAAATTTTTATTGTGATTTTGTATTGTAAATTAAACAACTTAACTCGATCTCTTAGTTACACTATATAAAACAAAATCATGTTTTTTATTGACGTACCAGTACCTTAGTTTTTTGTAGAATTATGTATCTCGTATCTATACCAGTACCCGGTACCATACTCGTACTTATGCATCATATAATAAAACTCTCTAAAAACTTCAATATCAACTTCTAAAAGTATTTATTTTTTTAATTTAATTAATAATTTATAAAAAATTAATGCACGTAAATGATTTTACATCATGTAATTGTATCTCATGTCATTTAAAATAGATCAAATCACTATTTTTTATGTTAAAAAATATGATGGAAGAACCAAATGTGTTGAATTTTAAAATAGAGGAACTAATTTTATAAAATTAAAAGATCAAAATTACAATTAAGACAAAACAAAAAGAATTTGAGAGTCGAGTCTATTACTTACTCAAAAACTATTTTATTTTAAACGATTTTTTAAACTTTCGTTTTGACGTATCTGTAGACGTGTTATGCAAAAATTTATATTTTTCTTTTTATAAACAAAAAATTTATTAAAGGGAGCAACACATACATCATATAAAATGAGTTAAGACCCAACATATAATATAACGGAAAGTGGTATAAATTTTAGGCTACACATATAATATTTAAATGTGTTAGAGTCATTATGTTAATTAGCCATATTAAAGTGATCTATTTCATATAAAATTTATGTTTAAAGATATGATTATCAAAAAAATGCTTTGTAGATATCATAAATGTTCTTTCTATTTTTAAAATGGGTAGAAATAGAAATAATAAAAGTTAGATAGTCATCACTCTTGGTGTGTTTACTACAAATAATGGTTATAGTTGTCAATGATAGACAACATTATAATAATTATCTTTATCCCATTAGAGAAGATAGTAAGGCCAAATTATAAGAAATCTACAATTGAAATATTACAACTTCGTAACTTTAAATATTATTTCATCAAAACTTCATAAATTCTTCATGTACGGTTTTGTATTCATCATGTTAAATTGACATGATATTATAAGATGATTATGTATTTGGTAAAATGTTTTTTTATTGATGTTAATTTTGGTGTTTATGGTATTAAAGAATTAGAAACATGTTATATAAAAACAAAGTAGTCCTTAATATTACTATTATTCTAACAAGAAGCATAACCACCCATGATCAATTCTTGTTTTGATAAGTATATTTCTAAGGTTTAATATTTCATTAATAAAGTTCCAAATTTTTGTGCATGATCTTCCAAAATTATATGTCCGTACTTCATTTTCTTCAATTTCTAATGATGAAAGCCATATTTAATGCACTACACTATCAAAAATTTGTTTTACTTTATGCTGAATTTTTTTTTGAATGCATCACTGTATACTTTTACATGGATTCTTCATTCTTGTACAATTGAATATTGGTATGTAGTTAGTGAAAATGCAATCAATCTTAAATTTTGATTTTGGTACACCATTATTTATGACTTTATGCTTAAATACATTAATGGGTTTAATCATGAATGAAAATAATGATGTAGCGGTTAGATTGATCTGTTCTGGGACTTCTATTGCAAAGCAGCGTGAGTTCAATTAATCCGGAATGCATTGTATCAAATTTGTGTTAAAAATCAATCAATAAATAAATAAAATCAATTCCTTGAAATCAAAATAGTGCATGCCAGATTAGAACACGCGACTGTTCAATTAAAGTTACAACCACAACCAGAGCATTTCATACATACGAAAGATTTTCTATATCTAAGTTTTGAAAATAAATTCAAGAATTTCATTTTCTTATGAATTTAGTTATTTTTATGATATGTTTATTTATATCATGTTTTTGGAAATAAATTCTTTTTCTTTTCTTCATAATTTTAAGTTATAATTGTTTAACATTTTAAATGATTCTATTGAGACAAGAAATCACCAAAGTGACCCTTCTTGTATAGATTTAGTCATAAGAAATGTTGAATGTTGTGTGCATATTTATCCATGTGAGTATTAATTATTTCAAAGAAACGCTAATATATTTTACCGGATTATATGACGATAAATATGTGATGATTATAAAGTTGTGCATGTGAATGATAAATCAATCCAGAGATAGTTTATTATTTGAGATGCGTAATTGTAAATATTTGATCATTGCAACAAAATAAAAGTACCACTAGAAATTAATATTATTGTCCAAAAATTTGATATTAATGTTGCACTAGGTATCTTAAGATGAACTATGACATACTATGATGTGAGTGTAATCATATGACTTATTTTTCATCTTTTTAGCTATTGTTGATATTGTATTTGCTAATTTAAATTCGGTTCTAGTCCTTAATGACACAAATTTTAAGGATTGGAAAAAAAATATTTTAAATATTTTTTATTGTATGGATCATGACCTTGCATTAAGAATAGGACAATTCATTTCTTTTACGGATTTCAATACCTCTAAAGAGATATAAGACAATGAGACATGGGATTGCTCCAATCGCATGAGACATATAAAATAGAGATATATGTACATGATATCTCTTTATATTGAATTGCGAATACAGAGATAATAGAATAATTTCTGATTCGACTAAATATGGGTATCCGATATAGATGAAAGAAAATCAATCAAACAAAAAAAAAACAAATAGAAGCAAAATTTTCCCAATATGGGATTAGGTATCTAATAAATTCAACAATTCCTGCATAAAATTCTCATAATACATATTCAAAATAATAACTATAATTATTACTATAATATTTTTTAAATAATCGCATAAAAATACTACCATCGTTGTAAAATATTCAAAATAATAAAATAAATAAACATAACATCAATAATTTATATTAATTATTAAATCAAAATAAATATGTATAAGACTGAAGCGTGCTTTTGGTTTGCATGCCTATGATGAGTAAGTATGTGCATTTTCCTCAAAGGATCTAGTAAGCCTTTGAAGATTTTGCGTCCGCTTCTGAAGAATTATGTGTCTCTAAAGATTCAATGTGCCCTTAAAGAATTATGTGCCTGTGAAGAATTAAGTGCCTTTGAAGAATTTTGTGCCTCTCAAGATTCAGCGTGTTTTTGGAGTTTTTATGCCTCTGATGAACAGTAACTTCGGCATGCATTTGATAAACATTAACTTCTGCATGCCTCTAATGAACAATAACTTTAGCATTCTTCTGATGAACAATAACATCAGCATGCCTCTAGTGAACAGTAACTTTAGCGTACCTCTGGTGATCAATAACTTTAGCATGCATCTGATGAATATTATTTTTGAGCATGCCTCTGAAGTTTGAAGCCACTTTTCAAGTCTGCATTTGATGCATATATTCCACTGACTCTGAAGACTACAACACTTTCCAAAGTGCTGACTTTGAAGACTACAACTCTTTCCAGAGTGCTGCCTCTGATACACAACACACTATGAAGTTGCACTGACTCTAATAATGAAACAAATGTGAAGTTGTCAATGCCACTAATTCTAAGCCACACAACTTTGCATCTGCCTCTGACTATGATTATTCAAGCAACACAACATCTCACTTACACAATCAAGTCAATATTATGATGGAGAAAAATCAGTGACTCTGATGGAAAGTCAAAAGCTCTAATAGATTGAGAAAAATATTGATTTGGACTTAGCCATATTCTTACTTCTGAAGGTCCACCAAGAACAAGCCCAAAATTTTTTCCGCCCAAATCAAATCAAGCGTATGAAGGAAGACTCAAGTGAATCAATTTGCAAATGTAATCTGAACAAATATGCACAATATCTTTCTAGAAGAATTCCTCAAATCAAATTGGGAAATAAAAAATTGCCTAACAGTCATATTATGAAGATCATATGAATCAGAATTATATTTGGAAGAGATATTTATTGACCAAAGTGAATTTGAGACACCATTCAGAAACTCAACAATAAATTCACGAAACCTAATTTTATCTATTAATAGTGCAACCAGGCTGGAGAGGAGGTACATCACAAAAACTCAGAAACATAGAATTCCTAAAAACCAAAGTTATTCAGAAAACCTCAAGAGCTCAATTTTTTCTAAGTATTCATATTTTTTAGGTTTTAAGTTTTAGAAAAACACTCGTTCAACTTCATATTATTTAGTGCTTAGTGTTTCATTTTAAGTGTGTAAAATCATTGTATGAAATTTGCTTATCAGAAGCAAAACCAAATCAGTTTCCAAGTCATTGCAACCCAGCCCGATTGTGGTTTTAGTGCGCCTCAAGTAATCTGTGGATCTCAGGTTGTGTGTAGAAGACTTGACTTGTAGGGTCAAGTGGGTAGTTTGCCTCTAACAATCTATAGCATTCAGGTTGTGTAGAGAAGACTTGACTTGTAAGGTCAATGTGTGGTTTGCCACGAAAAATATGTAATTTCAAGTTGTTTTGAGAAGACTGATTTGTAGGGTCATGTGCTATTGTAATTCAAGTTTAGAATCAGTGGATAAATCCTTCTATGTGAGGGGACTGAACATAGCTACCAAGTTGGTAGTGAACCAAGATAAAGTTTGGTGTGTTATTTTTACTTTCGCTCTGTCTATTTATTATAACCTCTGATTAGTCGAAACAGCTAAGTCACAAAATCAGAATTAGAATTAAAATTAAGAAAAGAATTCTAAAATTAAACAAATTCAGTCACTATACCAAAGTTTGCCCTTTGGCACTTTAGGCTAACGATGTTTCCACTACTAGTTTGAAAATGTTGAATAAGTTTGTGTCTAAAAATTTGGTTAAAATAAACACGGTATATGTGACATTTTCCATATAATGAAGCAAAAGAAATTATCTTACAATTTGAGTGCCAACAAAACCTCAATGTTTTGAACTTTTGCATATAGATCTTTTGGGGTCCTTACTCTACTACTACTTTACATAGTCACAAATATTTCCTTACAATTGTGGATCGTTTTAGTCGTTTCACTTGGATAGTTTCACTCAAAGGAAAACATGAAACTGCCTTTCAAATTCAGAACTTCATTAATCTAGTTGAAAATCAATTTGACTTGAAAGTAAAAATGTTGAGAAATGATAATGGCCAGATATTATCCCTCACTTCATTCTACGATTACAAGGGCATTGCTTAGTTAATCGAGTGAACAAGGCCATAGATATATTATGGTCCACAAAGGAGTGGTGCTAGACACTAAATAATTTCCAATTTCGTTAGTGATAAATACCAAAACTGTTGTGAGATATTTCCAAAATATTGGTAAATAGTATAAACGGTTTTAGTTGACATGATAGAGATGGTGGTTTAGTGGTTGTGTCCCTGATGTTTAATAGTAAGGTCTCGAGTTTGATTTGTATGTGCGCTTTCTTTTTGAAGAAAATGAAAATGCGCAACTGTTGGATTCAAACTCGGTTCATGCTCGAAAAAGAGGCACTGATCAACCACCAATCTATTGCAACTATTCAATCAAAATATGAACGTTATCTGTATATATCTTTTCACAAACTGAATGGCAGAACCAAAAGTTGTATCGCTTTCTCAAGTGACATTATTGTTCTGTAAATTGTGTCATTTTGGACATAATGGAATACGAAAAAATTTGGCTATTTCTATCCACTTTGTCTCATCCATTTTATATTTTAAGTCATCTTATTCTTCTCTAATGCATGAGTGAAGGATAGAAAATATAATTTTGTAACTTACTATTGAAAGATACTTTTGGTGTGTTAGTGCAAATCATATTAAGGTTTTCCAAAGTACCCTGAAGGAGATTTGTTGTTTATCCCATTTGCATCCGATTGGTGGGGGCGAATCGAACCTAAATGCTAGTGTAACAACACGTTTCGGAATTTGCAACATATAATCTTCATCAATAACTTCATTATTAAAAGTCTTGCAGCAATTGTCACCAACGTTTCCAACAATCTTTAGGTTCGATCTGGTGTTCAATCAATGGTTGCATCACTCAAAGAAATTCGATGGAGGAAACTTTATCCGTTGGCATTAAAAAATGAAATTCCTTCTAACAACTTTGAATGTGGTGTATGTTATGAACACCACAAGCCCACTAGAGAAGGAAATGGAAATATTAGTAGAAACAAGATAAAGGCAGAAGTGGGACAATGATGACTATATATGCATTGGCCATATTCTCAATGGTATGTCTAACTCTTTATTTGATATATATCAAAGTAGCACTTCTGCAAATGAACTATGGGAGAAATTAGAGTCAACATGCATGCAACAAGATGCTATAAGTAAGAAGTTTCTTATTTCTGAATTTAATCATTATAAAATGGTTGATAATAAATCAGTAATGGAACAAATGCATGAGATTGTACGCATTCTTAACAACTACAAACAACATCATATGCCCATGGATGAAACCATTATTGTATCCTCCATAATAGACAAACTTCCACCTTCGTTGAAAGATTTCAAAAAATCCATGAAACATAAGAAAGACGACATATCTCTTGAGCAATTGGGTAATCACCTTCGTTTAGAAGAAGAGTATCGTAAACAAGAGAATACTAAAAAGCAATTTTCTAATGAAAAGGTCCATGTAATTGAGGAAGGAAATTCAAGCAAAACTTTTAAGAAAATAAATCGAGATTTTGATAAATCTCATGAAAACACAATGGTAATGATGGTCAAAAAAAAAAAAAAAGAAAGTTGTTATCATTGTAGAAAACTAGGACATTTTAAATATGAGTGCAGGTTCTTGAAAAGGAAAAACAAAGAGAAGAACTCAAGTGCAACAAAAGATAATCTTGTTGTTGTCATTTCTGAACTCAACATGATTGAAGATGTTGAATCTTGGTAGATAGACTTTGGTGCTATCCACCATGTGTGCAAAAACAAAGAACTATGTTAAACCATTGATGAAGAAGATCGAAGTGTTTTGTACATGGGAAATGCCTCAACTGTCAAAGGAAAAGGAACAGTGGAGATTGAATTCACTTCTGGAAAAACACTTACTCTTAAAGATGTATTTTATGTTCCTGAAGTTAGGAAGAACTTGATTTTTGTACCTTTACTTAATAAGTTTGGTTTCAAATGTGTATTTGAGGGACATAAATTTATTCTCTCTAAAGTGGGTATGTTTGTAGGGAAGGATTAACTCTATGAGAATATGTTCAAATGTAATGTTGTTAACAACTATAATAATAATATGATTTCCGCTTATATCGTTGAGTCTTGTGATTTATGGAATCTGCGACTATGACATGTTAACCTTAGAAAATTGAATGACATGATGAAATCAAATTTAATTTCGACTTTTGACAAAAATATAAATTCATGTACTACTTGCATGTTAACTAAAATCACAAGACAAACTTTTAAAAGAGTTGAAAGAAGTTCTAAGGTATTAGATTTAATTCACTTTGATGTATGTGTTTTACATGGCTGGCCCACAGTTGGTGGTAAAAAATATTTTATCATTTTTATTGATGATTGCTCTATATTCTGTTATGTTTATTTAATGCACTCTAAGAATGAAGTCTTAGACAAATTTAAAATATTTAAAGCACAAGTATAACTTCAACATGAAACTTTTATTAAGTGTTTTAGAAGTGATAGGGGATGAGAGTTCTATCATCTTGAGTATTTTGAGTCCACTGGTATTGTGCATCACACAATTGCACTATACTCGCTACAACAAAATGGAATTGCAAAAAGGAAAAACAGGGTATCAAAAGAAATGGTGAATGTCATGTTATCCTATTCTAGTTTATCTAAAGGTTATTAGGGTGAAGCCATGCTAACTGCATGTTATTTGCTAAATAGAGTTCCCAATAAAAGGAACAAGATACCCCCATATGAACTCTGGAAGAAAAAGAAAACCCAATATCAACTATATAAAAAGTTTGGGATTGTAGAGCAATTGTTAAGGTTCTTGAACCAAAAAGAAAGAAATCAGGAGAAAGAGGAAATGAAAGTGTATTTATGGGCTATGCTGAAAATAGCAACACATATAGATTCATGGTTATTGAATGTAATTACTCATATCCTATTAGCACAGTGATTGAGTCAAGAGGTGATATTTTTCAAGAAAATAGATTTAACTCAATTCCACATCCCAAGGAAATTATCCGTTCTAGTGTACAAATTCTAAAAAATAATGTATCTAATCATGATACTTTGACATGTTTAGAACCTAGAAGAAGTAAAAAATCCAGAGAACAGAAAAGTTATGGACTAGACTTCTTTATGTTCCTTGTAGAAGGTACAAATTATTCCATTAACAGTTGCGGACCAATTTGCTATAGTTTAGAGGTGACCCATACACATATGAAGAGGCAATAAAGTCTCAAGACTCTTCTTTTTGGAAAGAAGCCATCCAAGAGGAAATGGACTCAAGTACGGGGAACAAAACTTGAAAACCAGAAGAGCTCCCATCTGGATCCAAACCAATAGGTTGTAAATGTATCTTTAAGAGGATAATCAAAGTTGGTGGTACCATTGATAAATTCAAAGCTAGACTTGTTGCAAGGGGGTTTACACAAAAATAAAAAGGTATCAATTTCTTGGATACTAATGCACCTGTTGCAAGAATTGCATCCATAAGAGTGCTTTTGGCACTAGCTTTTATCTATAAGTTTGTAATCCATCAAATGGATGTTAAAACTGCATCTTTAATGGATAGTTAGATGAAGAGGTGTATATCAAACAACCTAAAGGATTTGTCATCAAAGGACAAGAAGCTAAAGTGTGTAAATTGACTAAATCCTTATATAGGTTAAAACAAACACTCAAACAATGGCACCAAAAGTTTGATCAAGTTGTGCTTTCTAATGGATACAAAATAAATAAATCTGACAAGTGTATTTACAATAAATTTCACAATCGAAATGGTGTTATGATTTGTTTATATCTGGATGATATGTTAATCTTTGGCATCAATTTAGATGAGGTAGAAAAATCTAAAACTTTCTTATCAAAAAATTTTGATATTAAAAATTTAGGTGAAGCAGATGTGATTTTAGGAATTAAGATCATAAGAGATGGTGTAAATATTGGTTTATTCCAATCTCACTTTCTAGAGAAAGTGCTAAAGAGATTTGATCAATTTAATTGAAAATTTGTTTCTACCCCATTTGATCAAAATGATAGTTTACAAACACATAAAGGATGTCATGTGGCACAACAAGATTATTCAAAGGTAATAGGATGTTTGATGAATGCTATGACTTGTACCAGACCTGATATAGCATATGTTGTTGGTAGATTAAGTTGGTATACAAGCAAACCAAGTAAAGAACATTGACATGCTGTTAATAGAGTATTAATATATTTGAAAGGAACAATTAACTATAGTTTAGTCTATAGTTGATATCCTTCAGTTTTGAAAGGATACACAGATGTTAGATGGGTAACTTATGTTGAGGATCATGCTTCAACAAGTGGATGGATCTTCCACCTTGGTGGAGGTGTAGTTTCTTGGAGATCAAAGAAATAAACTTGCATTGCGGACTCCACCATGGCTGTAGAGTTCATTGTCTTAGTTGCAGGTAGTAAATATGTTGAATGGCTAAGAAACTTGTTGTATGAGATACCAATTTGGCCAAAGCCAATGGCACCAGTATCTATACATATTGATAATTAATCCATACTATCCAAAGCATATAACCAAGTATATAATGGAAAATCTAGACAAATTGGTTTAAGACATAGCTATCTAAATGATTTAATTTTAAATGGAGTAATATCCATAGTGTTTGTAAGAACTGAAAAGAATCTTGCAGTTCCTTTGACGAAAGGTTTGACAAAGGACATGGTGTTGAAAACATCATTGGGGATAAGACTTAAGCCCATATCTAATTAATCAACAATGGTGGAAAATCAACTCACACTTGAGTAACATCAAGTCTTGAGTTCAATGATGAAAGTACACTATTAGAGTGATTGAAAGTACTTGAATATAGATACATCTCAAAGGTTAAAAGTACTTGGACCATAAGTATCAAGTTGGAAGGTTAAGATTTACTCTCAATAAACATATAGCATGAATTTACTGAAATACAAATAATGGGTGTATTTCAGATATAGTCTACCTATGTGAGGATGAAGTGAGGCTGCTTCAAAGAGTTAAAGAGATTGACTCTTAAGTTCTCTTCAAAAAGGTACATGACACAAGGCCTTATCAAATGTGTCATCTTTATAATTCTTTCGTTAGTACCGAGATTTCATGTGTAAGTTGTGCACACTTGTTCTAATGAATAACTGGTTCAAAGCTTGTCTACCAATCTAATTGGGATAAGTGAAACCCATAGCTTACTAAGTAGTGGTTCAAACTGTAAGATACCATTATCTAAAACCATGATATTTCCAAAATTATGGGACTAAGTATATTTTGAAAATGGTGGAGGATTGTGAGATATTTCCATATTATTGGTGAATATATGTATGTATAAATGTTTTAATTGACATGATAGAGTTGTTGGCTTAGTGGTTGTGTCGTTGATGTTGAATAAAATGAAAAGGCACAACTAGATTTGAACTCGGTTCATGCGCGAAAAAGAAGCACCGATCAACCACCAGACTAATGCAACTATTCAATAAAAGCAGGAGCATTATCTGTATATACCTTCTCACAAACTGAATGGCAGAACCAAGAGTTGTATCTCTTTCTCACGGGACATTATTTTTCTATAAATTGTGTCATTTTGGACATAATGGAATACAAAAAAAAATTGGCTATTGCTATCCGCTTTGTCTCATACATTTTAAATTCTAAGTCATCATGTTCTTCTCTAATGCATGAGTGAAGGATAAGAAACATTCTTTTGTAACTTACTGTTAAAAGATACTCTTGATGTGTTAGTGCAAATCATATCAACGTATAATCTTCATATGCTAGTGTCACAACACGCTTTGGAATTTGCAACATATAATTTTCATCAACAACTTCATTATTAAAAGTCTTGCAGCAATTGTCACCAAAATTTCCAACAATTGTTTCATGACATTGATCTTAAAAAGCCATGAATAGCTAAAACCAAAACTAAAACCACTTTTGTTTGCAAGAGTGTCTCAACTATGATATCATTGAAATTTGTTTTAATAATTGTTAATATGTATTTAATATAATATTTTTTCAAAAAAAATCTATTTAAACTAATAAATAATCAAAATGAATAAAAAAATAAAGGACCAAAACCAATAAAAAGGATCAAAATAATATTTAAGGTAAGAAAAAATAATACTAAAGAATGGCATTCCAACATTAGTTAGAAATGCAACTAAATGAGAAAAAGTTTTAAATTCAAAAAGTTGTATTTATTAGGTTAAAATACACTTTTGACCCCGTAGATTTTAAAATTTGTCAATTTTGGTCTATCAAATTTGAAAATTGTAATTTTAACCCTTAACTTTAGCTCATTTGCAAATGGTTAGTCCCTTGATTTTAACTTGGTCAACGTTGACATAACCTCTTTTTCTAATGATTACGTGGATATACAGTTCCTTTTTATAAATAAATAAACATTTTAAAAATTGTCATTTGTCTCTTTTTTTAAAAAAAAATAAAAAACTGCCAACTTTTTTTAAAAAATTTCAAACTCATTTTTTTAATATTGTCACTTCATTTTTTTTTCATATGGTTTTAAAGAATTGTCAACTCTATCGGTAACTAAAATAAATACATAATGAAATAGGGTTTTAAAATTGCTATATTGTCAAATTTGGAGGGTCAAAAGTGTACTTTTACCTTTTTAAAATTATTTTGATTCTTTGTACCTTTTAAAAAATATAAAAATATATTTGTGACCTCAAATTTCAAAATATAGTAATTTTGACACCCTATTCATTATATGTTTATTTTAATTAATGATAAATTGAGTTTACAATGATAAAATTAGTTTGCAATTTAAAAACACAAATATAGTTGGCAATGTTTAAAATAAATGAATGAGCTGAAAATTTTAAAAAAATATATATAAAAAATGAGTTGTAAATCCACATAATAAAATAAAAAACCTATGTCAACATTGACCTAGTGAGAATCAATAGGGGAAAACTATTTGCAAACTGAGGTAAAGTTAAGGGATTAAAGTTTTAATTTTCAAACTTGAAGGCTAAAATCGCCATTTTGAAACTTGGAGGCTAAAATTGCCAAATTTTGAAACTTTGGAGTAAAAGTGCATTTTAGCCTATTTATTATTTAGAAAGTTTAATTTTTTGAAGCAAAAATAAAGTAAAAAAACATCACATAATTAATCTCACATCTCAACTATGTTGGTTCTCCAAATTAATAACAACTTATCATATGCAAAAGTCTAAAATATTATCAAAAATAAAAAGAAAATACAAGATGCTTTTGGGTTTATTCAAAGGGTTTAATGATAATGATCATGTAGAGATAGTGTAAACAATTTCACACTGACACTCAATCTCAATTTTATATTTTGTTATTAACTTTTTCAGTACTTATATAAATTTAGTTTTTAATAATGTTGAAGAATATATATATATATATAAAGGAGTCAGATTGATATAAGTTACTCCGCTTAATAATTAAATATAAACGTTAAATATCACAAATCAAGTTTCCAAAATTTATAGCTATATAATCTAGTCGTCGATATTTAATTATATATTTTTTAAAAATTTATTATACGTTCATTTGAAATTATTTAACGAATTATCGACTATTTTTAAAATTTTATAAAACTTTATAAAATTTATCTCATCAATAAGAACTTTAAATTTAACAGTTGAATTTATGAAATTCATAGATTATAATAAATTATAATGCGGATCCTCACCAAATTAATGATTCATACATGACACTCAAAATCTAAACAAGATCACTTAGTATTATTATAGTACATGGTATGATTCGTGCATAAATATAACAACAATATTATTATTATTATTATTATTATTTATTATTATTATTATTATTATTATTATTTATTATTATTATTATTATTAATAATCTGGTGGTCTGTCGTGATCCCAGATTGGACTTCCGCCAGGTGGCCAGAATTCATACCGATCTACCCCGACGTTTCTCTTTGATTCTTCTGTTGGAGTTGCATAACCTGTAAATAAATTCATAAATAATTTTAACTTATTAAAATTGAATTGTACTTTAATGTATAGTAATTATTTATATATTAAATTGTTTACCATCTTCAGTTGTCTCGATTTTCACAGCAGAGATAAGAAGCAATGTACAGAAGAAGAAGAAAATAAAAGCCTTGATTTTCATCCTTGTTGTGAAATATATATGAATACTTATATTTGATAACTATTTATAGTGATCATGAGACAAGATAAATATGTATAAATAAAACAGAGATTTATTAAATAATATATTTAATGTTTAATTGGCCGGTTATAACATACTGAACCATAATAATAATAAAAATAATGAGCCATCATATCATAAAATAAAAAAATAATAATAATGAGCCATGAACACCTATTGAACATTTGTAGGGTTAAATTGTACGGGACGTAGTTATCAAATTTACATAAGAAATTAGATAATGATACTCAACCCTCATGTCTGATTTCAACTACCAAGTAGCTTCCTCTAGGAATGTTGCTCCCCAAACAACCTTTACTAAAGAAATGGCTTTGATCCTCAAGGTCTTAAGACTTCGGTCCATAATATGAACTGGTGTGGGATTAAATATGAGGTTGGATTTAAGTTGGATCGAATCATGATTCAAGGTTTGATAAGGGTCAAGAATGTATTTTTTGAGTTGCGATGCATGAAATACGTTGTGTAGCTTAGTCAAAAGAGGTGGTAAAGTTAAACGCTAGGTTATAGGATCTACTCGTTGAATGTTTGAAATGGTCCATAAATCGAGAACTAAGTTTCTTCACTTTCAATGTCCTTCCAACTCTAACTGTGGGAGTAACTCTAAGGAATACATGATCTTCCTTCTCAAATTCTAAGGGTTTGAGCTTGTTGTTAGCATAAACTTTATGCCAGCTTTGGGTAATTCTTAACTTATCTTTGATGACCCTAATATTTTATGCAGTCTCTTGAATAATATCGAGTTCTAAAAAATGTTTTTGTCCCAACCTTCTGACCAACACAAATATGTTCTACACTTGTGACCATACAATGTATCCTATGGCGCCATCCCTATACTAGCATCGTGACTATTGTTATAGGCAAAATTCATTAAGGGTAAATGTTGAAGTAGCAATGTCAATCACAAGAAAAGTGAGTTTGAATTGTGATTTCACCTTTTTTAAATTTCCTGTTAAAATTTAAAGAATTTAACTAAAGATTAATCTTGGTTATGAAAATAGCAAACGTAGAGCGTTCTTGGTTAGTGAAAAATACACAATTTAACTTATCTATTTAATTTGATAATCAGAAGACTAGAAATAAATAAAGATAAGGGAAGACTAGGGATATATCCTAGTTCACCCAACCCAGGTTATGTCTAGTCCTCTCAACCGTTATGTCTAGTCCTCTCAACCTATGGCGCCATCCCTATACTAGCATCGTGACTATTGTTATAGGCAAAATTCATTAAGGATAAATGTTGAAGTAGCAATGTCAATCACAAGAAAAGTGAGTTTGAATTGTGATTTCACCTTTTTTAAATTTCCTGTTAAAATTTAAAGAATTTAACTAAAGATTAATCTTGGTTATGAAAATAGCAAACGTAGAGCATTCTTGGTTAGTGAAAAACACACAATTTAACTTATCTATTTAATTTGATAATCAGAAGACTAGAAATAAATAGAGATAAGGGAAGACTAGGGATATATCCTAGTTCACCCAACCCAGGTTATGTCTAGTCCTCTCAACCGTGAGATTTTTCACTAAGTTTTCAAAATGGAGAACATTCTTGGTTTTTACACCACCAATCCAGATCAACCTTGATCTGTTACAATATTCAACTTTCAACCTAGAAAGGATTTTTACAATCACCTTTCAGCCTGGAAAGGATTTTTACAAACAACTAAATTTAACATAAAAGATAGATTTGAGTTACAAATGATGTGTAGGATAAAGTGTTTGAGACATTTCCCAAGTGTTAGATATATTTTAAAGCAATCAAATGGATGTTAAAACTGCATCTTTAATGGATAGTTAGATGAAGAGGTGTATATCAAACAACCTAAAGGATTTGTCATCAAAGGACAAGAACATAAAGTGTGTAAATTGACTAAATCCTTATATAGGTTAAAACAAACACTCAAACAATGGCACCAAAAGTTTGATCAAGTTGTGCTTTCTAATGGATACAAAATAAATAAATCTGACAAGTGTATTTACAATAAATTTCACAATCGAAATGGTGTTATGATTTGTTTATATCTGGATGATATGTTAATCTTTGGCATCAATTTAGATGAGGTAGAAAAATCTAAAAGTTTCTTATCAAAAAATTTTGATATGAAAGATATAGGTGAAGCATATGTGATTTTAAGAATTAAGATCATAAGAGATGGTGTAAATATTGGTTTATTCCAATCTCACTTTCTTGAGAAAGTGCTAAAGAGATTTGATCAATTTCATTGCAAATTTGTTTCTACCCCATTTGATAATGATAGTTTACAACCACATAAAGGATGTCATGTGGCACAACAAGATTATTTAAAGGTAATTGGATGTTTAATGTATGTTATGACTTGTACCAGACCTGATATAGCATATGTTGTTGGTAGATTAAGTTGGTATACAAGCAATCCAAGTAAAGAACATTGACATGCTGTTAATAGAGTATTAAAATATTTGAAAGGAACAATTAACTATAGTTTAGTCTATAGTTGATATCCTTCAGTTTTGAAAGGATACACAGATGCCAGTTGGGTAAGTTATGTTGAGGATCATGCTTCAACAAGTGGATGGATCTTCCACCTTGGTGGAGGTGCAGTTTCTTGGAGATCAAAGAAATTAACTTGCATTGTCGACTCCACCATGGCTTTAGAGTTCATTGTCTTAGCTGCAGGTAGTAAAGATGTTGAATGGCTAAGAAACTTGTTGTATGAGATACCAATTTGGCCAAAGCCAATGGCACCAGTATCTATACATATTGATAATTAATCCATACTATCCAAAGCATATAGCCAAGTATATAATGGAAAATCTAGACAAATTGGTTTAAGACATAGCTATTTAAAGGATTTAATTTTAAATGGATAATATCCATAGTGTTTGTATGAACTGAAAAGAATCTTGTAGATCCTTTGACGAAAGGTCTGACAAAGGACATGGTGTTGAAAACATCATTGGGGATAAGACTTAAGCCCATATCTAATTAATCAACAATGGTGGAAAATCAACTCACACTTGAGTAACATCAAGTCTTGAGTTCAATGATGAAAGTACACTATTAGAGTGATTGAAAGTACTTGAATATAGATACATCTCAAAGGTTAAAAGTACTTGGACCATAAGTATCAAGTTTGAAGGTTGAGATTTACTCTCAATAAACATATAGCATGAATTTACTGAGTAGTGGTTCAAACTGTAAGATATCATTATCTAAATTAATGATATTTCCAAAATTACGGGACTAAGTATATTTTGAAAATGGTGGAGGATTGTGAGATGTTTCCATAATATTGGTGAATATATGTATGTATAAACGGATTTAATTGACATGATAGAGTTGTTGGCTTAGTGGTTGTGTCGTTGATGTTGAATAAAATGAAAAGGCACAACTAGATTTGAACTCGGTTCATGCGCGAAAAAGAAGCACCGATCAACCACCAGACTAATGCAACATTCAATAAAAGCAGGAGCATTATCTGTATATACCTTCTCACAAACTGAATGGCAGAACCAAGAGTTGTATCTCTTTCTCACGGGACATTATTTTTCTATAAATTGTGTCATTTTGGACATAATGGAATACAAAAAAAAATTGGCTATTGCTATCCGCTTTGTCTCATACATTTTAAATTTTAAGTCATCATGTTCTTCTCTAATGCATGAGTGAAGGATAAGAAACATTCTTTTGTAACTTACTATTAAAAGATACTCTTGATGTGTTAGTGCAAATCATATCAACGTATAATCTTCATATGCTAGTGTAACAACACGCTTTGGAATTTGCAACATATAATTTTCATCAACAACTTCATTATTAAATGTCTTGCAGCAATTGTCACCAAAATTTCCAACAATTGTTTCATGACATTGATCTTAAAAAGCCATGGAAAGCTAAAACCACTTTTGTTTGCAAGAGTGTCTCAACTATGATATCATTGAAATTTGTTTTAATAATTGTTAATATGTATTTAATATAATATTCTTTCAAAAAAAATCTATTTAAACTAATAAATAATCAAAATGAATAAAAAAATAAAGGACCAAAACCAATAAAAAGGATCAAAATAATATTTAAGGTAAGAAAAAATAATACTAAAGAATGGCATTCCAACATTAGTTAGTAATGCAACTAAATGAGAAAAAGTTTTAAATTCAAGAAGTTGTATTTATTAGGTTAAAATACACTTTTGACCCCGTAGGTTTTAAAATTTGTCATTTTTGGTCTATCAAATTTGAAAATTGTAATTTTAACCCTTAACTTTTGCTCATTTGCAAATGGTTAGTCCCTTGATTTTAAATGGGTCAACGTTGACATAACTTCTTTTTCTAATGATTACGTGGATATACAATTCGTTTTAATAAATAAATAAAAATTTTAAAAATTGTCATTTGTCTCCTTTTTTTTACAAAAATAAAAAATTGCCATTTTTTTAAAAAAATTTCAAACTCATTTCTTTAATATTGTCACTTCATTTTTTTTTTTCATATTGTTTTAAAGAATTGTCAACTCTATCGTTAACTAAAATAAACACATAATGAAATAGGGTTTTAAAATTGCTATATTGTCAAATTTGGAGGGTCAAAAGTGTACTTTTACCTTTTTAAAATTATTGTAATTCTTTGTACCTTTTAAAATATATTTTTGACCACAAATTTCAAAATATAGTAATTTTGACACCCTATTCATTATATGTTTATTTTAATTAATGATAAACAGAGTTTACAATGATAATATTAGTTTACAATTTAAAAACACAAATATAGTTGGCAATGTTTAAAATAAATGAATGAGCTGAAAATTTTAAAAAAATATATATATAAAAAATGAGTTGTAAATCCACATAATAAAATAAAAAACCCATGTCAACATTGACCTAGTGAGAATCAATAGGGGAAAACTATTTCCAAACTGAGCTAAAGTTAAGGGATTAAAGTTTTAATTTTCAAACTTGAAGGCTAAAATCGCCATTTTGAAACTTGGAGGCTAAAATTGTCGAATTTTGAAATTTTGGAGTAAAAGTGCCTTTTAGCCTATTAATTATTTAGAAAGTTTAATTTTTTTAAGCAAAAATAAAGTAAAAAAACATTACACAATTAATCTCACATCTCAACTATGTTGGTTCTCCAAATTAATAACAACTTATCATTTGCAAAAGTCTAAAATATTATCAAAAATAAAAAGAAAATACAAGATGCTTTTTCAATACTTATATAAATTTAGTTTTTAATAATGTTGAAGAATATATATATATATATATATATATATATAT
>JBBPBP010000004.1:43250852-43306209 GCA_037974735.1 Cicer chorassanicum | reverse complement strand
CGGATTGATATAAGTTACTCCGCTTAATAATTAAATATAAACGTTAAATATCACAAATCAAGTTTCCAAAATTTATAGCTATATAATCTAGTCGTCGATATTTAATTATATATTTTTTAATAGTTTATTATACGTTCATTTGAAATTATTTAACGAATTATCGACTATTTTTAAAATTTTATAAAATCTATCTAATCAATAAGAACTTTAAATTTAAAAGTTGAATTTATGAAATTCATTGATTATAATAAATTATAATGCGGATCCTCACCAAATTAATGATTCATACATGACACTCAAAATCTAAACAAGATCACTTAGTATTATTACAGTACATGGTATGATTCGTGCATAAATATAACAACAATATTATTATTATTATTATTATTATTATTATTATTATTATTATTATTAATATTATTATTATTATTATTATTATTATTATTATTTATTATTAATAATCTATTGGTTTGTCGTGATCCCAGATTGGACTTCCGCCAGCTTGCCAGTATTCATACTGATCTACCCCGACGTTTCTCTTCGATTCTTCTGTTGGAGTTGCATAACATGTAAATAAATTCATAAATAATTTTAACTTATGAAATTAAATTGTACTTTAATGTATAGTAATTATTTATATATTAAATTGTTTACCATCTTCAGTTGTCTCGATTTTCACAGCAGAGATAAGAAGCAATGTACAGAAGAAGTAGAAAATAAAAGCCTTGATTTTCATCCTTGTTGTGAAATATATATGAATAAATATATTTGATAACTATTTATAGTGATCATGAGACAAGATAAATATGTATAAATAAAACAGAGATTTATTAAATAATATATTTAATGTTTAATTGGCAAGTTATAAGATAATGAACCATAATAATAAAAATAATGAGCCATCATATCATAAAATAAAAAATAATAATAATGAGCCATGAACACCTATTGAACATTTGTAGGGTTAAATTGTGCGGGACGTAGTTATCAAATTTACATAAGAAATTAGATAAGGATACTCAACCCTCATGTCTGATTTCAATTACCAAGTAGCTTCCTTTAGGAATGTTGCTCCCCAAACAACCTTTACTAAAGAAATGGATTTGATCCTCAAGGTCTTAAGACTTAGGTCCATAATATGAACTGGTGTGGGATTAAATATGAGGTTGGATTTAAGTTGGATCGAATCATTATTCAAGGTTTGATAAGGGTCAAGAATGTATTTTTTGAGTTGCGATGCATGAAATACGTTGTGTAGCTCAGTCAAAAGAGTTGGTAAAGTTAAACGGTAGGTTATAGGATCTACTCGTTGAATGTTTGAAATGGTCCATAAATGGAGAACTAAGTTTCTTCACTTTCAATGTCCTTTCAACTCTTCCTTCTCAAATTTTAAGGGTTTGAGTTTGTTGTCAGCATAAATTTTATGCCAGCTTTGGGAATTTCTTAACTTATCTTTGATGACCCTAATATTTTATGCAGTCTCTTGAATAATATCGAGTTCTAAAATGTTTTTGTCCCAACCTTCTGACCAACACAAATATGTTCTACACTTGTGACCATACAATGTATCCTATGGCGCCATCCCTATACTAGCATCTTGACTATTGTTATAGGCAAACTCCATTAAGGGTAAATGTTGAAGTAGCAATGTCAATCACAAGAAAAGGGAGTTTGAATTGTGATTTCAACTTTTTTAAATTTCCTGTTAAAATTTAAAGAATTTAACTAAAGATTAATCTTGGTTATGAAAATAGAAAACGGAGAGCGTTCTTGGTTAGTGAAAAACACACAATTTAACTTATCTATTTAATTTGATAATCATAAGACTAGAAATAAATAGAGATAAGGGAAGACTAGAGATATATCCTAGTTCACCCAACCCAGGTTATGTCTAGTCCTCTCAACCGTGAGATTTTTCACTAAGTTTTCAAAATGGAGAACATTCTTGGTTTTTACACCACCAATCCAGATCAACCTTGATCTGTTACAATATTCAACTTTCAACCTAGAAAGGATTTTTACAATAACTTTTCAGCCTTGAAAGGATTTTTACAAACACACTCAATTTAACATAAGAGATAGATTTGAGTTACAAATGATGTGTATGATAAAAGTGTTTGAGACCTTGAAACTTCTCAACACTTGTTTGAGATAATTGAAAAACAATCTCAGTAAATAATGATCCAAAGATATAGTGAAGAGAGCTGGAGTTTGCTTGAAGAGTTTTTTTGAGTTGTTACTTGAACAAGTGTTGGTAGATTTGTAAATTGAACTCTTGCCTTCATCTTCCAATTGATCTTCAATTTATAGATGATAAAAGGATTTTAATATTCAGTTTAAAATGAATCTATCTGTTGGACACATTTCCCAAGTGTTAAATATATTTTAAAGCAATTAAACATGTGTTTATATTGTTGTCGAGAACGTTCTTGACAAACGGAGAACATTCTTGCTTTTGGACTCATGGGAAATGTTAATGAGTGAGTGAATGAGTTGTCACATATCAGTTGGCACTGTTTTGAGTCAGGTTTATGCAGAACTCTATGCATAATATTGTAAGTACAATGTACTCGTGTCTTTGCTCACAACTCATCAATTTTGGAGATCAATCTTGAGGCTGTTTTCCACCTTTGGGTATTGATCCCGAGTTCTTGGCTTCACCTATGATTTGAGAAGTCTTGATACTCTTTAATATGTGGTTTAGACTGTGGAAAATTATCTGTTTTAATTCTGCCTTTTAAAGGAAAATAACCATAATGTATTTTTTTTTTTTTTGTAAAACAAGAACATTCTTCATTTTCTGTTTTGTATGAGTGTTTGATTTTGACAGTTGTTGTGTGTCAGTCCTTTGTCTCAGAAACATGATGTGCTTTGTGCAAAAAGGTGCAGCAGTAGTGTCCTTGCTCATAGCTCATCAATTTGGAGATTGATCTTGATGTTTTGCTTTGCCTTTGTTGATCCTTTTTGATCGAATCTATCTAAAACAATCTTGTGCAGATTATTAAATTCCTTTGTGATGAATACTAATGTTTTGAAGTGTAGATAAATGTACTTTTGTAGCCCAGATCGATTTTAAATTACAGTAGATTTTGCTTTTTATAAACCTCAACGTTCTTGGATTAAAGATGTGAAAACGGACAACATTCTTCGTTTCTGTTTTGAGTGATTGCTGGATTTTGACAATTCTGACAGCTGTTGCGTGCTAAGCTTTTCAGTTCTCTACGGTGTCAGTGATGCAGTGACTTTATCATTTTTGTCCAGTTTGTACTTGTTTACTTTAGTCTTGCTTTTTATTCTTGATGCATTGCTTTGCTTTTTGTTGATCTTGTGGAAAGAATCTGTACAAAATGATCTTGAGTATATAATTATGTTCCTTTGTAATGAATACTGGTGATTTGCAATGTAGATTGATGTATTTTCGTAGCCCAAATCGATCTTGAATTAAAGAAGACTTTGTTCTTTGTAAACTAGAATGTTCTTGGATTAATGTGTCAAAACTAGAACATTCTTCGTTTTTCAGACTACTGTCCAGAATGATCTTCTTTTTTCAAAGTGCTGTCAAGAATGTTCTTCGTTTATATGTTTAATGACTAGAACATTCTTCATTTTTGTTTTCTCAAATTTGATCTTGCTTCTTTCAAATGATCTTGCTTGTTTGATTATGCAATTCTTCTTCCTTAAATAAAACTCAAGAGCAATCATTAGTAGATCACCATTCATAAAACTTAACCATTTATTCCTTAAAGTTTGTTGTCATTAAAACATATATCAAAAAGGTTTTTGCCTCAACAAATGTATGTCCCATCTTTCGTCTTATTCTAGTACACAAGCTCTGAGCATATCCCCAATGGTTTGAATTGTTCTCTCTGTCTGACCGTATGTCTGAGGATGATACACATTATTGAAATACAAGCGGGTTCTTAAGGATCTATTGAAGGCTTTCCAAAATTTAGAAGTGAACTTAGGATCTCTATCTAATACAATGCTAGAAGGTAATCCATGTAATTTCACTACTTCTTTCAAGAAAAGTTTGGCTACTTGATCTATTCAAGAATAAAAAACGCCCATATTTTTATTTTATTTGAATTAGCCAATGTTAGTATTGTTAGTAATTTTTTAGTATTATATTGATGTGATGATCAAACCCTTGACCTCTCTATTACTCCACTCCACCTCAACCATCAATTCAACCTTATTCCCCCTATCAAGATCAGCCATATTCACTTCGTTGACGTTGTTGTTTGCCTTTTTTCAAATTTGTCTTTTAACTTTGTCTCAAATTTCTAATTTTCAAGGACGCTAGGAAACATGCCCTACATGCATACAAGTTGGCCTCCATCATGGCGACTTCGTCATTGATAGTGTCGTATCTCATTTTCAAGTGCATTATTGATGATAATATGCATAGTTCAGCCAAAGTGGGACTTCCAATAATGAAGTTATAAATAGACTTTAAATCTACCACCAAAAATTGGGTCTTCACTACCTTCCTTGATTATTTATTTCCAAATGTTACTAGACACTCAACGTACCCTCATGGTATGGGAGTTGAACCATTGAAACTCTGAAGGTCACCTCCTGAATAAGAAAGCATATGTTTCTCTATTTGTCATAACATGTTGAACGGATTCGCATGCACAATGCGCACGAACTTACTCAGTCTATTAGTACCATGTGGATACCATGATTGGCCATTACAGTTTGGACTAGAAGTGGAATTTGGTAATTCAACACACTGTTCTAGAGATAGTTTCTCTCTGATGATCTTTGTCGCCGTGAAGGTGGCCGTTGCGTCTCTCTGGTGCAAGGTTTCTTTGTGAACATCTGCAATTAAGATGAATGGTGGTGTAAGCGACAGGTGAAGGAAGTGAGTCACCGATGAGGGGTTCCCCTATCTATAATCAAGGGAATGGAAAATATTGTGTCTTAATCTACTAAAATTGTCACCCGAAACTTCATCTTGAAGATTTTTCATAGCTCACTTTCACGACTCGAAACTAAACGTCGTGACCAGCGCACAAGCTATACTCCTAGCCTGGCAAGCCTACTTAGTGACTTATCAAATTACCAAATAAGTAGTTCTGAATAATCATTTCAAAGAAAACATATATATATATATATATATATATATATATATATATATATATATATATATATATATATATATATATATATATATATATAATTTTTCACGAAATTTCGACTAAATATGGGTATCCGATATAGATGAATGAAAATCAATCAAACAAAAAAAAAACAAATAGAAGCAAAATTTTCCCAATATGGGATTAGGTATCTAATAAATTCAACAATTCCTGCATAAAATTCTCATAATACATATTCAAAATAATAACTATAATTATTGCTATGATATTTTTTAAATAATCGCATAAAAATACTACCATCTTTATAAAATATTCAAAATAATAAAATAAATAAACATAACATCAATAATTTATACTAATTATTAAATCACAATAAATATGTATAAGATCATCATACCATAGCAACTATATAAAAATAAAGAAAATCAAAATAAATATGTATAAGTCTGAAGCGTGCTTCTGGTTTGCATGCCTATGATGAGTAAGTATGTGCATTTTCCTCTAAGGATCCAGTAAGCCTTTGAAGATTTTGCGTCCGCTTCTGAAGAATTATGTGCCTCTAAAGATTCAACGTGTTTTTGGAGTTTTTATGCCTCTGATGAACAGTAACTTCATCATGCATTTCATAAACATTAACTTCTGCATGCCTCTGATGAACAATAACTTTAGCATTCTTCTGATGAACAATAACATCAGCATGCCTCTAGTGAACAGTAACTTTAGCGTACCTCTGGTGATCAATAACTTTAGCATGCATCTGATGAATATTATTTTTGAGCATGCCTCTGAAGTCTGAAGCCACTTTTCAAGTCTGCATTTGATGCATATATTCCACTGACTCTGAAGACTACAACTCTTTCCAGAGTGCTGCCTCTGATACACAACACACTATGAAGTTGCACTGACTCTAATAATGAAACAAATGTGAAGTTGCCAATGCCACTAATTCTAAGCCACGCAGCTTTGCATCTGCCTCTGACTATGATTATTCAAGCAACACAGCATCTGACTTCAACAATCAAGTCAATATTATGATGGAGAAAAATTAGTGACTTTGATAGAAAGTCAAAAGCTCTAATAGATTGAGAAAACTATTGAATTGGACTTAGCCGTATTCTTACTTCTAAAGGTCCACCAAGAACAAGCCCAAAAATTTTTCCGCCCAAATCAAATCAAGTATATGAAGGAAGACTCAAGTGAATCAATTTGCAAATGTTATCTGAACAAATATGCACAATATCTTTCTAGAAGAATTCCTCAAATCAAATTGGAAAATAAAAAATTGTCTAACAGTCATATTATCAAGATCATATGAATGAGAATTATATTTGGAAGAGATATTTATTGACCAAAGTGAATTTGAGACACCATTCAGAAACTCAACAATAAATTCACAAAACCTAATTTCATCTATAAATAGTGCATCCAGGCTGGAGAGGAGGTACATCACAAAAACTCAGAAACATAGAATTCCTAAAAACCAAAGTTATTCAGAAAACCTCAAGAGCTCAATTTTTTATAAGTATTCATATTTTTTAGGTTTTAAGTTTTAGAAAAACACTCGTTCAACTTCATATTATTTAGTGCTTAGTGTTTCATTTTAAGTGTGTAAACTCATTGTATGAAATTTGCTTATCAGAAGCAAAACCAAATCAGTTTCCAAGTCATTGCAACCCAGCCCGATTGTGGTTTTAGTGCGCCTCAAGTAATCTGTGGATCTCAGGTTGTGTTGAGAAGACTTGACTTGTAAGGTCAAGTGGGTAGTTTGCCTCTAACAATCTATAGCCTTCAGGTTTTGTAAAGAAGACTTGACTTGTAAGGTCAATGTGTGGTTTGCCACGAAAAATATGTAATTTCAAGTTGTTTTGAGAAGACTAACTTGTAGGGTCATGTGCTATTGTAATTCAAGTTTAGAATCAGTGGATAAATCCTTCTATGTGAGGGGACTGAACGTAGCTACCAAGTTGGTAGTGAGCCAAGATAAAGTCTGGTGTGTTATTTTTACCTTCGCTCTGTCTGTTTATTATAACCTCTGATTAGTCGAAACAGCTAAGTCACAAAATCAGAATCAGAATTAAAATTAAGAACAGAATTCTAAAGTTAAACAAATTCAGTCACTATACCTAAGTTTGCCCTTTGGCACTTTAGGCTAACGATGTTTCCACTACTAGTTTGAAAATGTTGAATAAGTTTGTGTCTAAAAATTTGGTTAAAATAAACACGGTATATGTGACATTTTCCATATAATGAAGCAAAAGAAATTATCTTACAATTTGAGTGCCAACAAAACCTCAATGTTTTGAACTTTTGCATATAGATCTTTTGGGGTCCTTACTCTACTACTACTTTACATAGTCACAAATATTTCCTTACAATTGTGGATCGTTTTAGTCGTTTCACTTGGAAAGTTTGACTCAAAGGAAAACATGAAACTGCCTTTAAAATTCAGAACTTCATTACTCTAGTTGAAAATCAATTTGACTTGAAAGTAAAAATGTTGAGAAATGATAATGGCCAGAAATTATCCCTCACTTCATTCTACGATTACAAGGGCATTGCTTAGTTAATCGAGTGAACAAGGCCATAGATATATTATGGTTCACAAAGGAGTGGTGCTAGACACTAAATAATTTTCAATTTCGTTAGTGATAAATATCAGAACTGTTGTGAGATATTTCCAAAATATTGGTAAATAGTATAAACGGTTTTAGTTGACATGATAGAGTTGGTGGTTTAGTGGTTGCGTCCCTGATGTTTAATAGTAAGGTCTCGAGTTTGATTTGTATGTGCGCTTTCTTTTTGAAGAAAATGAAAATGCGCAACTGTTGGATTTGAACTCGGTTCATGCTCGAAAAAGAGGCACTGATCAACCACCAATCTATTGCAACTATTCAATCAAAATATGAACGTTATCTGTATATATCTTTTCACAAACTGAATGGCAGAACCAAAAGTTGTATCTCTTTCTCAAGTGACATTATTGTTCTGTAAATTGTGTCATTTTGGACATAATGGAATACGAAAAAAATTCGCTATTTCTATCCACTTTGTCTCATCCATTTTATATTTTAAGTCATCCTATTCTTCTCTAATGCATGAGTGAAGGATAGAAAATATTATTTTGTAACTTACTATTGAAAGATACTTTTGGTGTGTTAGTGCAAATCATATTAAGGTTTTCCAAAGTACCCTGAAGGAGATTCGTTGCTTATCCCATTTGCATCCGATTGGTGGGGGCGAATTGAACATAAATGCTAGTGTAACAACACGTTTTGGAATTTGCAACATATAATCTTCATCAACAACTTCATTATTAAAAGTCTTGCAGCAATTGTCACCAACGTTTCCAACAATCTTTAGGTTCGATCTGGTGTTCAATCAATGGTTGCATCACTCAAAGAAATGACTTTAAATTTTTTTAAAGTTGGAGAAATTCGATGGAGGAAACTTTATCCGTTGACATAAAAAGATGAAATTCCTTCTAACAACTTTGAAGGTGGTGTATGTTATGAACGCCACAAGACCACTAGAGAAGGAAATGGAAATATTAGCAGAAACAAGATAAAGGCAGAAGTGGGACAATGATGACTGTATATGCATTGGCCATATTCTCAATGGTATGTCTAACTCTTTGTTCGATATATATCAAAGTAGCACTTCTGCAAATGAACTATGGGAGAAATTAGAGTCAAGATACATGCAACAAGATGCTATAAGTAAGAAGTTTCTGATTTCTAAATTTAATAATTATAAAATGGTTGATAATAAATCAGTAATGGAACAAATGCATGAGATTGTACGCATTCTTAACAACTACAAACAACATCAGATGCCCATGGATGAAACCATTATTGTATCCTCCATAATAGACAAACTTCCACCTTCGTGGAAAGATTTCAAAAAATCCATGAAACATAAGAAAGAGGACATATCTCTTGAGCAATTGGGTAATCACATTCGTTTAGAAGAAGAGTATCATAAACAAGAGAATACTAAAAACCAATTTTCTAATGAAAAGGTCCATGTAATTGAGGAAGGAAATTCAAGCAAAACTTTTAAGAAAATAAATCGAGATTTTGATAAATCTCATGAAAACACAATGGTAATGATGGTCAAAAAAAAGAAAAGAAAAGAAAGTTGTTATCATTGTAGAAAACCAGGACATTTTAAATATGAGTGCAGGTTCTTAAAAAGGAAAAACAAATAGAAGAACTCAAGTGCAAAAAAAGATAATCTTGTTGTTGTCATTTCTGAACTCAACATGATTGAAGATGTTGAATCTTGGTAGATAGACTTTGGTGCTATCCACCATGTGTGCAAAAACAAAGAACTATGTTAAACCATTGATGAAGAAGATGGAAGTGTTTTGTACATGGGAAATGCCTCAACTGTCAAAGGAAAAGGAACAGTGGATATTGAATTCACTTCTGGAAAAACACTTACTCTTAAAGATGTATTTTTTGTTCCTGAAGTTATGAAGAACTTGATTTTTGTACCTTTACTTAATAAGTTTGGTTTCAAATGTGTATTTGAGGGAGATAAATTTATTCTCTCTAAAGGGGGTATGTTTGTAGGGAAGGATTAACTCTATGAGAATATGTTCAAATGTAATGTTGTTAACAACTATAATAATAATATGATTTCCGCTTATATCGTTGAGTCTTGTGATTTATGGAATCTGCGACTATGACATGTTAACTTTAGAAAATTTAATGACATGATGAAATCAAATTTTATTTCGACTTTTGACAAAAATATAAATTCATGTACTACTTGCATGTTAACTAAAATCACAAGACAAACTTTTAAAAGAGTTGAAAGAAGTTCTAAGGTATTAGATTTAATTCACTTTGATGTATGTGTTTTACATGGCTGGCCCACAATTGATGGTAAAAAATATTTTATCATTTTTATTGATGATTGTTCTATATTCTGTTATGTTTATTTAATGCACTCTAAGAATGAAGTCTTAGACAAATTTAAAATATTTAAAGCACAAGTATAACTTCAACATGAAACTTTTATTAAGTGTTTTAGAAGTGATAGGGGATGAGAGCTCTATAATCTTGAGTATTTTGAGTCCACTGGTATTGTGCATCACAAAATTGCACTATACTTGCTACAACAAAATGGAATTGCAAAAAGGAAAAACAAGGTATCAAAAGAAATGGTGAATGTCATGTTATCCTATTCTAGTTTATCTAAAGGTTATTAGGGTGAAGCCATGCTAACTGCATGTTATTTGCTAAATAGAGTTCCCAATAAAAGGAATAAGATACCCCCATATGAAATCTGGAAGAAAATAAAACCCAATATGAACTATATAAAAGTTTGGGATTGTAGAGCAATTGTTAAGGTTCTTGAACCAAAAAGAAAGAAATTAGGAGAAAGAGGAAATGAAAGTGTATTTATGGGCTATGCTGAAAATAGCAACACATATAGATTCATGGTTATGGAATGTAATTACTTATATCCTATTAGCACAGTGATTGAGTCAAGACATGATATTTTTCAAGAAAATAGATTTAACTCAATTCCACATCCCAAGGAAATTGTCCGTTCTAGTGTACAAATTCTAAAAAATAATGTATCTAATAATGATACTTTGACATGTTTAGAACCTAGAAGAAGTAAAAATCCAGAGAAGAGAAAAGTTATGGACTAGACTTCTTTATGTTCCTTGTAGAAGGTACAAATGATTCCATTAACAGTTGCGGACCAATTTGCTATAGTTTAGAGGTGACCCAAACACCTTAATTTGCTATAGTTCCTTGAAGAGGCAATAAAGTCTCAAGACTTTGCCTTTTGGAAAGAAGCCATCCAAGGGGAAATGGACTCAAGTACGGGGAACAAAACTTGGAAACTAGAAGAGCTCCCATCTGGATCCAAACCAATAGGTTGTAAATGTATCTTTAAGAGGATAATGAAAGTTGGTGGTACCATTGATAAATTCAAAGCTAGACTTGTTGCAAGGGGGATTACACAAAAATAAAAAGGTATCGATTGCTTGGATACTAATGCACCTGTTGCAAGAATTGCATCCATAAGAGTGCTTTTGGCACTAGCTTCTATCTATAAGTTTGTAATCTATCAAATGGATGTTAAAACTGCATCTTTAATGGATAGTTAGATGAAGAGGTGTATATCAAACAACCTAAAGGATTTGTCATCAAAGGACAAGAACATAAAGTGTGTAAATTGACTAAATCCTTATATAGGTTAAAACAAACACTCAAACAATGGCACCAAAAGTTTGATCAAGTTGTGATTTCTAATGGATACAAAATAAATAAATCTGACAAGTGTATTTAAAATAAATTTCACAATTGAAATGGTGTTATGATTTGTTTATATCTGGATGATATGTTAATTTTTGGCATCAATTTAGATGAGGTAGAGAAATCTAAAACTTTCTTATCAAAAAATTTTGATATGAAAGATTTAGGTGAAGCAGATGTGATTTTAGGAATTAAGTTCATAAGAGATGGTGTAAATATTGGTTTATTCCAATCTCACTTTCTTGAGAAAGTGTTAAAGAGATTTGATCAATTTAATTGCAAATTTGTTTCTACCCCATTTGATCAAAATGATAGTTTACAACCACATAAATGATGTCATGTGGCACAACAATATTATTCAAAGGTAATTGGATGTTTGATGTATGTTATGACTTGTACCAGACCTGATATAGCATATGTTGTTGGTAGATTAAGTTCGTATACAAGCAATCCAAGTAAAGAACATTGACATGTTGTTAATAGAGTATTAAAATATTTGAAAGGAACAATTAACTATAGTTTAGTCAATAGTTGATATCCTTCAGTTTTGAAAGGATACACAGATGCCAGTTGGGTAACTTATGTTGAGGATCATGCTTCAACAAGTGGATGGATCTTCCACCTTGGTGGAGGTGCAGTTTCTTTGAGATCAAAGAAATAAACTTGCATTGCCGACTCCACCATGGCTGTAGAGTTCATTGTCTTAGCTGCAGGTAGTAAAGATGTTGAATGGCTAAGAAACTTGTTGTATGAGATACCCATTTGGCCAAAGCCAATGGCACCAGTATCTATACATATTGATAATTAATCCATACTATCCAAAGCATATAGCCAAGTATATAATGGAAAATCTAGACAAATTGGTTTAAGACATAGCTATCTAAAGGATTTAATTTTAAATGGAGTATTATCCATAGTGTTTGTAAGAACTGAAAAGAATCTTGCAGATCCTTTGACGAAAGGTCTGACAAAGGACATGGTGTTGAAAACATCATTGGGGATAAGACTTAAGCCCATATCTAATTAATCAACAATGGTGGAAAATCAACTCACACTTGAGTAATATCAAGTCTTCAGTTCAATGATGAAAGTACACTATTAGAGTGATTGAAAGTACCTGAATATAGATATATCTCAAAGGTTAAAAGTACTTGGACCATAAATATCAAGTTGGAAGGTTGAGATTTACTCTCAATAAACATATAGCATGAATTTACTGAAATACAAATTATGGGTGTATTTTTGATATAGTCTACCTATGTGAGGATTAAGTGAGGCCGCTTCAGAGATTTAAAGGGAATGACTCTTAAATTCTCATCAAAAAGGTACAAGACACAAGGCCTTATCAAATGTGTCATCTTTACAATTCTTTCGTTAGTACCGAGATTTCATGTGTAAGTTGTGCACACTTTTTCTAATGAATAACTGGTTCAAAGCTTGTCTACCAATCTATTTGGGATAAGTGAAACCCATAGCTTACTAAGTAGTGGTTCAAACTGTAAGATACCATTATCTAAAACCATGATATTTCCAAAATTATGGGACTAAGTATATTTTGAAAATGGTGGAGGATTGTGAGATATTTCCATATTATTGGTGAATATATGTATGTATAAACGGTTTTAATTGACATGATAGAGTTGTTGGCTTAGTGGTTGTGTCGTTGATGTTGAATAAAACGAAAAGGCACAACTAGATTTGAACTCGGTTCATGCGCGAAAAAGAAGCACCGATCAACCACCAGACTAATGCAACTATTCAATAAAAGTAGGAGCATTATCTGTATATACCTTCTCATAAACTGAATGGCAGAACCAAGAGTTGTATCTCTTTCACAAGTGACATTATTTTTCTATAAATTGTGTCATTTTGGACATAATGGAATGCAAAAAAAAAATTCGCTATTGCTATCCGCTTTGTCTCATCCATTTTAAATTCTAAGTCATCATGTTCTTCTCTAATGCATGAGTGAAGGATAGAAAACATTCTTTTGTAACTTATTGTTAAAAGATACTCTTGATGTGTTAGTGCAAATCATATCAATGTATAATCTTCATATGCTAGTGTAAAAACACGCTTTGGAATTTGCAACATATAATTTTCATCAACAACTTCATTATAAAAAGTCTTGCAGCAATTGTCACCAAAATTTCCAACAATTGTTTCATGACATTGATCTTAAAAATCCATGGAAAGCTAAAACCAAAACTAAAACCACTTTTGTTTGCAAGAGTGTCTCAACTATGATATCATTGAAATTTGTTTTAATAATTGTTAATATGTATTTAATATAATATTCTTTTAAAAAAAATCTATTTAAACTAATAAATAATCAAAATGAATAAAAAAATAAAGGACCAAAACCAATAAAAAGGATCAAAATAAAATTTAAGGTAAGAAAAAATAATACTAAAGAATGGCATTCCAACATTAGTTAGTAATGCAACTAAATGAGAAAAAGTTTTAAATTCAAAAAGTTGTATTTATTAGGTTAAAATACACTTTTGACCCCGTAGGTTTTAAAATTTGTCAATTTTGGTCTATCAAATTTGAAAATTGTAATTTTAACCCTTAATTTAGCTCATTTGCAAACGGTTAGTCCCTTGATTTTAACTGGGTCAACGTTGACATAACTTCTTTTTCTAATGATTACGTGGATATACAGTTCGTTTTTATAAATAAATAAAAATTTTAAAAAGTGTCATTTGTCTCTTTTTTTTTTTACAAAAATAAAAAATTGCCATTTTTTAAAATAAATTTCAAACTCATTTTTTTAATATTGTCACTTCATTTTTTTTCATATTGTTTTAAAGAATTGTCAACTCTATCGTTAACTAAAATAAACACATAATGAAATAGGGTTTTAAAATTGCTATATTGTCAAATTTGGAGGGTCAAAAGTGTACTTTTACCTTTTTAAAATTATTGTGATTCTTTGTACCTTTTAAAAAATATACAAATATATTTTGACCTCAAATTTCAAAATATAGTAATTTTGACACCCTATTCATTATATGCTTATTTCAATTAATGATAAACAGAGTTTACAATGATAAAATTAGTTTGCAATTTAAAAACACAAATATAGTTGGCAATGTTTAAAATAAATGAATGAGCTGAAAATTTTAAAAAAATATATATAAAAAATGAGTTGTAAATCCACATAATAAAATAAAAAACCCATGTCAACATTGACCTAGTGAGAATCAATAGGGGAAAACTATTTGCAAACTGAGCTAAAGTTAAGGAATTAAAGTTTTAATTTTCAAACTTGAAGGCTAAAATCGCCATTTTGAAACTTGGAGGCTAAAATTGCCAAATTTTGAAACTTTGGAGTAAAAGTGCATTTTAGCCTATTTATTATTTAGAAAGTTTAATTTTTTTAAGCAAAAATAAATTAAAAAAACATCACATAATTAATCTCACATCTCAACTATGTTGGTTCTCCAAATTAATAACAACTTATCATTTGCAAAAGTCTAAAATATTATCAAAAAGAAAAAGAAACGTTAAATATAAGTTACTCCGCTTAATAATTAAATATAACCGTTAAATATCACAAATCAAGTTTCCAAAATTTATAGCTATATAATCTAGTCGTCGATATTTAATTATATATTTTTTAAAAGTTTATTATACGTTCATTTGAAATTATTTAACGAATGATCGACTATTTTTAAAATTTTATAAAACTTTATAAAATTTATCTAATCAATAAGAACTTTAAATTTAACAATTGAAATTATGAAATTCATTGATTATAATAAATTATAAAGCGGATCCTCACTAAATTAATGATTCATACATGACACTCAAAATCTAAACAAGATCACTTAGTATTATTATAGTTCATGGTATGATTCGTGCATAAATATAACAATATTATTATTATTATTATTATTATTATTATTATTATTATTATTATTATTATTATTATTATTATTATTATTATTATTAATCTGGTGGTCTGTCGTGATCCCAGATTGGACTTCCGCCAGCTTGCCAGAATTCATACCGATCTACCCCAACGTTTCTCTTTGATTCTTCTGTTGGAGTTGCATAACCTGTAAATAAATTCATAAATAATTTTAACTTATGAAATTGAATTGTACTTTAATGTATAGTAATTATTTATATATTAAATTGTTTACCATCTTCAGTTGTCTCGATTTTCACAGCAGAGATAAGAAGCAATGTACAGAAGAAGAAGAAAATAAAAGCCTTGATTTCCATCCTTGTTGTGAAATATATATGAATACGTATATTTGATAACTATTTATAGTGATCATGAGACAAGATAAATATGTATAAATAAAACAGAGATTTATTAAATAATATATTTAATGTTTAATTGGCCGGTTATAACATACTGAACCATAATAATAATAAAAATAATGAGCCATCATATCATAAAATAAAAAAATAATAATAATGAGCCATGAACACCTATTGAACATTTGTAGGGTTAAATTGTACGGGACGTAGTTATCAAATTTACATAAGAAATTAGATAATGATACTCAACCCTCATGTCTGATTTCAATTACAAAGTAGCTTCCTCTAGGAATGTTGCTCCCCAAACAACCTTTACTAAAGAAATGGCTTTGATCCTCAAGGTCTTAAGACTTCGGTCCATAATATGAACTGGTGTGGGATTAAATATGAGGTTGGATTTAAGTTGGATCGAATCATGATTCAAGGTTTGATAAGGGTCAAGAATGAATTTTTTGAGTTGCGATGCATGAAATATGTTGTGTAGCTCAGTCAAAAGAGGTGGTAAAGTTAAACGGTAGGTTATAGGATCTACTCGTTGAATGTTTGAAATGGTCCATAAATCGAGAACTAAGTTTCTTCACTTTCAATGTCCTTCCAACTCTAACTGTGGGAGTAACTCTAAGGAATACATGATCTTCCTTCTCAAATTCTAAGGGTTTGAGCTTGTTGTTAGCATAAACTTTATGCCAGCTTTGGGTAATTCTTAACTTATCCTTGATGACCCTAATATTTTATGCAGTCTCTTAAATAATATCGAGTTCTAAAAAATGTTTTTGTCCCAACCTTCTGACCAACACAAATATGTTCTACACTTGTGACCATACAATCTATCCTATGGCGCCATCCCTATACTAGCATCGTGACTATTGTTATAGGAAAAATTCATTAAGGGTAAATGTTGAAGTAGCAATGTCAATCACAAGAAAAGTGAGTTTGAATTGTGATTTCACCTTTTTTAAATTTCCTATTAAAATTTAAAGAATTTAACTAAAGATTAATCTTGGTTATGAAAATAGCAAACGTAGAGCGTTCTTGGTTAGTGAAAAACACACAATTTAACTTATCTATTTAATTTGATAATCAGAAGACTAGAAATAAATAGAGATAAGGGAAGACTAGGGATATATCCTAGTTCACCCAATCCAGGTTATGTCTAGTCCTCTCAACCGTTATGTCTAGTCCTCTCAACCTATGGCGCCATCCCTATACTAGCATCGTGACTATTGTTATAGGCAAAATTCATTAAGGGTAAATGTTGAAGTAGCAATGTCAATCACAAGAAAAGTGAGTTTGAATTTTGATTTCACCTCTTTTAAATTTCCTGTTAAAATTTAAAGAATTTAACTAAAGATTAATCTTGGTTATGAAAATAGCAAACGTAGAGCATTCTTGGTTAGTGAAAAACACACAATTTAACTTATCTATTTAATTTGATAATCAGAAGACTAGAAATAAATAGAGATAAGGGAAGACTAGGGATATATCCTAGTTAACCCAACCCATGTTATGTCTAGTCCTCTCAACCGTGAGATTTTTCACTAAGTTTTCAAAATGGAGAACATTCTTGGTTTTTACACCACCAATCCAGATCAACCTTGATCTGTTACAATATTCAACTTTCAACCTAGAAAGAATTTTTACAATCACCTTTCAGCCTTGAAAGGATTTTTACAAACACACTCAATTTAACATAAAAGATATATTTGAGTTACAAATGATGTGTATGATAAAAGTGTTTGAGACCTTGAAACTTCTCAACACTTGTTTGAGATAATTGAAAAACAAACTCAGTAAATAATGATCCAAAGATATAGTGAAGAGAGCTGGAGTTTGCTTGAAGAGTTTTTTTGAGTTGTTACTTGAACAAGTATTGGTAGATTTGTAAATTGAACTTCAATTTATAGATGATAAAAGGCTTTTAATATTCAGTTTAAAATGAATATATCCGTTGGACACATTTCCCAAGTGTTAAATATATTTTAAAGCAATTAAACATGTGTTTATATTGCTGTCCAGAACGTTCTTGACAAACGGAGAACATTCTTGCTTTTGGGTCTCATGGAAAACGCTAATGAGTGAGTGAATGAGTTGTCACATATCAGTTGGCAGAACTTTATGCATAATATTGTAAGTACAATGTACTAGTGTCTTTGCTCACAACTCATCAATTTTGGAGATCAATCTTGAGGCTATTTTCCACCTTTGGGTATTGATCCCGAGTTCTTGGCTTCACCAATGATTTGAGAAGTCTTGATACTCCTAAATATGTGGTTTAGACTGTGGAAAATTATCTGTTTTAATTCTGCCTTTTAAAGAAGAATAACCATAATGTTTTTTTTTTGTAAAACAAGAACATTCTTCGTTTTCTGTTTTGTATGAGTGTTGGATTTTGACAGCTGTTGTGTGTTAGTCCTTTGTCTCAGAAACATGATGTGCTTTGTGCAAAAAGGTGCAGCAGTAGTGTCCTTGCTGTCCTTGCTCATAGCTCATCAATTTGGAGATTGATCTTGATGTTTTGCTTTGCCTTTGTTTATCCTTTTTGATGGAATCTATCTAAAACAATCTTGTGCAGATTATTAAATTCCTTTGTGATGAATACTAATGTTTTGAAGTGTAGATAAATGTACTTTTGTAGCCCAGATCGATTTTAAATTACAGTAGATTTTGCTTTTTATAAACCAGAACGTTCTTGGATTAATGCTGTGAAAAAGGAGAACATTCTTCGTTTCTATTTTGAGTGATTGCTGAATTTTGACAATTTTGACAGCTGTTGCGTGCTAAGCTTTTCAGTTCTGTACGGTGTCAGTGATGCAGTTATTTTATCATTTTTGTCCAGTTTGTACTTGTTTACTTTAGTCTTGCTTTTTATTCTTGATGCATTGCTTTGCTTTTTGTTGATCTTTTTGAAAGAATATGTACAAAATGATCTTGAGTATATAATTATGTTCCTATGTAATGAATATTGGTGATTTGCAATGTAGATTGATGTATTTTGGTAGCCCAAATCGATTTTGAATTAAAGAAGACTTTGTTCTTTGTAAACTAGAATGTTCTTGGATTAATGTGTCAAAACTAGAATATTCTTCGTTTTTTAGACTACTGTCCAGAATGATCTTCTTTTTTCAAACTGCTGTCAAGAATGTTCTTCGTTTATATGTTTAATGACCAGAACATTCTTCGTTTTTGTTTTCTCAAATTTGATCTTGCTTCTTTCAAATGATCTTGCTTGTTTGATTATGCAATTATTCTTCCTTAAATAAAACTCAAGAGCAATCATTAGTAGATCACCATTCATAAAACTTAACCATTTATTCCTTAAAGTTTGTTGTCATTAAAACATATATCAAAAAGGTTTTTGCCTCAACAAATGTATGTCCCAAATTTCGTCTTATTCTAGCACACAAGCTCTGAGCATATCCCCAATGGTTTGAATGGTTCTCTCTGTCTGACCGTATGTCTGAGGATGATACACATTATTGAAATACAAGCGGGTTCTTAAGGATCTATTGAAGGCTTTCCAAAATTTAGAAGTGAACTTAGGATCTCTATCTAATACAATGCTAGAAGGTAATCCATGTAATTTCACTTCTTCTTTCAAGAAAAGTTTGGCTACTTGATCTATTCAAGCATAAAAAACGCCCATATTTTTATTTTATTTGAATTAGCCAATGTTATTATTGTTAGTAATTTTTTGGTATTATATTGAGGTGATGATCAAACCCTTGACCTCTCTATTACTCCACTCTAGCTCAACCATCAATTCAACCTTATTCCCCCTATCAAGATCAGCCATATTGACTTCGTTGACGTTGTTGTTTGCCTTTTTTCAAATTTGTCTTTTAACTTTGTCTCAAATTTCTAATTTTCAAGGATGCTAGGAAACATGCCCTACATGCATACAAGTTGGCCTCCATCATGGCGACTTCGTCATTGATAGTGTCGTATCTCATTTTCAAGTGCATTATTGATGATAATATGCATAGTTCAGCCAAAGTGGGACTTCCAATAATGAAGTTATAAATAGACTTTAAATCTACCACCAAAAATTGGGTCTTCACTACCTTCCTTGATTATTTATTTCCAAATGTTACTAGACACTCAACGTACCCTCATGGTATGGGAGTTGAACCATTGAAACTCTTAAGGTCACCTCCTGAATACGAAAACATATGTTTCTCTATTTGTCACAACATGTTGAATAGATTCGCATGCACAATGCGCACGAACTTACTCCGTCTATTAGTACCATGTAGATACCATGATTGGCCATTACCGTTTGGACTAGAAGTGGAATTTGGTAATTCAACACACTGTTCTAGAGAGAATTTCTCTCTGATGATCTTTGTCGCCGTGAAGGTGGCTGTTGCGTCTCTTTGGTGCAAGGTTTCTTTGTGAACATCTGCAATTAAGATGAATGGTGGTGTAAGCGACCGGTGAAGGAAATAAGTCACCGATGAGAGGTTCCCCTTTCTACAATAAAGGGAATGGAAAATATTGTGTCTTAATCTACTAAAATTGTCACCCGAAACTTCATCTTGAAGATTTTTCATAACACACTGTCACGACCCGAAACTAAACGCTGTGACCAGCGCACAAGCTATACTCCTAGCCTGGCAAGCCTACTTAGTGACTTATCAAATTACCAAATAAGTAGTTCTGAATAATCATTTCAAAGAAAACATATATATATATATATATATATATATATAATTTTTCACGAAATTTCGACAGAGTAACCTCTGTATCTTCAACATTTCCAAATTTACAAAATCTCTGTTTAAACATCAAATTCAGCCAAATCCAAATAGCGTAATCTAATTGTTTAATACATTTTTCAAAAGACTATCTAAACTCCAATAGCTGCAAAATACGTTATGACTCAACAGACTTTACAAAAAAAATGGTCCTCGATCAAAGAGGCCTACCAAAACAAAATACGACTGAGACTTAAGCCTACAATCAGCTTGCTACTCAGCTGCCTGTGAATCTGAAAAAAATAAACAACATGAAGGAGTAAGTCACAAAGACTTAGTGAGGAGACAACAATCACCATCAACTAGAAGGGAAACATAAGAAGGCACGAATAACTATTTTATAACCTTGAGGTGATTATGTTATTCACGTAATAAAATCATCTAAATTTATAATTTAACCGTTCAGATAAAAATATTAAAAATCCAATTAATAGTGAAGTGAAACCAAAATGAATAACATTAAATTCATCATAGAAAATCAAACAAGTAAAAATACTAATTATTGAGAACCAAGAGGCGGTTTCATCTCATTGATAGCCTTTTCCTCCTAAGGGTGGCCTTTCCCTTAGGGGTGGCTCCATCTAACGGATAACCCTCTCATCTCAATCCCGCAACTCATCATCACGCATCAATTTGGGAACTTACTTCTCGTTGATAGCCCTCTCCTCCTACGGAGGACATTTCACATAGAGGCGGCTCCATCTAACGGGTAACTCTCCCTAATCAACATGAGAAGGGTCATGAAGATACTTCCGAAGCATCGAAATATGAATGACCGGATGAACTCCCGAGCGATCCGGTGGAAGTGCCAAGCGATACGCTACCGGTCTGACTCTCTTTAAAATTTCAAATGGTTCAATGAACCATGGAGTTAGTTTCCCTTTTTTCCAAACCGCAAAACTACTTTCATTGGTGAAACTCGTAGGAATACATGTTCTCCTACTGAAAACTCTAAGGGATGACGCCTCTTATCAGAATAAGATTTATGTCTACTTTGAGCTGTCACTAAGCGATCCCGAATCAATTTAACTTTTTCAATGGCATCTTGAATCAACTCTGGACCGACTAGTTTGGCTTCACCAACTTCAAACCATCCTATCGGAGACCTACATTGTCTTCCGTACAAAACCTCAAACGGAGCCATCTGAATACTAGATTGATAACTATTATTGTATGCAAATTCCATCAAGGGCAAATGTTGATCCCAACTACCTCCAAGATCGAGAACACAAGCACAAAGCATATCTTCCAATATCTGAATAGTCCTTTCAGACTGGCCATCTGTCTGAGGATGAAAAGTTGTGCTAAGCTTCAAACGAGTTCTTAATGAAGTTTGGAACGACTTCCAAAATTGAGCCATAAATTGAGTCCCATGGTTAGAAATAATAGACATCGGTACACCATGCAAAGAGACAATTTCATCTAAATAAAGTTTAGCATATTGAGATTCAGTATAAATAGTCTTCACAGGCAAGAAATGTGCAGATTTGGTTAACCGATCTATAATCACCCACACCGAGTCATACCCCTTTTGGGTTCTTGGCAATCCTGTGACAAAATCCATAGCGATGCCTTCCCATTTCCAATCAGGTATTTCAACAGGTTGAAGTAACCCCACAGGCTTTTGGTGCTCAGCCTTTACTTGTTGACACATTAAGCACTTAGAGACAAAATGTGCTACGTCTCTCTTCATCCCTTCCCACCAATACAACTCTCTCAAGTCTTGATACATCTTATTAGAACCTGGGTGAATAGTATAAGAAGAATGATGAGCCTCCTCTAAAATTTTCCTTCTCAAGTCACCAACATTTGGAACACACAATCGAGACTTCAACCTCAGCAAACCATTAGAATCAACCGAAATATCTGAAATTTTACCATTCTGAACATTATTTACCATATTCACCAAGTATGGGTCTTGGCTTTGAGCTTCTTTGATATCATCAACTATGGTTGGACGAATTTGTACATGGGCTAAAAATAGCCTCGAATGATAAAAGTTCAAATTGATTTCCACTTTCAACAATTTCTTGAAATTCTCTAACTGTTGGCCTCTTTACTTCGGCTATATGAGCGAAACTGCCCATGGATTTCCAACTCAAAGCATCTGCAACAACATTTGCCTTCCCTGGGTGGTATAAGATTGTGCAATCATAATCTTTCAAGAGTTCCATCCATATTCTTTGTCTTAAATTTAAATCTCGCTGTTGAAAAATATACTTAAGACTTTTATGATCGGTATAAATCTCGCAAGTTTCACCATATAGATAGTGCCTCCAAATCTTAAGAGCGAAAATTACTGCAGCCATTTCCAAATCATGTGTAGGATAGTTTACCTCGTGCCTCTTGAGTTGTCTAGATGCATAGGTAATAACCTTACCTTGTTGCATAAGTACACAGCCGAGACCAACTCTAGAAGCATCACAATAAACTGCATAGCTTTCACCACCTATGGGTAATGCCAAAAAAGGTGTTGACGTCAAGTACTCCTTCAATTTTTGAAAACTTTCCTCACATGCATCACTCCATTGGAACTCAACTCCCTTCTGGATCAACCTAGTCAACGAAGATGCAATTTTTGAGAAATCCTTCACAAAACATCGATAATAATCGGCTAAACCAAGAAAACTCCGAATCTCCCTTACTGTGGTAGGTCAGGGCCAATTCTGCACTGCTTCCACCTTACTTGGATCAACACTTATTCCATTCTTAGACACAACATGACCTAAAAATGCCACACTATCCACCCAAAACTGACATTTAGAGAATTTGGCATATAATTGTTTATCTCTTAAGGTTTGCAAAACCAACCTCAAATGTCGCTCGTGTTCTTATTTACTCTTGGAATAAACAAGGATATCATCAATAAACAAAATCACGAATTTATCCAAGAATGGTTTAAAAATGCAATTCATCAAATCCATAAAAGCTACAAGGGCATTAGTAAGCCCAAAGAACATAACCAGAAATTCATAATGTCCATAACACGTGCAGAAAGCTGTCTTCGTTATATCATCCTTCTTAATCTTCAACTAGTGATACCCCAATCGTAAATCAATCTTAGAAAAACATTGAGCTCCTTGAAGTTGGTCAAACAATTCATTAATACGTGCCAAAGGGTATTTATTCTTTATGGTTACTTTATTCAACTACCTATAGTCCACACATAACCGCATGGATCCATCTTTCTTCTTTACAAATAAGACTTGTGCTCCCCAAGGAGACAAACTTGGGCGAATAAAACCCTTGTCAAGAAGATCTTGAAGTTGCTCCCTTAACTCCTTAAGTTCTGTTGGGGCCATACGGTAAGGAGGTATAAATATAGGATGAGTGTTTGAAATCAAGTCTATAGAGAACTCAATCTCCCTATCAGGTGGCAACCCATGAAGTTCTTCAGGAAAAACATCTGGAAATTCACATGCTATTGGAATTTTTTCCAATTCCTCCTCAGCCACTTGTGTATCCCTTACCAAGGCAAAGTACGCTTGATAACCTCTTCTCATTAACTTGCTAGCTCTCAATGCTGAGATTTGGTTATGTGGTACCCAACAACGTTCTCCTTGAAACGAGAATACTGATTGCCCCAGTATCTCAAATTTCACCACTTTGTTATGACAATCCAAAGTGGCATGGTGCAAAGCCAACCAATCCATACCCAAAATCACATCAAAATCTACCAAGTCAATAACTACTAAATCTACTGGCAACACCTTGCCCTCAATAGTTATATCACAATAACGATACACCGACTTAGCAATCAAATTTCCTCCAACAGGTGTAGCTACAACTAAAGCCTCTTCTAAAGAAGATGAACATCTACCAATTCTTAGCAAACCACGAGGATACAAAAGAATGAGTAACTCCAGGGACAAACAAAACATGAGCATCTCTCGAACAAATAGAAAGTATACCTGTAACTACTGCATTGGATGTTTGAGCATCCTGACGAGTCAAAGCAAACACTCGAGCCTGACCTCTTCCTACTAGTATCTGACCTCTACCACCAAATCCTCTACCTCCCTGCTGAGATGTTCCTGAACCTCTGACATAAGAATTTCCACTTTGTCGCACAGATGCAGAATGAGCCTGAGAAGATGCCAAAGCTGTTGGGGCTGATGCATAATTAGAGGATGGACGTGTCGTGTCTACAGGACAATCCCTTCTAATGTGACCTACTTGGCCACATTGGTGGCACACCTTATCATCTCTAGAACAATTTACAAAGTGAAACCTACCACAAATAGAACACCGTGTAGCTGAAACACTGGAATGTCTCCGAGGGAAAGTGGATTGTGATACTGCTCCAGAATCTGATCCACGACTCTACATTGTCCCAGAAGATTGCCCACTATGACCACCTCTTTGAGACATGAGTCTTTGTTGCCCCTGATAACCAAACATAGATCCACCACCGCGATACAGATAGTTACTGTAGGATCCTTCAACCCTTTGTTTCTTTCGTGAATCTTGTCTATTACCTTCTTTTTCCTTCTGTCGTTGCTCAATCTGAAGTGCTAAACTCAAAACCTCAGCAAAAGTAGAACAATTCGACCCAACCACAGATCTAAATAAGTAATCCCCCAATCCTCTGATGAACCTCTTGACACGCATTTCCTCAGTGATAGGGTAAGGAGTGTATCTAGAGAGCTGTGTAAACCGAGCACTGTACTCTGAAACTGTCATACCCTCGGTTTGCTCCAATCGCTCAAACTCATGAGCTAATCCATCTCTAACACTCTCCGGAAGAAAACGAGCCATGAACAAATGTGAGAACTCTCTCCATGCTAACGGAGGTGACCACACTTGTCTACCACGCGACACTATATCAAACCAATCACGTGCCACGCCTATTAGCTGAAATGATGCCAATTCTACTGCTCTTTCCTCAGAACAACCCAATGCTCTCCAAAGCCGCTCTAGGCTATCAATGAACTGTTGTGGGTCCTCAGTCGCACTAGACCCAGAAAAAGTAGGGGGTTTAAGCTTCATGAAGTCTGGTAAAGTAACTTAAATACCCCTCGTTGCTGCAGTCGTCTGATGCTCAACTTATCTAACCTCTTGTTGACCATTGGGATTTTCATGTCTTTGATCACCCTCCTGTTGTTGTTTGGCGACAGCCACAACAAGTTGTTGCACAACCTGTTATAATCCCTGCAGACCAGCAGCAAACTCTTCCATGGCTGGATTTGCGCGCCTCTTCCTAGGTACCTCAACATTGGTATCCAAGCCACGTCCGCCAACATTAGCTCTACGCCTATTTCGAGCACGACCTCGTTGACGAGCGCCTTGGGCTTGGGCAATTGACTCATCAGCGATTTCCCTTATAATAGGATTCCTAGTCTTGGGTGGCATTCTCACCTAATCAAAGAACATTGATCAAAAATTGAACAAGACGACAAGAAAATGTGGAAAATTGAACAGATTTAGACAACAGATGAGACTCTCATATAGTGCTAATAGCCCTTGTAAGTAAGTTGTGCCCGGGTACCCAATTTACTAACAAGAATATATTATCACCCTATGTTTGCAGCTATTATGACCTACGACTGAGCTCTGATACCAACTTTGTCACGACCCGAAACTAAAAGTCATGACCGGCGCACAAGCTATACTCCTAACCTGTCAAGTCTTCTTAGTGACTTATCAAATTACCAAATAAATAGTTCTGAATAATCATTTCAAAGATAACATATATATATATATATATATATATATATAATTTTTCACGAAATTTCAACAAAGTAACCTCTGTAACTTCAACATTCCCAAATTTACAAAATCCCTGTTTAAACATCAAATTCAGCCAAATTCAAATAGCGTAATCTAATTGTTTAATACATTTCTCAAAAGAATATCTAAACTCCAATAGCTGCAAAATACGTTATGACTCAACAGACTTTACAAAAAAAAAATGGTCCTCGATCAAAGAGGCCTACCAAAACAAAATACGACCGAGACTTAAGCCTACTATCAGCTTGCTACTCTGCTGCTTGTGAATCTGAAAAATTTAAACAACATTGAAGTCACAAAGACCTAGTGAGGAGACAACAATCACCATCAACTAGAAGGGAAACACAAGAAGGCACGAATAACTATTTTATAACCTTGAGGTGATTATGTTATTCACGTAATAAAATCATCTAAATTTATAATTTAACCGTTCAGATAAAAATATTAAAAATCCAATTAATAGTGAAGTGAAACCAAAATGAATAACATTAAAATCATCATAGAAAATCAAACAAGTAAAAATACTAATTATTGAGAACCAAGAGGCGGTTTCATCTCATTGATAGCCTTTTCCTCCTAAGGGTGGCCTTTCCCTTAGGGGTGGCTCCATCTAACGGATAGTCCTCTCCTCTCAATCCCGCAACGCATCATCACGCATCAATTAGGGAACTTACATCTCGTTGATAGGCATCTCCTCCTACGGATGACATTTCACATAGGGGCGGCTCCATCTAACAGGTAACTCTCCCTAATCAACACGAGGTAACTAGGTCCACCTATTCATTCTGGTGTGTTAGATAAGGGAATTCTCTCAACTCCTCCATCTATTTTTGCTGCTCTTGTTCAAATAGGAAAATATCAAGGGAGGGTTGGGCTTGGTAATGATGAATGTGCATTTTGTAAAGAAAAAGGTCATTGGAAAGCACATTGTCCGAAATTGGGGAGAGCACATAAGAAGAATTTTAGCGGGCCATCGTCCAATGTTGTTGCTTCTACTCCTCCTACCATTGGCTCTAGTTCTGGTTCTATATACTCATCTGAGACTGCTTCCTAAATATCTGATATTGCAGAACAACTTCAAAAACTTCTTGCCACTCAATCACATGCCATGTCTGCCACTTCTTCTAAAGGTTTGAACTCCTCTAGTATGTCAGGTATATCTCCTTCCATATGGATTCTTGATTCTTGAGCATCTCACCATATGATATATGATGATAAATCTTTTGTGTTTGTGAATCCTGCCCCGTGTGTGTCAGTTATGACTACTAATGGTACTCATATGCCATTGGCAGGGATTGGTTCTGTCTCCACACCTAACTTGTCTCTTTCTGATGTTTATTATATTCCTAATCTCACTTTGAGTCTTGCTTCTGTTAGTCAATTATGTGATTTCGGTTATTCAATTATATTTTCTTCCACTTCTTGTTATGTGCAGGATCCACATTCCAGGAGGCTAATTGGGACATACCATAGACAGGGGGGACTTTATGTTTTGGATGACTTGCGAGTCCCAGATACTGCAGCCTCAACAACTACTACTGACTTATTATCTAGTTTTTGTTTGAATTCTTCGTCTTCTAGTTTTTATTTATGGCATTCTCGCCTTGGACATGTTTCTGCTTCTAGATTAAAATATTTGGCTTCTACTGGAGCTTTAGGAAAATTACAAACCAGTGATATTTCAGATTGTTGTGGTTGTAAACTTGCTAAATTTTCAACTTTACCTTTTGGTAAAAGTGTTTCAGTTTTAAATGCGCCTTTTGATTTAGTTCACTCTTATGTTTGGGGTCCATCACCGGTTCTCACCAAAGGTGGATCTAGATATTATGTTTCGTTTATTGATGATTACACTCGTTATTGTTGGGTTTATCTAATGAAAAATCGGTCTGAATTTTTTTACATTTATCATATGTATCATGCCATGGTCAAGACTCAACATAATGTTGTTATAAAATGTTTTCGCTGTGATTTAGGTGGTGAATATGCTTCTAATAAATTCTCTGAATTACTTGCTTATGATGGCACCCTCCACCAGTCATCTTGTATTGATACTCCTCAACAAAATGGAGTTGTTGAAAGAAACCATCGTCATATTATTGAGACTGCTCGTTCTTTTTTGTTGTCTGCTTCGATTCCCAGTGAGTTTTGAGGGGAAGCAGTTCTTCCTGCTGTTCATGCTATTAATAGAACTCCATCGTCTGTCAGGTTTGTCTCCCTTTGAAAAATTGTATGCTTCTATCCCTAATTACTATTCTCTAAAAGTTTTTGGTTCTACTTGTTTTGTTCTTCGTCCACAAGTAGAGTGCAGTAAGTTATCTTCTCGGTCTGCCATGTGTGTTTTTCTTGGTTCTGGGAATGGTCAAAAGGGTTATTGTTGTTATGATCCTCATGCAAGAAAACTATATGTTTCTCGTAATGTTGTTTTTCTTGAGCACATCCTTTTTTACTCGGTTTCGTCTGATTCTCAGGTTATTAAGAGTTCAGAACTAACACATATTGATTCGTTTGGTCCTAATGATAATGCTTCTAGTGATTGTAATGTTGAGAATTGCAGGACAAATACTACTACTCAACATGATGCCATCCCCCTTGTCCCCCCAGCTATCCAACCACCTCCTGCGTTTGTTGATCCTCTGTCTCCGCCTCCTCATTACCCTCCTCGTCACCGTAAGTCTACTTAGTTACCTGAATTTGTCTATTCCACTTATTTAGCTTCGTTTGCTTCTTTCTTAACCTCTATTCACAGTTTGTCTGAGCCCTCTTCCTATAAAGAGGCTATTCTTAATCCTCTTTGGCAGTAGGCTATGGCAGAAGAACTCTCTGCATTGCACAAAACAGATACTTGAGAATTAATAGCTCTTCCTCTTGGAAAGCGTGCTATTGGGTCTCGTTGGGTATACAAGATCAAAACTAAGTCTGATGGGTCGGTTGAGCGCTATAAAGCACGTCTTGTTGCTAAGGGATTCTCTCAATAATATAGTATGGATTATGAAGAAACTTTTGCTCCTGTAGCCAAGATGACCACTATCCGTACTCTTATTGCAGTTGCATCTATTCGTCAATGGCATATTTCTCAAATGGATGTCAAAAATGCGTTTTTAAATGGTGAGCTTCATGAAGAAGTCTATATGGTCCCTCCACAAGGAGTTTCTCATAATCAGGGGGAAGTGTGTAAGTTAAAAAAGCTCTTTATGGTCTTAAACAGGCTCCTCGAGCTTGGTTTGAGAAATTCTCTATTGTGATCACTTCTCTTGGTTTCTGCTCTAGTGAACATGATTCTGCACTGTTTATAAGGTCTACCACTTATGGTCGCATTATGCTTTCTTTATATGTTGATGATATGATTATTACAGGTGATGATGTTAGTGGAATCAATGAGTTGAAATTGCAGTTAGCCAAGTAGTTTGAGATGAAGGACTTGGGAACTCTTCGCTATTTCTTAGGGATTGAAGTTGCCTACTCTTCTAAAGGCTACCTTCTTTCTTAATCCAAGTACATTGCCAACATTCTTGAACAGGCTCATATTTCTGATAATATAGCAGCAGATACTCCTCTTGAGTTGAATGTGAAATATGCTCCATCGGATGGTGTTCCTTTACCAGATCCCACTTTGTACCGTACTTTGGTTGGCAGCTTGGTGTATCTTACGATTACCAGACTACAGTACATTGGGCAACTGTTCTGCGTGTTCTTCGTTATCTACGAGGAACTCAATTTTAGAGCCTTCTCTTTCCGTCATCGTCTTCATTGGTGACACCACAGATCGTAAGTCCACCACAGGATTCTGTATCTTTCTTGGAGACTCTCTTATTTCTTGGAAGAGTAAGAAACAAGACATTGTTTCTCGCTCTTCTACAGAAGCAGAGTATCGTGCTATGACATCCACTAGTGCTGAAATAATTTGGTTGCGTTGGCTTTTATCTGATATGGGTATCTCTCTTTTTGAGCCAACTCTAATGCACTGCGATAACAAGAGTGCTATTCAAATTGCTCATAACTCGGTCTTTCATGAACGCACCAAGCACATTGAGATTGATTGTCATCTTACCCGTCATTGTAATGCCCCAGATTTTGATCCAAGACATTACTTCAAAATATTTGTTTTCTTTCAAAAATGACATAATTTTTTTTAAGAAAGTAGTTCATCATGTGATCAATATAATTTCACTAGTAAATAGATTGATTTTGTTTTTATGAAATAACACAACCAAATTTTACTGGATATTATTGTTATTATTTTTGTAAAGATAATTTGCTAATTGTAGAAAATGTTCACTTATGTCCTAAAATAGAATAAATTCTCCTCAAGTGAAATAAAAACAACTCATTCAGATTTTTCCTAGCGGAAGGACCTCACCTCCGCATTTCTATTAAAAATTGACGATGAAAAGTAAATAAACTTTAAAAATGTACCACATCGGTCTTATCACTACAACATTATTTTTTAATTAAAGTACCCATTTTTCTCATGCGCATGCGCCAAGCAAACGTCAATAATAAGTTAATAAACATATAATATAAATATAAAATCTTTTTGTAATAAAAGATTTAGAGAAATTGATTTTTTTTTTATCTTTCACAGAGATGTATCAAAAGTCATAAAAGTGCATCTAAATAAATCGAGTAGCAACTCACCTTAGAGCAAATAATTAGATCACAATGTAAATAAAAATAAAATGTATGCAAGCTATGCATGCTCCTAAACATATATGATCCGGATATAACCAGCCACACAGGCGTCCACACAGAAGTCACCCATACCAATGGGGAAAATTAAACCAGCCAGACAGGCGTCCACAAAGATGCATATGATATGTCATGAAATTATAATGATGCTCGAAATTTACAAATCACTAGCCACTTAGGCAACCACAAAGAAAAGGTCATAACACAAATAACCAGCCACTTAGGAAACCACAAAGAGAGAACTATTCAAACCAAAAATCAGGAGCCACTTAGGCAACCACAAAGATAATAATATTTAAAACACAAATAACCAGCACTTAGGCAACCACAAAGATAAAAATATTCAAGGTTTAAATTTTAATCACATATGACATCAACATTTTACTCTCATGGATGCTTACAATCGAGAATCGGTAATTTTACTATCCCAAATATATAACACATAAACACGCGAATAAATATCTTAGAGTCACAAATTTCATTTTATAAACTGTAAAATTGGATTAGCCACGTGTTATTGATAGACATCAAAACTCAAATAACGAAGAATATATACAAATATAAACTTTATTTCTTCTACTATAAAATTTCTCCCAATTATTAGGCATTTAGACATACAACTCAAGGTTTGCCACTAAACACATCACTAAAATCAACTTAATCATGTTATCAAAATTAAAAATTAGAACTTTTCATCAATTCCCTCAAGACTCATATAGTATTCATAAAAATCAAAACTTTGAAATGAAATAGCACAAAAATCGAAACTTTAAATTAAAAACATCCTAACAAACATATTACTCATGAGATCATAATAAAAATCATAAATTTATAATTAAATATACCTAGACAACAGAAAAATTGTAACTTTACATCAAATATATGACAACAAGCATATTACTCATGTTATAATAATAAAAATCAAAATTTTATAATTAATTTTATCAAGGTAAACATAGAATCAACAGTTTTCTTTTAACACATCAAGACATCATATCAATATCTTACAAATTATTAATTTAATATTCGGCCTAACCTTGTGTGGAGAAAAGCCCTTACCTTGAGTGCTTTCCTTCCAGATGACACTATATATCCCTCGAAAATCTCACCAAGATGAAGGAACGAAAGTTTAGAACTTCGATCAGAATGCGAGGGAATGTGAGGATGGTTGTTTGAGTGGCTTAGAAAATATTTGAGATAAATGAAACGTTGGTAATGGCGTGTGGATGATTATGACTTCTTTTTCTCTACTGCAAGTTTAATCGTGTCCTACGAATGAGAGGTGTATGTGACTAATAAAGGAGGCGTGGAGCTGATCAGAGAGAAGGAATAATTCTCTTCATTGATTTTAATTGCACGCATGAATAAGGAATTCAATTGAAATAATACCATTCAATGACCAACCATTAAGAGTTAATTGACATTCATGTATTTATTCTTGCTAGTTACACATTTGAATGGATACAAGGGAAAGTGCACGGTTCTATAAACTAAATACTATTAAAAATAAAATATAGTTATGAAAAGTAGTGGTGTGGGTGATTCAATTTTGACTTAGTCAAAATTGACTTGGTCATTGTTCACTATAAGACAGAAATTTCTACGAGTTTTAGTTAGTTAATAATAAAAATCTCAATAATTAATTAATATAAAAATACTTCATCAAATAATTGAACATCCAAGGAATAATTATCTTACTATCATCACACTGAATTAATAAAACAGAATAAACAAAACTAAGAGTTTTAAATTAATTAATTAAAATAAAGGGTGTTACAGTCATCATCTTCAGCATGGAACCATTACACTACCATTTGTCTCCTCTTCACAAAGATGCATTCCATTAAACGTTTTCGTTTTTTGGTTGACAAACTCTCGATGTTTCATGTTAATGCATCGTCAGTTTGAGGGGAGATATTAGATAATATTATTATATATTAATAGTAAGGGTAGTTTGGACTTTTCCATTCTCTTGTATATATAGATATTGTAATCCTATCTTATTCAAGATGTTCATTTCTTTGGTTTATGAAATCCTAAAGGGTTGTTTGTCCTCCTCCTCTCTTCATCTTCCTCCCTTCTATGTTTGTCATTATTAACAATAGGGATGACAATATAAGCCACACCCACGATATCCATCGGGAAAAATTCGTTTTAATTGGGTGCGGGTGCAGATTTTTCCTGAAAGGTTTGGGGTGGTGATATTCACCCCGAACCAGCCCAGTAATTAATATTAATGTAATTTTTAAATTTTATATACATATACATATTGAATATACTTAATATTTTTTTAAATATTAAAAATTATAATTTTATCTCTATAGAAAATATTTTTATTTTATTTTATAATTGTCTAATAATAATTATTTTATTATATTAATTATAATAGATATGATTTTTAAATTTATAATTTTATATATGTATGAATGGGTGTGGGCGGGGAAACCCGAACCCCATTGTGGGCGAGGACGGGGTCTAAATTCTACCCCGATATGAAACGGGGGCGGATGCGGAGTGGAGAAAGCAAAATCCACTTCTGCCCCGCCCCGTTGTCATGCCTATATATTTGGTCACATTAACTCATGGAATAGACTATTACATTGATACAAGTAATGATAATACATATTCATGTAATGGAGTTACTGGCAGATTCATAAAAAAAATTTAATGGGACAAAAAATAGTTTATATATTTTATATATGAATTTTTATAAAATATATAATTATAATGACAACATAATTTTAAAATATATAAATTAGTTGATTAAAGAAAAACAATCTAACCCTTAAATATTGTTTGTGAGTTCTATAAAAATAATGGAGTGTATCCACAAGTAGATACAAATTAATTGATATTAATTGATTCTAAACTTAAAAAATTTAAGAAATAATAGCAAGTAAAAGAGACAAAAAAAGATATTGATGTTGCTATGTTAGGGAGGATATCATAGAATTCAGGAGAATATATTTGAAAAAGCGTGTGTGAAAATTTTGATCTGAGATACGGAGAGGACTTACAGAGGAAACTAAGAGTTAGGGTAATAAAAAATTGAATAGTGAAAAGGTAAACGTGTGTAAAGGGTGTGATGAATGAGATAAGTGTAAGCTAGTGGGCCCGATAATGAAAATAAAGTTGATTTGATAGTTTAGTACAGAGAGTTAAGGTGTATAGTAACAAAGGTGATCTCGAATTCAATTTTTTCTTTAACGTAAAAATAATATTTTTGGTTTTTATTTATGAAAATTGTGGGTCTATTAATTTTCGGGGCTTGACTGAACCGAATCGGTTTTTAGTTTGAAAAATTGAATTGAACCGATTTTCAGTTCAAAAAACCAAATCGAACTGTTTTATAAACTGGCGAACCGGTTTATTATTTTAAACCGAACCGAACTAGTTTAACTTATTTTTTTGTTTATATAGGCCAATTTTTACATAATTACCCCTAATTATTTCTAAAAAACAAATTCATTTCTAGTTTTTTCGAACTAAAAACCGGTTTGGTTCAGTTTTTTTGAACTGAAAACCGATTCGGTTCGGTTCTAGATTTAAAAAATCAGTTCAAAAACAGTTTGATTCTCAATTTTTATAAATCAGTTCAGTTCAAATACAATTCGATTCAGTTTAACTCAACAATTTCGTTCAGTTTTTGGTTTTTTTTTTAACACCCCTAAATATAATAGTATTGTTATTAAAGGAAATTTTTGTTTTCTTATGGGGGCTTGAGTCCCCAATATGCTTCAAGTGCATCTGCCACTTAACGAAGTTATTACCCATATAAAGTCTTTCATGAATCGTATGAATCAAAACCAAATTCAGGATTGACAAGTTAGTGGATTTGTGGATGATACAAGCATGTATCGATCAGTAAAAAAATATATCATCAACAATTTTATATATTTTATAATACAACCACATGAATATCAAATTTCATAAAATATGCAACACTATTCGACTCTTATACCAATTATTGAAATATTAATAGGTTATCCAAAATCATAGCATATAAATTAATATAATAATGTGTACCTTTGAGAATAGAAGAATGTTAAAATGCCAAATCCATGTGCATCCATTCTCAAGTTAAAAACAAAAAATATAACTAATATTAGAGAATGGAAGAAGCCAAAGTCAAATCCAAGTAACTGTATGGTTGAAGAATGACTTATAAAAATTGATCAGTACTACATATATAAATAATTTATTCTTTTTCTTATACCATAACATAAGAACTTCATAATTAAACGTGTTTGACTTGGAGATTTTTGAAAATTTTGAATGAAGGCAAAATACATTAAAAAAAACTCTTATTTATTGGTAGACAAAACCAGCAATACTAAGCATTTTGAGATGTCACAATAGTATCATTGTAGATCTCTCACATTACAATGTGGTTTAAGAACGAACCAATTAAAATTTGGTGGACTCATCAATGAACTTAATTTATATCAAAATGAGAGCAATCTTGAGACCGTTTAGGTATGGGTTAGTTTGGTTGAATGATGATTTATAAAATGGATTTGTACTACATATGCCAACAAGATACATGTTTTTTCGATAACTCATAACACAAAAATTTCATAGTTAAACATGCTTGACATAAAACAATTTTGAGACGATTGACCCATTTCAAATATTTTTTTAAAAGTCTATGATTAAAAATTATGAATAAAACACGTGGGGAAAGTACATGCACTTTTAAATTCTTACAGCTTTAGTGTACTAACAGAATTATAGAACAATAATTTATGATAACCCCCTAAAAACAATTACTAATCTAATCATAATTTTCAGAAAGATTGATATGTACATATTTATAGTTAATTTATTACATATCTACATGCCATTGCTTTTTAAACATGCATTTGTCAATATTTCCTTCATAACCAAACATCTTGCTCTGTTAATTGTCAAAAGGCAGAGGTAAACATGTTCTTCAAGTTCTTCCACTTGTTTCCTAAACCCAATCTCACTTTTTTTCATAACCTCCCTCACTATTTTCATGCATAATCTATCATACTTCCTTTCCAAACAAAATTTCACCATTGCCTTTTTATGTTCAACTTCATCATGAACCCTAGTTACAAGCCCACTCATTGTATCAAAGTCTCTATTCAATATGTATGTTCCCTTGGCTGCTATGTCAATTTGACCATTAATTTGACCAACAAATTCACTTCTTGGAAACTTCCAAAACATCATTACCTTAATTTTCTTTGCAACACTTTTTCTCATTGATTTCAAATGGTGAAGTAGTGATGAATGGTTATCACTAATGAGCTTGAATTCATTGTTGATAAGGTTTGAAAATGGGTTTTTTGAGAACATGATGAATGAGTCTAGCTCAAAATTTATTTGACAAAATTTATCTAGAGACTCATTATGATCATGATGATCCATAATAATGTCTAGTGTTCTTTGAATGTACATATGATTATACTTGACTTGGTTGGTGCTTTTGAGAAGATAGCTGCAAATGTGTGAAGCCTCAGCACTTATGTCAAAGTAAGTGAACATGAGTTTTTTCAGTTTTGGTATCTTTGAAAGCATTGCTGATTCAACAATCCAAGGTATTATTGTTTCTTGACTTGGTTCAAGGAGGATTTCTGAAAATATTTTCTTGTTTTGATAAATAGAAGGTTGGTTTTTAAGTAATTGAGCTTTGTTAAAGAAATCAGAATATGATTTTGTCCTTAAAGCTATGTGGTATTCCTCATGAAAGTTGGTCCTTTTTTCTGCACTTCTAAGTTCCTTTACCTCTGAAATCATAAATATAATTGTTCAATCAAATGCCAAATATAATATTATAAATAAATAAAGTTAGATTAGTGGAGGCAACAGACACACCACCATCCATCTCGTTAAAGATTTACGGTAAAATTTATATATAGTTTATCAATTATAGAATTTCAAACTTGAATCCAAATAAAATTTATATAATTTATTAATCATAGAATTTCAAACTTGAACTCAAGTCACAATGTACGTACGAAGGATATATATAGTGTTGGGTGGGATCACTCCCCAAGTGGAACCCACCAAGTTTATTAATATTATAATTATTATTGTTAAAATGAAAGAAAAAGAAAAAAAAAAAGGGGAATATATGGTTTATTGGGCTTGACCCATGTAAAGGAAAATAAAAGGAAGGAACGAGATCTCAAATCCCAAAAAGGGCAAAGGCTAACGAAAAGGCAAACAACAGTAATCGCACGCACGGCAACCAGAGAAAAGGAAAGGAATTCAGTTCCGGTGGTGGTAATAGTTTTAATTTCTCTGAGAGTTATTTTGGTATACCCACTTTAGTGGAAGGTTATTATAAGGCTATTGTTGTTGATTGATATTCCCTATTGTTATTAGGAAGGTTGATTGATATTCCCTATTGTTATTAGGAAGACTCTGGTGTACCTATTAATTATTATAGTGGAAGTTTTTACTGGACAAGGTCCCGTGGTTTTTATTCTCTCAATTTGAGGGAAGTTTTCCACGTTAAAAATTGTGTTTGTCTCATTTAATTTTCTGCCAATTATTACTTTCTGTTTGGCCATTTATCTGCACAGGTGGGGGAAAATATTCCGCATTATTGAGATAGTTATTTCTAATTATCTCTGGTTTTTCCCAACAAAGTGGTATCAGAGCTTGGTTGATTTGATTTGTGCATTTAAATGGAAGAGGAAAATAAAGGTCCGAATATGATTAAGCTCAATTCTTCTAATTATACACTTTGGAAGACTCTCATGGAAGGCATGCTATACAGTAAAGATCTGTATGATCCTATTGAGGGTGACACTGCTAAACCCACAGATAAATCTGATGCTGATTGGAAGAAGATGAATAGAAAGGCAGTGGCGTTGATTAGACAATGGTTAGATCTGAGTGTATATCCACATGTTGAAACTGAAATAGATGCTAACAAGATGTGGGAAAAATTAAAAGAGTTGTATGAACGAAAGAATGTGCAAAATAAAGCATTCTTGATTCGGAAGCTGGTGAATATGAAATACAAAGATGGGGATTCAATGGCAGAACATATGAGTATTTTTCAGAATACGGTGAATCAGTTGACAACCGCTGAAATTAAATTAGATGATGAGTTGCAAGCATTGTTATTGTTGAGTTCCTTGCCTGATAATTGGGAAGTCCTTGTTGTGACATTGACCAATTCAGCTCCAAGTGGAAAGCTAAAAATGTCAACAGTTAAAGAGAGTATGTTGAATGAAGAAGCTCGAAGAAAGGAACGTGGTTTGATTGGTTCTTCCTCAAAGTCAGAAGCACTAGTTACAGAGTCACGGGGGAGAAGTCAATCTAGAAACTTCCATAGAGGTGACAACTCTGAAAGTCGTAGCAAGTCAAGAAGCAAGTCGAGGACTAGAAAAGAAGTGATATGCTATCATTGTGGCAAAGCAGGTCACATAAAAAGAAATTGCAGGTTCCTTAAGAGAGATCAATCAAGGGAAAGAGATGAAGACAAAGAGAAGAAAAATGATAAAGATACAACAGCAGTTGCATCTGTTAGTAATGTCTACATTGTTTGTGATGATAATTCCATAAACCTTGCATGTCAGGATTCAACTTGGATTATTGATTCGGGTGCCTCATATCATGTTACTCCTAGGCGTGATTTCTTCTCATCTTACAGTGTTGGTGATTTTGGCATGGTAAAAATGGGAGATGAAGGAGTATGTAAAATTATTGGTATGGGAGATGTTTGGGTTGAAACAGGGATTGGTTGCAAGCTTTAGTTGAAGAATGTTAGACATGTTCCTGATATTCGTCTCAATTTGATTTCAGTGAAAGCCTTGGATATTGAGGGTTATCACACTTACTTTGGTGGTGGTGGTATATGTAAAATCACCAAAGGGTCCCTAGTGGTTGCAAAGGATCAAAGTTCCACTTCTCTTTATAGGATGCCTACGAAGCTATGCAATGAAGAAGTGAATGCAATTGAAGACGCCTCTTCTGATTTATGGCATATGCGCCTTGGTCACTTGAGTGAGAAAGGACTCAATATACTTGCGAAGAAAAATTTTCTTCCTGTGAAATGTACGTCTCTAAAAACTTGCACTCATTGTTTTGCTGGAAAACAACATAGAGTTTCCTTTCATAATACTGGTCCTCATAGGAGGCAAAATATTCTTGATTTAGTTCATACTGATGTTTGTATGATGGATAGTAAATCTCTTGGTGGTGCATCGTATTTTGTTACTTTTATTGACGACCACTCTAGAAAAGTGTGGGCATTTCCTTTGAAATCTAAAGACCAGGTACTTGGAGTCTTCAAGCATTTTCATGCAAGTGTTGAAAGAGAAAAGGGAAGAAAATTGAAATGTGTTCGGTCAGATAATGGTGGTGAATACAGAGGTCCGTTTGAAGAGTATTGTAGAGAACATGGAATCAGGTTTGAGAAAACGGTTCCAAAGACACCTCAGCATAATGGTGTTGCAGAGAGAATGAATCGTACTATTAATGACAGAATCAGATGTATCCTCTCTCATGCAAAATTATCGAAATCCTTTTGGGGTGAAGCAATGAAAACTGCAGTGGATTTGATCAATCTTTCTCCTTCTATTCCACTTGATGGTGATGTTCCAAATAGAGTTTGGACGGGGAAAAATGTCTTTTACCGTCATTTGAAAGTGTTTGGCTGCAGATGTTTTGTTCACGTTCCAAGAGATGAGAGGTCCAAACTTGATAGTAAATCCAAACAGTGTATATTCGTCGGTTATGGTGATGAAGAATTTGGTTATAGATTGTGGGATCCGGTTGACAAGAAAATTATTAGAAGTCGAGATGTGATATTTCTTGAAGACCAAACTATTAAAGATTTTGATAAAACTGAGAAACAGAAACCAAATTCCAGAAGTTACATTGATGTTGCGCCTATGCCCCCTGCAGAAACTTTTGTTGATGGGGGAGATATACAGGTAGATGATGAGAATGTAACTGATGATCATGTGCCTCACCAAGATGAGCAGGTACCAGCTGAGCCACTAGACGAGTTTGAGTTGAGAAGATCTACTAGAGAACGTCAACCTTCTCAAAGATATCCTCCACACGAGTATGTGATGATCACTGATAGTGGAGAGCCAGAGTACTATCAAGAAGCTATTACAAATGTTGATAAAGAAAAGTGGTTGAAGGCCATGCAGGAAGAGATGAATTCCTTGCATGAGAATCACACATTTGATTTGGTTAAGTTGCCTAATGGCAGAAAAGCACTCAAGAACAAATGGGTATACAAGATAAAGGCAGAAGAGAATAGTTCTCAACCAAGATACAAAGCAAGATTGGTTGTGAAAGGTTTTAATCAAAGAAAAGGTATTGACTTTGATGAAATTTTTTCACCTGTGGTGAAGATGTCCTCTATCCGAGTTGTGCTTGGGTTAGCAGCTAGCTTAAACCTAGAAGTTGAACAACTTGATGTGAAAACTGCATTCCTTCATGGTGATTTGGAGGAAGAGATCTATATGGAGCAACCAGAGGGTTTTGAAGTCAAAGGTAAAGAGAAACTTGTGTGTAAATTGAAGAAAAGCTTGTATGGGCTCAAGCAAGCACCCAGACAATGGTACAAGAAATTTGATTCTTTAATGGAGAAACATGGGTACGGTAAAACTACTTCTGACCATTGTGTGTTTGTCAAGAAATTCTCTGATGGTGATTATATTATTCTCTTATTATATGTGGATGACATGTTGATTGTTGGTCATGACACTAAAAAGATTCAATCTTTAAAGAAAGATTTGAACAAGTCTTTTGCAATGAAAGACTTGGGTCCTGCAAAGCAAATTTTGGGCATGAGAATTACTCGTGATAGGAAGAATAATAAATTGTGGTTATCTCAACACAATTACATTGAGAAGGTGTTAGAGAGGTTTAACATGAGCAATTGTAAACCTGTCAGTACTCCACTTGCTACTCATTTTAAATTGAATTCTGATCAATGTCCTACAAGTGAGAAAGACAAAGAAGAGATGAAGAAGGTTCCTTATGCATCCGCAGTTGGTAGTTTGATGTATGCTATGGTATGCACAAGGCCAGATATTGCTCATGCAGTTGGAGTTGTTAGTCGGTTTCTCTCTAATCCTGGTAAAAATCATTGGCAAGCAGTGAAGTGGATTCTCAGATACCTTAGAGGCACTTCCAAAGTGTGTTTATGTTATGGAGGTGGTGAACCTGTGTTGGATGGCTACACAGATGCAGATATGGCAGGTGATATTGATTCTAGAAAATCTACTTCTGGTTATATGATGACGTTTGCAGGGGGAGCTGTGTCTTGGCAATCAAGATTACAAAAGTGTGTTGCTTTATCTACTACTGAAGCTGAGTACATTGCAGCAACTGAAGCTTCCAAAGAACTCTTGTGGATGAAGAAATTCCTGCATGAGTTAGGCCTCAAGCAAGATAAGTTTGTGTTATTCTGCGACAGTCAGAGTGCAATCTATCTTAGCAAGAATCCGACTTTTCATGCAAAGTCGAAGCATATTGAGGTGCGGTATCATTGGATACGAGACGCACTGGAAATGAAATCATTTCTAATTGAGAAGATTCATACTGATGAGAATGGTTCAGATATGATGACGAAGACCTTGCCTGTGTCAAAGATGATATACTGTAGAAAGAATGCAGGCATGGTTGAGCAGTACCTTCCCACTTGAGTCGTGAGGGGGAGATTTGTTGGGTGGGATCACTCCCCAAGTGGAACCCACCAAGTTTATTAATATTATAATTATTATTATTAAAATGAAAGAAAAAGAAAAAAAAGGAATATATGGTTTATTGGGCTTGACCCATGTAAAGGAAAATAAAAGGAAGGAACGGGATCTCAAATCCCTAAGGGCAAAGGCTAACGAAAAGGCAAACAACAGTAACCGCACGCACGGCAACCAGAGAAAAGGAAAGGAATTCAGTTCCGGTGGTGGTAATAGTTTTACTTTCTCTGAGAGTTATTTTGGTATACCCACTTTAGTGGAAGGTTATTATAAGGCTATTGTTGTTGATTGATATTCCCTATTGTTATTAGGAAGGTTGATTGATATTCCCTATTGTTATTAGGAAGACTCTGGTGTACCCATTAATTATTATAGTGGAAGTTTTTACTGGACAAGGTCCCGTGGTTTTTATTCTCTCAATTTGAGGGAAGTTTTCCACGTTAAAAATTGTGTTTGTCTCATTTAATTTTCTGCCAATTATTACTTTCTGTTTGGCCATTTATCTGCACAGGTGGGGGAAAATATTCCGCATTATTGAGATAGTTATTTCTAATTATCTCTGGTTTTTTCCCAACAAAGTGGTATCTAGAGCTTGGTTGATTTAATTTGTGCATTTAAATGGAAGAGGAAAATAAAGGTCCGAATATGATTAAGCTCAATTCTTCTAATTATACACTTTGGAAGACTCTCATGGAAGACATGCTATACAGTAAAGATCTGTATGATCCTATTGAGGGTGACACTGCTAAACCCACAGATAAATCTGATGCTGATTGGAAGAAGATGAATAGAAAGGCAGTGGCGTTGATTAGACAATGGTTAGATCTGAGTGTATATCCACATGTTGAAACTGAAATAGATGCTAACAAGATGTGGGAAAAATTAAAAGAGTTGTATGAACGAAAGAATGTGCAAAATAAAGCATTCTTGATTCGGAAGCTGGTGAATATGAAATACAAAGATGGGGATTCAATGGCAGAACATATGAGTATTTTTCAAAATACGGTGAATCAGTTGACAACCGCTGAAATTAAATTAGATGATGAGTTGCAAGCATTGTTATTGTTGAGTTCCTTGCCTGATAATTGGGAAGTCCTTGTTGTGACATTGACCAATTCAGCTCCAAGTGGAAAGCTAAAAATGTCAACAGTTAAAGAGAGTATGTTGAATGAAGAAGCTCGAAGAAAGGAACGTGGTTTGATTGGTTCTTCCTCAAAGTCAGAAGCACTAGTTACAGAGTCACGGGGGAGAAGTCAATCTAGAAACTTCCATAGAGGCGACAACTCTGAAAGTCGTAGCAAGTCAAGAAGCAAGTCGAGGACTAGAAAAGAAGTGATATGCTATCATTGTGGCAAAGCAGGTCACATAAAAAGAAATTGCAGGTTCCTTAAGAGAGATCAATCAAGGGAAAGAGATGAAGACAAAGAGAAGAAAAATGATAAAGATACAACAGCAGTTGCATCTGTTAGTAATGTCTACATTGTTTGTGATGATAATTCCATAAACCTTGCATGTCAGGATTCAACTTGGATTATTGATTCGGGTGCCTCATATCATGTTACTCCTAGGCGTGATTTCTTCTCATCTTACAGTGTTGGTGATTTTGGCATGGTAAAAATGGGAGATGAAGGAGTATGTAAAATTATTGGTATGGGAGATGTTTGGGTTGAAACAGGGATTGGTTGCAAGCTTTAGTTGAAGAATGTTAGACATGTTCCTGATATTCGTCTCAATTTGATTTCAGTGAAAGCCTTGGATATTGAGGGTTATCACACTTACTTTGGTGGTGGTGGTATATGTAAAATCACCAAAGGGTCCCTAGTGGTTGCAAAGGATCAAAGTTCCACTTCTCTTTATAGGATGCCTACGAAGCTATGCAATGAAGAAGTGAATGCAATTGAAGACGCCTCTTCTGATTTATGGCATATGCGCCTTGGTCACTTGAGTGAGAAAGGACTCAATATACTTGCGAAGAAAAACTTTCTTCCTGTGAAAGGTACGCCTCTAAAAACCTGCACTCATTGTTTTGCTGGAAAACAACATAGAGTTTCCTTTCATAATACTGGTCCTCATAGGAGGCAAAATATTCTTGATTTAGTTCATACTGATGTTTGTATGATGGATAGTAAATCTCTTGGTGGTGCATCGTATTTTGTTACTTTTATTGACGACCACTCTAGAAAAGTGTGGGCATTTCCTTTGAAATCTAAAGACCAGGTACTTGGAGTCTTCAAGCATTTTCATGCAAGTGTTGAAAGAGAAAAGGGAAGAAAATTGAAATGTGTTCGGTCAGATAATGGTGGTGAATACAGAGGTCCGTTTGAAAAGTATTGTAGAGAACATGGAATCAGGTTTGAGAAAACGGTTCCAAAGACACCTCAACATAATGGTGTTGCAGAGAGAATGAATCGTACTATTAATGACAGAATCAGATGTATCCTCTCTCATGCAAAATTATCGAAATCCTTTTGGGGTGAAGCAATGAAAACTGCAGTGGATTTGATCAATCTTTCTCCTTCTATTCCACTTGATGGTGATGTTCCAAATAGAGTTTGGACGGGGAAAAATGTCTTTTACCGTCATTTGAAAGTGTTTGGCTGCAGATGTTTTGTTCACGTTCCAAGAGATGAGAGGTCCAAACTTGATAGTAAATCCAAACAGTGTATATTCGTCGGTTATGGTGATGAAGAATTTGGTTATAGATTGTGGGATCCGGTTGACAAGAAAATTATTAGAAGTCGAGATGTGATATTTCTTGAAGACCAAACTATTGAAGATTTTGATAAAACTGAGAAACAGAAACCAAATTCCAGAAGTTACATTGATGTTGCGCATATGCCCCCTGCAGAAACTTTTGTTGATGGGGGAGATATACAGGTAGATGATGAGAATGTAACTGATGATCATGTGCCTCACCAAGATGAGCAGGTACCAGCTGAGCCACTAGACGAGTTTGAGTTAAGAAGATCTACTAGAGAACGTCAACCTTCTCAAAGATATCCTCCACACGAGTATGTGATGATCACTGATAGTGGAGAGCCAGAGTACTATCAAGAAGCTATTACAAATGTTGATAAAGAAAAGTGGTTGAAGGCCATGCAGGAAGAGATGAATTCCTTGCATGAGAATCACACATTTGATTTGGTTAAGTTGCCTAATGGCAGAAAAGCACTCAAGAACAAATGGGTATACAAGATAAAGACAGAAGAGAATAGTTCTCAACCAAGATACAAAGCAAGATTGGTTGTGAAAGGTTTTAATCAAAGAAAAGGTATTGACTTTGATGAAATTTTTTCACCTGTGGTGAAGATGTCCTCTATCCGAGTTGTGCTTGGGTTAGCAGCTAGCTTAAACCTAGAAGTTGAACAACTTGATGTGAAAACTGCATTCCTTCATGGTGATTTGGAGGAAGAGATCTATATGGAGCAACCAGAGGGTTTCGAAGTCAAAGGTAAAGAGAAACTTGTGTGTAAATTGAAGAAAAGCTTGTATGGGCTCAAGCAAGCACCCAGACAATGGTACAAGAAATTTGATTCTTTCATGGAGAAACATGGGTACGGTAAAACTACTTCTGACCATTGTGTGTTTGTCAAGAAATTCTCTGATGGTGATTATATTATTCTCTTATTATATGTGGATGACATGTTGATTGTTGGTCATGACACTAAAAAGATTCAATCTTTAAAGAAAGATTTGAACAAGTCTTTTGCAATGAAAGACTTGGGTCCTGCAAAGCAAATTTTGGGCATGAGAATTACTCGTGATAGGAAGAATAATAAATTGTGGTTATCTCAACACAATTACATTGAGAAGGTGTTAGAGAGGTTTAACATGAGCAATTGTAAACCTGTCAGTACTCCACTTGCTACTCATTTTAAATTGAATTCTAATCAATGTCCTACAAGTGAGAAAGACAAAGAAGAGATGAAGAAGGTTCCTTATGCATCCGCAGTTGGTAGTTTGATGTATGCTATGGTATGCACAAGGCCAGATATTGCTCATGCAGTTGGAGTTGTTAGTCGGTTTCTCTCTAATCCTGGTAAAGATCATTGGCAAGCAGTGAAGTGGATTCTCAGATACCTTAGAGGCACTTCCAAAGTGTGTTTATGTTATGGAGGTGGTGAACCTGTGTTGGATGGCTACACAGATGCAGATATGGCAGGTGATATTGATTCTAGAAAATCTACTTCTGGTTATATGATGACGTTTGCAGGCGGAGCTGTGTCTTGGCAATCAAGATTACAAAAGTGCGTTGCTTTATCTACTACTGAAGCTGAGTACATTGCAGCAACTGAAGCTTCCAAAGAACTCTTGTGGATGAAGAAATTCCTGCATGAGTTAGGCCTCAAGCAAGATAAGTTTGTGTTATTCTGCGACAGTCAGAGTGCAATCCATCTTAGCAAGAATCCGACTTTTCATGCAAAGTCGAAGCATATTGAGGTGCGGTATCATTGGATACGAGACGCACTGGAAATGAAATCATTTCTAATTGAGAAGATTCATACTGATGAGAATGGTTCAGATATGATGACGAAGACCTTGCCTGTGTCAAAGATGATATACTGTAGAAAGAATGCAGGCATGGTTGAGCAGTACCTTCCCACTTGAGTCGTGAAGGGGAGATTTGTTGGGTGGGATCACTCCCCAAGTGGAACCCACCAAGTTTATTAATATTATAATTATTATTATTAAAATGAAAGAAAAAGAAAAAAAAAAGGAATATATGGTTTATTGGGCTTGACCCATGTAAAGGAAAATAAAAGGAAGGAACGGGATCTCAAATCCCTAAGGGCAAAGGCTAACGAAAAGGCAAACAACAGTAACCGCACGCACGACAACCAGAGAAAAGGAAAGGAATTCAGTTCCGGTGGTGGTAATAGTTTTACTTTCTCTGAGAGTTATTTTGGTATACCCACTTTAGTGGAAGGTTATTATAAGGCTATTGTTGTTGATTGATATTCCCTATTGTTATTAGGAAGGTTGATTGATATTCCCTATTGTTATTAGGAAGACTCTGGTGTACCCATTAATTATTATAGTGGAAGTTTTTACTGGACAAGGTCCCGTGGTTTTTATTCTCTCAATTTGAGGGAAGTTTTCCACGTTAAAAATTGTGTTTGTCTCATTTAATTTTCTGCCAATTATTACTTTCTGTTTGGCCATTTATCTGCACAGGTGGGGGAAAATATTCCGCATTATTGAGATAGTTATTTCTAATTATCTCTGGTTTTTTCCCAACAAAGTGGTATCTAGAGCTTGGTTGATTTAATTTGTGCATTTAAATGGAAGAGGAAAATAAAGGTCCGAATATGATTAAGCTCAATTCTTCTAATTATACACTTTGGAAGACTCTCATGGAAGACATGCTATACAGTAAAGATCTGTATGATCCTATTGAGGGTGACACTGCTAAACCCACAGATAAATCTGATGCTGATTGGAAGAAGATGAATAGAAAGGCAGTGGCGTTGATTAGACAATGGTTAGATCTGAGTGTATATCCACATGTTGAAACTGAAATAGATGCTAACAAGATGTGGGAAAAATTAAAAGAGTTGTATGAACGAAAGAATGTGCAAAATAAAGCATTCTTGATTCGGAAGCTGGTGAATATGAAATACAAAGATGGGGATTCAATGGCAGAACATATGAGTATTTTTCAGAATACGGTGAATCAGTTGACAACCGCTGAAATTAAATTAGATGATGAGTTGCAAGCATTGTTATTGTTGAGTTCCTTGCCTGATAATTGGGAAGTCCTTGTTGTGACATTGACCAATTCAGCTCCAAGTGGAAAGCTAAAAATGTCAACAGTTAAAGAGAGTATGTTGAATGAAGAAGCTCGAAGAAAGGAACGTGGTTTGATTGGTTCTTCCTCAAAGTCAGAAGCACTAGTTACTGAGTCACGGGGGAGAAGTCAATCTAGAAACTTCCATAGAGGCGACAACTCTGAAAGTCGTAGCAAGTCAAGAAGCAAGTCGAGGACTAGAAAAGAAGTGATATGCTATCATTGTGGCAAAGCAGGTCACATAAAAAGAAATTGCAGGTTCCTTAAGAGAGATCAATCAAGGGAAAGAGATGAAGACAAAGAGAAGAAAAATGATAAAGATACAACAGCAGTTGCATCTGTTAGTAATGTCTACATTGTTTGTGATGATAATTCCATAAACCTTGCATGTCAGGATTCAACTTGGATTATTGATTCGGGTGCCTCATATCATGTTACTCCTAGGCGTGATTTCTTCTCATCTTACAGTGTTGGTGATTTTGGCATGGTAAAAATGGGAGATGAAGGAGTATGTAAAATTATTGGTATGGGAGATGTTTGGGTTGAAACAGGGATTGGTTGCAAGCTTCAGTTGAAGAATGTTAGACATGTTCCTGATATTCGTCTCAATTTGATTTCAGTGAAAGCCTTGGATATTGAGGGTTATCACACTTACTTTGGTGGTGGTGGTATATGTAAAATCACCAAAGGGTCCCTAGTGGTTGCAAAGGATCAAAGTTCCACTTCTCTTTATAGGATGCCTACAAAGCTATACAATGAAGAAGTGAATGCAATTGAAGACGCCTCTTCTGATTTATGGCATATGCGCCTTGGTCACTTGAGTGAGAAAGGACTCAATATACTTGCGAAGAAAAATTTTCTTCCTGTGAAAGGTACGTCTCTAAAAACTTGCACTCATTGTTTTGCTGGAAAACAACATAGAGTTTCCTTTCATAATATTGGTCCTCATAGGAGGCAAAATATTCTTGATTTAGTTCATACTGATGTTTGTATGATGGATAGTAAATCTCTTGGTGGTGCATCGTATTTTGTTACTTTTATTGACGACCACTCTAGAAAAGTGTGGGCATTTCCTTTGAAATCTAAAGACCAGGTACTTGGAGTCTTCAAGCATTTTCATGCAAGTGTTGAAAGAGAAAAGGGAAGAAAATTGAAATGTGTTCGGTCAGATAACGGTGGTGAATACAGAGGTCCGTTTGAAGAGTATTGTAGAGAACATGGAATCAGGTTTGAGAAAACGGTTCCAAAGACACCTCAACATAATGGTGTTGCAGAGAGAATGAATCGTACTATTAATGACAGAATCAGATGTATCCTCTCTCATGCAAAATTATCGAAATCCTTTTGGGGTGAAGCAATGAAAACTGCAGTGGATTTGATCAATCTTTCTCCTTCTATTCCACTTGATGGTGATGTTCCAAATAGAGTTTGGACGGGGAAAAATGTCTTTTACCGTCATTTGAAAGTGTTTGGCTGCAGATGTTTTGTTCACGTTCCAAGAGATGAGAGGTCCAAACTTGATAGTAAATCCAAACAATGTATATTCGTCGGTTATGGTGATGAAGAATTTGGTTATAGATTGTGGGATCCGGTTGACAAGAAAATTATTAGAAGTCGAGATGTGATATTTCTTGAAGACCAAACTATTGAAGATTTTGATAAAGCTGAGAAACAGAAACCAAATTCCAGAAGTTACATTGATGTTGCGCCTATGCCCCCTACAGAAACTTTTGTTGATGGGGGAGATATACAGGTAGATGATGAGAATGTAACTGATGATCATGTGCCTTACCAAGATGAGCAGGTACCAGCTGAGCCACTAGACGAGTTTGAGTTGAGAAGATCTACTAGAGAACGTCAACCTTCTCAAAGATATCCTCCACACGAGTATGTGATGATCACTGATAGTGGAGAGCCAGAGTACTATCAAGAAGCTATTACAAATGTTGATAAAGAAAAGTGGTTGAAGGCCATGCAGGAAGAGATGAATTCCTTGCATGAGAATCACACATTTGATTTGGTTAAGTTGCCTAATGGCAGAAAAGCACTCAAGAACAAATGGGTATACAAGATAAAGGCAGAAGAGAATAGTTCTCAACCAAGATACAAAGCAAGATTGGTTGTAAAAGGTTTTAATCAAAGAAAAGGTATTGACTTTGATGAAATTTTTTCACCTGTGGTGAAGATGTCCTCTATCCGAGTTGTGCTTGGGTTAGCAGCTAGCTTAAACCTAGAAGTTGAACAACTTGATGTGAAAACTGCATTCCTTCATGGTGATTTGGAGGAAGAGATCTATATGGAGCAACCAGAGGGTTTCGAAGTCAAAGGTAAAGAGAAACTTGTGTGTAAATTGAAGAAAAACTTGTATGGGCTCAAGCAAGCACCCCGACAATGGTACAAGAAATTTGATTCTTTCATGGAGAAACATGGGTACGGTAAAACTACTTCTGACCATTGTGTGTTTGTCAAGAAATTCTCTGATGGTGATTATATTATTCTCTTATTATATGTGGATGACATGTTGATTGTTGGTCATGACACTAAAAAGATTCAATCTTTAAAGAAAGATTTGAACAAGTCTTTTGCAATGAAAGACTTGGGTCCTGCAAAGCAAATTTTGGGCATGAGAATTACTCGTGATAGGAAGAATAATAAATTGTGGTTATCTCAACACAATTACATTGAGAAGGTGTTAGAGAGGTTTAACATGAGCAATTGTAAACCTGTCAGTACTCCACTTGCTACTCATTTTAAATTGAATTCTGATCAATGTCCTACAAGTGAGAAAGACAAAGAAGAGATGAAGAAGGTTCCTTATGCATCCGCAGTTGGTAGTTTGATGTATGCTATGGTATGCACAAGGCCAGATATTGCTCATGCAGTTGGAGTTGTTAGTCGGTTTCTCTCTAATCCTAGTAAAGATCATTGGCAAGCAGTGAAGTGGATTCTCAGATACCTTAGAGGCACTTCCAAAGTGTGTTTATGTTATGGAGGTGGTGAACCTGTGTTGGATGGCTACACAGATGCAGATATGGCAGGTGATATTTGTTCTAGAAAATCTACTTCTGGTTATATGATGACGTTTGCAGGGGGAGCTGTGTCTTGGCAATCAAGATTACAAAAGTGCGTTGCTTTATCTACTACTGAAGCTGAGTACATTGCAGCACTGAAGCTTCCAAAGAACTCTTGTGGATGAAGAAATTCCTGCATGAGTTAGGCCTCAAGCAAGATAAGTTTGTGTTATTCTGCAACAGTCAGAGTGCAATCCATTTTAGCAAGAATCCGACTTTTCATGCAAAGTTGAAGCATATTGAGGTGCGGTATCATTGGATACGAGACGCACTGGAAATGAAATCATTTCTAATTGAGAAGATTCATACTGATGAGAATGGTTCAGATATGATGACGAAGACCTTGCCTGTGTCAAAGATGATATACTGTAGAAAGAATGCAGGCATAGTTGAGCAGTACCTTCCCACTTGAGTCGTGAGGGGGAGATTTGTTGGGTGGGATCACTCCCCAAGTGGAACCCACCAAGTTTATTAATATTATAATTATTATTATTAAAATGAAAGAAAAAGAAAAAAAAAGGGAATATATGGTTTATTGGGCTTGACCCATGTAAAGGAAAATAAAAGGAAGGAACGAGATCTCAAATCCCAAAAAGGGCAAAGGCTAACGAAAAGGCAAACAACAGTAACCGCACGCACGGCAACCAGAGAAAAGGAAAGGAATTCAGTTCCGGTGGTGGTAATAGTTTTACTTTCTCTGAGAGTTATTTTGGTATACCCACTTTAGTGGAAGGTTATTATAAGGCTATTGTTGTTGATTGATATTCCCTATTGTTATTAGGAAGGTTGATTGATATTCCCTATTGTTATTAGGAAGACTCTGGTGTACCCATTAATTATTATAGTGGAAGTTTTTACTGGACAAGGTCCCGTGGTTTTTATTCTCTCAATTTGAGGGAAGTTTTCCACGTTAAAAATTGTGTTTGTCTCATTTAATTTTCTGTCAATTATTACTTTCTGTTTGGCCATTTATCTGCAGAGGTGGGGAAAAATATTCCGCATTATTGAGATAGTTATTTCTAATTATCTCTGGTTTTACCCAACATATAGTGCCAAATAATACATATGGATTTATTTAATGCCTTTGTATGTATTACTCATTCACTTATTTTTGTTATTTTTATTTTGAGTTTCTATTGAATAAACAATTCATATTTAATTTATTTTAAGTTCAAAAATTCTAAATTTTTGTAATTTATTTATAATATTCTAAATATGCATGTAAAAGTTATTAAAAAAATTAAAAAATTATAAGATAATTAAACAAGTTTCGTTTCATCAGAGATCAAATTATTTGTCAGATGATTTTGTAGAATTAAAAAATGTATTTTTTTATCATAGATAAAATACTAAAGAAAAATGTCTTGTTTTTTTTATAAAGATTAAAAACTAAATTTTGATAATTAACTGAAATGAAGAGTATGTTTTCCGTTACAAAGAAACTATACAAACACAAGCCCATTTGGCAACTACACAAGTCAAAAAACATAAAATTGGACAACTACACAATTCGAAACTTTATAATAACATTTTCCCTTAATTAGATAAACCAGCAAAAGGACAATTAATGTTAATCTTTAACTTCAAAGCTTTATTCTTAATATTCTCCTTTTTAAAATTGAATTGAGGCAGAAATTGGTTAAAATAAGCACAAGTTTGGTACAAGAAGTTTAAGCTATAACCAGACACGTGGCATATGAATTCTAAAGAAGACTAAATAAAATGCTGATACAATAAGAACATATACCTTGGCTGGGCATTAAATCTCTTAATGTTGCCGACATAGTGAATTGGTCAATCTTATGAACAAACTTGATGTAGTAAAGCTAATTAGAAAGGAAGCTAATAATTATGTGAACAAACGAGGTACTTGATCAATCATTTGCGTCCTATAAATGATATATGTATATATAGTGATTAATCTTGCCTTGTATTCCTTTGTAAGAAAAAACAATATTAATGAATCAATTATCCGCCAAGAGACTAATATAAAATATCTAGATAATATCTAGAAGTTGATGAATGTTTTCATTTTGCTTATATAATTGTACCACTCGTGGTCGTTACAATAATTCAAGTTTAAGCTTATATACTTTTCCAAGTTTGTTAGGCAAGGTTTTAATGTTGATTTTTAAATAAATAAAAACAATATTCCTTCTGTTAAATTAATAAAAATTACATTGAGAACAATACAATTTAAAGTCGTTAACTAAAAATGATAAATCAATGAAAAAACTCACAACACTTATGTTAATAGTATAAAACGGCATAATGAAGAAAACTTACAAATACGACAAAATTAAGGTGTTCAAAATAAATATGATTTTAAAACTCTAACATTGAAAATGTCAAAATCATTGATTGAATTTGAATCTGCACTTGATTGAAAGTGAATCGATCAATCTAAAACAAACAAACACCACAACAAACAGGAAACCAAATACCACACTAGAACGGAAAATCAAACACCACGCGAGAACATAAAAAATTAAATATATTATATATATATATATATATATGACAAACGCTTACTTAATTAAAAGAAGAAATCATAGTGTCAAAGGATTAATTTTAAACTAAAAAATAACTTTAAATTACTCCTATCTGATCAATGAAGAGCTAAGAAAAAAAAGAAAAAGGTTGGGGCGATCACAGTTCTCATAACATTCTCAACTCTAATGCTCAAACTTGACACCCATTGTCTTATTTTCCTCGGTTTTTTATTCTTTTTCATTTGCTTCTTTTTCTCTAGACGTTTTACCTTTATTTTAGTTACATGATTTTCAAGCTTACACCACTTCATATTTTACATGATTAATAAAAAATAGTTCAAAGTAATAATAAAATAATTTCAAATGTAATATTTGATGCATGATAAATTGTTATTATTATTTTAATGTATATAATATAATTTTGAGTCAGTTTTACTCACAAACATATCTATGAGATTAAAATAGAGTTTTAGCAAAGAGTTGCCTTCTCAAGGTTGTTTGCAGTGTCGTAGCATAAAGATGTATTTGTAGATCTCGGATGTTGGGAGAGTGGTGTTTGGGCGTGAGAGTTTAGGTAAAGAATGATGTTCTTTTGCATGTAAAAAAGTAGTGTTGGTGGCCACACTAGTGGAAAAATGGGATTTTAGATTAGTATTTCATATCGGGTAACATAGACCTAAGAGTTCTATGGGAGGAAGGCTATAGTGTTAAGGGACTTGTGTGGGTATCGTGTTAAAAGGCCAGAACGTGTGTCTTACATGTGAAGAAAGTACACACTATAATCAATTGAAACATATGGAAGGGTGTATCTTGGGCATTGAAAGTTTCTAAGAAACAATTACCCATATTGTAGATTGTGGAAAGCTTTTAATGGACAACAAGACAATGGTGTTGCTCCAAATCCCTTAACTAAAGAGGAAGTATATCAATGACAAAAACACGTTAATGTTAGCTTTGGAAAAAACCAATAGTAGGCTGCTATGAAAAATATATGGAAGAAGAGGTCAATGTTCTTTGATCTACCATATTAGTCTAGCCTTGATGTAAGACATTGTATTGATGTGATGCATGTGGAAAAAATTATCTAATATCTCCGATGACTACATCAACACCTTTGATAAAGTCAACGACTTTGAAGAAGTCAATGTTATTATGAGAGTAAACTATCTAATGACAGTTAATTCTCTGAGAAGCTAGCTATGTGCATCATCTTATTATCATTGAGAGTCTGCATGTTCCAATGGTCTGTAAGATAGTGCTCTAACTATCCTATCCTCTGATCCCGTACCACTCTGCTTACTCTGATTACATTCAAGTTACGTGGAGTGATTACTGGGATTTAGTTTTGAGCTCAACGGATAAATTTATCTTCAATAATTCAATTGGTGAAACCCATGAAGATACAAGTTGTATTTCTAAATGAAAGTACACAGACCTTACCGTGAAGAACTCTATAAAAGAACATGCTTCCTTACTTGAGAATGTAGGAGAACACACCATAATTACACGCAACACAACAAGCGCTACAACATTCCACAATCATTCAAAATTTATCTAAGTGTTGAGAAATAATTTTTTTAAAGTAATACATTGTAAACGAACTCTTGAGAGAGATATTTTAGAAAAATTCAATCTCATTCATTTGTAACCTAGTCTTATAGTGGTTGTTTTTCCTCAACGGTCTATAGGTGCAAACTGGAAGTTGATAAGACATAACTGGTTGAGGTTAAATGTTGTAATTCTGTTTAAATTGGAGAAAATCCTTTAGGGTGAAGGGACTATACATAATTACCAGTTTGGTGGTGAATCAGTATAAATCTCTGTGTGATTTACTTTTTTTTTTTATTCAGTATGAGTTTTTAATTACCAAATTTATCAAAAATAAATATTTAAAACTGTAAAACACAATTCAAACCCCCCAATTTCTTGTATTTTTCGACCTTCACTGTCATCTACAAATAGCTCATGATGGAATGAAGTGGAAACACCACCAGCAGATAACCTAAGATTTCCTCTAGAACCAAGATTTGTATTAAATTTAATGGTCGGAAAGGTCAACCCGCTAGCTTATAGCTAATAGGTTATAGTTTACAAGCTCATTTTGACAAAAAAATAGCTTTGTTTGGTAAAAACATAACCTTATAATTTTATAACAATTTTTTATAAGTTTATAGTGTATTTTGAAATGCTACTTCAAATAGTAATTGAATTTATAGTTTAATTTATTATTTTTTATTCTATTTTTATCCTTATTATTTTAGTTAAAATCTATTATTGCCATTTCATTACAATTTATTTTATTTTAAAATAAATTAAGAATGTTATAAATTAAAATCCATTTCACCTTCAAATAGTAATTGAATTTATAGTTTATTATTTGTTATTCTATTTTTATCCTTATTATTTTAGTTAAAATCTATTATTTCCATTTAATTACAATTTATTTTAATTTAAAATAAATTAAGAATGTTA
>JBBPBP010000004.1:43158484-43248232 GCA_037974735.1 Cicer chorassanicum | reverse complement strand
AAATACTTATTCTGTATTTTTTTATATATATAAACTACAAATATTTTTTTTTTGTATTTTTCTATGTACTATTGAAAAATATTTGTCTCGTGTTTTTTTAATGAAAAAGATTTTTCTTATATTTTTTTAATTAAGTGTGATAAATACCTGTCTTATGTTTATTATGTATTAGTGATAAATATTTGCTCTATGATTTTTTATATTTATCAATGACAAATATTTTTCATGTGCTTTAATATGCATGAGTTATAAACATGAATTCCTTATTTATCAAAAACAAATATTTATCCTGGGTTTGATTTTATTTTATTAATTAATGACACATATTTGTCATGTGTTTTTTTAGGTTTAATTGCAGTTTTAATCATCTATTTTTACTAATGCATGAAATTGGTTCATCTATTTTAAAAGTCGACAATTTTGGTCTCTCTATGAATTTTTAACTAAAAAATAACGACGTGACATGTTTTAAATAATGTGTCATATGATACGATTTTGTGGAATGACTAACACACATAAAATCTGAATAAAACACCGTAAAAACATAACTTTCAACTTCAGAAATTTTTCATAATTGTAATTTAATTAATGAAATATAAATAATTAATGCATCTAGATTGTTCTATTTTATGGAATTGCATCTCACGTTATTTAAAATACGTTAAATCGTCATTTTTTAGTTCAAAAATCTGATAGAGAGACCAAAACTATCGACTTTTAAAATAGAAGGAACAAAACTGTAATTAAGTCTTTTTGAATGAATAAGTGGCAAATATTTATGTCATAATTTTTTATATTTCACTGACAAATATTTGTCGCGTCTTTTTTTATGCATCAATTATAATTATGTGTATCGCATTTTTTTACTTACAAAATGATTCTATTTCAACATTAATCCGCTAAAGTTTTAATGTTAAACGACAATTATAAAATTTTACATTGAAATTGCAAATCTCTTTATGTGTAATTATATTGTTGTCTCATTAATGGATCGGCTACTTTAAAGATCAATTATTTTTCCTTATATTTTCTTATGTTGATATTGATAGTCGATAAAATAGTGCCTTAAGACAAGAGAAACCGTATGCCAAATACGAAAGGAAAATACATTATGCGTGTAGGGTTCAATTTGTGATAAAAAGGTGTTTATGGCATGTATCTTCATATCATATATCACATGCCATTGTGTTTTATTATATCCAGAGGACCACGTCTCTTTGCGCTGCATTTGCTACGTCATTCTTAATTATTTAGAGGACAATTATTGATTATCGAAAAATGCTAATAAGTGGTATAAGTATACATGTTAAAAAAATCGCCTATAAAAAAAATAATTTAAAATCATCTAAAGAAATTACATTTTCAATTTTAATTTTTTATTATTCGTTTCATCTCACGATAAGTGTTTAGCTTACTAATTTTTGTCATTGTCAAATTATTTATTATTTTATAATATCAATATAGTGCAAACCATGAGGAATCTACAAAACCGGCGAAAAAATTAAACGGCAGCAAGATTCAACAAAAGAACAAAATGATAAATCTTACTTAATTTACTCTGATGAACAATATTTCTACATGCTTTGAAGAACATTATTTCTGCATGTTCTAATGAACAATAATTTCAGTCTATGTTGTCAATTGTAGCGCTATCGCACGTGATATCGGAAACACGTTGCAGCGGCAGCCGTCTTAGTGACGCCTCTCACTGTGAAATCGCTGTCATCCGTTGCGGCGAACGTGAATAGCATCCAAATGCGCTGGGTTCCATGACCCGCTACTATGTTTTTACAGGTTTGTTGAACTTTTTTTTAATTTCATTCAGGGTATTCAAATCACTATTATTTTATTATTTCTTGACATTTCTTCTTCACATTATTCTTCTTGATATTTCATAACTACTGCAACCCTTCTTATTTTTCGTTCAACAATTTATTAAGTTAATTTTTTTTTTCTGTACTACTGTAAAGGGGAGCATTCTTTTAAATTTTTATTTTGTGAAGCAAAACTGTTCATTAATTGTATAGTTGTTTGTCGTCATCAAAAATGGAGAGATTGTTAGTGAAAAAGTGGTTTTAGCTACTATCCTCTGATAGATGCTTTTATGATAACAAAAACAATAAGAACAATTATACCCTAACTATTGCTAAGTGTGAAGATTTAGTTATAAGATAAAGATTTATATTAATGATATCTATTTTAAGGTAGCATAAATTATGAGTAAGTTAGAGATAATAATCTAAGTATTTTTACAAAAAGAATGTTATCACTTAATAAACAAGTAATTATGTGTACCAATAAAGTAATTCATGATGTAGCAATAATAAGCATTGCAACAAGCATTTGATAATCTACAGTCTCAGTCAAAGAGCTAAAGACAAAGGAAATATAAGTCAACGTTTGATCCTATAATCACAAAGTAAAAGAACGCTACAACGATCATTTGCCTCTAACTGAAGTTAACTATGAGCCCAAACTTTTGATGATCCTCTGACTCAAAGACCCAAGAAGAAAACTCTGAATGAAATCTTTGATAAAATTAATGCTCTGGTAAAAGTCAAATCATCTTATGAAGAAAATGACTTTGGATTTTCTATGAAAAAATGCTTCCTGTGATACAACAATCGTCTAAAAAAATTAATACCTCTAGTCAACAAGTCAACATTGAAGATTGACTTAGTGTTTGTATTCATCTGAAGACAAATTTATGAGAAGATAGTTTTTGTTCCTTTGATGACGTGGCACCAAAACATAAAGAAATGCAATGACATCCTCTTAAAGTATCATCCTCTAATATTTCTGTCATTATAAATCAAGATACGCTGAATCAATTGTGAAGACGGATATGGACAAGTTTTAATTCGTTATTCAAGATATCCGACGACACTATTTCCAACGAATATATTCTTTAGAATTTAAGTAGAAACGTTTTAAAAATAGAGTTCATGAAACACAAAAAGAGAAAAGGCAATGTTGTTGGTACATTTTCTAAAAGCACCGAGAATACATCAAAAGAAAATAGTTGTAAGAATACTTGTGAACCTTAACAACAACTTGACAAAATGTTGAGAATACTAGAAAATTTTCTAGTGGTGACAGCCTGGAGCGGAAGATGAAGATTACTCAAAGCCTAAAGAGGCAGAGTAAATACTACCTGTACGCCATTGTTTAATAGTGGATTAAGTCCTCGTTTGTACTGAGGCAAATTTGTTTGTAACAGAAGGACTAGATGTAGCAATAATTTCTTTTGAACTAGTATAAAAATATGTGTCCCTCCTTTATCTCAACTATATTATTTAATCTAAGTTCTTTATGATTATGTAGTAGAACGAACAGTCACAAGAAAGAGGGGTTTGAATTGTGACCCTTTTAAAATTTAGTTCCTACAGTTTTTACTCAAGATTAAACTTGGTAATCAAACGTTGATTAGTAAGCTCTTAACTAACCAAAATTTTCTGGTAAGTTTATATGAAATTAAGAGGTTGTAAGTAAAAAACAATGATAGTGAAGTATGATTTGTGCATGGAAATAATTAAAGATAAGGGATAGAAAAATCACACACAAGAAGTATACTAAGGGATGGAAATAACTGTGAGATTTTTGCTATGGGCTTCAAAACCAAAATGTTCTCTTTCGCACCTTTTCTCTTGATCACCACATGATCGATTACAATCTTCACCTTTCAACCATAAAAGATTTATAGTCACCTTTGAACCTTGAATGGATTTTCACCATCACCTTTCAATCTAGAAAGGATTTTTACAAACACACTCAATCTAACGTAAAAGATAGACTTGAGTCAATTACATTGTGTATGATAAAAATTATTTGGGATATAATGATTCTTAACTTTGTTCGAGATAAATAAAGACACACTCAGTAAATGATGATCCACAAATATAGTGAAGAGATATGAAGTTTGCTTGAAGAGTTATTTTTGACTTGTGCTTACTTGAACAAGTGTTTGTAGATTCCAAATTGAACTATTTTCTTCTTCTTCTAATTAATCTTCAATTTATAAATGATTAGAAAATTTGAATATTCAGTTTAAACTAGATATAGTCATTGGACACACTTCTCAAGGTACCAAAAATCTTCTGAATCAATCACTTTAAGTGCAGAGTAATTATGTCCAGAACATTCTACTTTCAAACTAAAAGTTCTACCTTGTGTCTTAAAAGGAAACTTGGGCAATAAGGATTAGATGACTTGACATTATGTTTGTTTGAATAAAGTGAGTGAGAAACATGTGTAACTGTCACGTCAGTAGTGTTTTTCGCAATGCACTTCAGTGCTTTTGTACATGCTTCCAGCTAATCTTATCTGGAGATCAATCTGGAAAATATTCTGCATGTGTGCTTAAGTAAGTATGCCTTAAAATCTTGAATTTTAATTGGTCACTAAATATTGGGAAGCCCATGTGCGAAATGTTAGCTGAGTTATTGCATATTGTTTTTCCAAAATGATCATTTTGGTCATTTGCTCTTTAATTGAATAACCAGAACATTATGCTGAATATTTTTCTATCATTCTTTTAATAAATGATTCAATCTTGAAATGATCTCTTCATCAAAGTTGATTCTTGTCATTTGTTAAATTGATAAGAATATTTATGACTGCAATGAACTTCTTCATCATGAGAACAGTTTTTCATAACAATTGTAAATGTTCTCTTCTAAATAAGATGAAAAATGTTTTGTTGAAGAAATACTTCCCACAATATCTCTTGTCCATCAAGTATCATTGAGATACTTTAGTATAGGCATGAATGTGCTAGATATGTTCTTCATGAATATGCTATCTTGAAGATTCAACAGTTATTCTCATGAATGACTGATATAGTATATGATATATTCCTTTTGAGATTTTTTCATAAAGATGTTCTTTGATTTCTTTATTTATCTTCAGATATCTTTGGATCTATAATACACTACGCCAAAAATGACATTTTATAGCGCATCTTTTATAGCGTTTATTAAATACAAGCGTTGTTGTATAATATTTTAAAAATAACGGAGGATACAACATCGTTTTTTTGACAAGCACTGTTGTAGGGTCATATAGGGTCACATAGCGCTTGGACATAATGTTTACAACTCTTTTACAGCGCTTTTTAAAAAAGCATGTAAATTGAAGCGCTCTCACATAGCTTTTACAACGCTTTTTGAGAGCTTTAAACACAAGCGCTGTAAAATGTAGCGCTCCCACCTTATGTTATATAGATTTTAAAGCGCTTTTTTTTGTAAAAGCGCTGTAAATTATATGCGCTTTCATATAATTAAATGACCTATTAGAGCGCTTTTTATACAAGCGCTGTAAAAGGCTTGCGCTTTCACATAATTAAAGGACCTATTAGAGCGCTTTTTAAACAAGCGCTGTAAAATCATTCACTTTAAATAAAAATCATTCACTTTAAATAAATAAAAACAAATTTAATACGTTGTCCTAACCCTACGAACCCTCATCTCCTCTCCTCTACTCTGCAAACGCTCATCGCCTCTATGCTGCGCCCATCTACTACTCCTCCTTTAAAACAAATTGGATACGTTGTATAAGGTACTGTATTTATTTATTTTTTGTTGTCACTAAAACTGATAAACTGTTACATAATAAATCATATAAAATCTATTCTTTTTTGAAATTGGTTCATCTGTTCTGCTTTGAAATCAGACTTGGACCTTGGTTTCCAATTTCCAATAATAGATATGTGTAATATAGATTGGTATAATGTTATCAGTAGCTTATTATTTGTGTAACTGCATTTATATAAGTCATATAAAATGGACTGGAAATGGATGTCTTCCAATTGATTGTCAAAAGAATATGAAAATGGAGTGAATGAGTTTGTTGAGTTTGCAGTGAAGAATGCAAAAGATCCAAATAGAGTCATTTGTCCTTGGGTCGTCATATTTTGTGGAAGGAAGCTCGTGTAAATAAAGATGGAGTTGTTGATAATGAAAATGTTCAAAAAGTGATACAACTTTGTGTAAGTATATTATCACTTTAATATTTTTAATATTGTATTTTAAAAATGATATTGAACTTATCTTTTTAATCCTACGTGTATTTTAGGAGAATCTTGAACAAAGTTCGGAAAATCAAGAGGACAACAAAGTTAGTTGCAGGGACATACTCGGTAAAGTGTTTAATGTACCTGAAGATTCCGGACGCGTGAGGGGGAAAGATTTGACGTAACTCCTAAAAGCTATTTTTCACAAGAGAAGCGCCAAGATCCATCTAATGAGGAAGTATTAGAGAAGCTCAAAGTCCTAACAGAGCTAGTGGCACTCTTGGTGAAGACGAATAAAAACAAGCAACTTACGGATCAACTCCAACGTTAAATACAAATGGAGAGTGAAAATGCTAGTTGCAACATTGGTCTTAAAAGTCTTCCCGAGGTAATTAATTACTTAATAAAATAAGAAGTTCATTCAACCTAATTGTTTCACATACTTATGTATTAACCATTGATTTAGGGTGTCTCTCCTTGCGTGTTGTATTTATTCTCCCCTACTCATCGCAAGGATGGAAAAGGAACATTGTACAATACTTTGGGAGAAGTATTGCACAACACTCTAATCCCTGTCGACCATGTCAAAGTATCACCCGTGATTGCTTTGGAACCAAATGCACCGTTGCCTATACCAGACAACGATGGAGATATGAAGTATTTGGGCGAAGCAATAGGTAGTTACGTGGCATAGCCCAAACATCTTGTTGCCCTTGATAAGGTATGTTTAATTAACTAAAATGTATGTTTAATTGATATGTATATTTAATTGCACGATATATGATTATGATTGATTATATTTAATTGCTGATTTTTCCGATGTTAACTTTAATTTCACATTTATTTAGATTCAGACAAAGTCTAAAGGGAATGACAGGAAGATTCCCCGCAACGAGTCAGTCACGTCACCGAAAAAGGTTTGTCTCATTTATTCTGACAGGTTTGTCATTTTTTCAGATTCAATTAACTAACAAAGTGATTAACCTCATTTTTTCAATTTCAATCAAAACCATCCGCACAGCAAACCAGCTACTAGAATAAAGCCGCACCACAATTGGATGTTCGTGGTAAAAATAAAGCTGGCAAACTTCAAAATTGGAGTGTAATAAAGCTGGCAAACTTCAAAAGCTGGAGGGTAATAAAGCTGACAAACTTCAAAAGCTGGAGGGTAATAAAGCTGCCAAAGTTCAAAAACTGGATCGGGGAAAATTAGTTGCTGCTCCTAAAATAAGTCGTCCACGCCTTGCTCGATTTGGGTCGTGTCTTGACATACAAACAAAAACGAATATGGACAGCAACGATTCAGGCATCATAAGCATGGATAAAGCTATTTTCGGAGATGAGTATGAAGAACTACTTGAAAAAGACCACATATACAAACTTCTCAATCATAAGGAGCTGAGTGCTACTGTCATCAGCTTATACATTAGGTAAAAATTACTTTTAATTGCATTTATTGATAATTAATTCAATTTATTGGTAATTAATCTAATTTGAAATTTTCATTGAAGGTTTTTGTATGACAAGTTGGTGTGCACGCGCAAATTGTCAGATAGATTTTCATTCTTGTCTCCGCATAAGCTTTCAATGTTTAAACTTGATCCAGTTAATGTAAAGAAATATGTTGTAGATATCCTATTGGGAAATAAAGAGAAGGATAAGCTGTTCCTTTCGCCATATAATTCAGGGTAATTATATATTCTTTATTTATATATTTTTTAATTTATGAGATCTTAATTTATTAGTTGTGTAAACAAAATTGCCAACCAAGTTTTTGTTGTTGCATGTAGGGCACATTGGGTGCTGTTTGCAATCAATGCGACCTCTGAAATTATATATGATTTAGATCCCTTGCACGACCATTACAACAATCACTCAGATATAAAAACTATCTTCGACTCGTAAGTAATATTCAGTTATTTCTTACATATATATATAAATAATGTGTTTGTTAATGCTATAATAATCACATTTATTTATTTAATAGTGCTTTACAAGTTTTCCGAGCTCAAAGGGGTGCTACAGTGTCGAAGCAAAAGTCAAATAACATTACATGGATTCTAATAAAGGTTTGAAATATATGCCTTTAAAATTTCATTTACAATCAATGTACAAATATTTATTGACTTATATATTTTATTTTATAGTGACCTCGTCAAACTAACAACATAGACTGCGGGTACTATATATTGCGATTCATGAAGGAGAATGTTGATATGAATCAAACTATAATCCCAGAAACGGTACGATTTTTTCATTATATTTTGATTTTCATTTATAAACTATGTATATATTTGATTCTAACTTATTTATGTTCAAATTTTATATCGCACAGTACTTTGACAATTCTAGTCCAACATACTCTGAAAGAGATCTAACTGAAATAAAGGAAGACTGGTGTCAGTATGTGATCGAAATAAAAATTATTTGATTTGCTGGGAAATTGGCATGCTGCAAGGTTGTGAATATGTTAATGTATATAGTTCTGTGCTGATTGTGTCAATATGTAAATATGTAAATGTAAATGTAAATTATGTGCTGATTGTGTCAATATGTATTTATGTAAATGTAAATTCTGTTGTTATATAATTCTGCAATAATTCTGCAATAGTTTTGTTTGTGTCAAGTGATATAAATCAAACTATTGATTGTTGTAAATTCTGCAAGTTATATAAATATGAAAATGTAAATGTAAATTCTGTGATATTGTTGTAAATTCTGCAAGTTATATAATTCTGTTGTTGTGAACTGATTGTGTCAATATGTAAATGATTGTGAACTAATTCTGGATGAAAAAAATGATTTTGGAAAAAGATTAAAAGATAGCGCTTTTTCAAAAAAGTGCCATAAAAACCTCAAACAAGCGTTATTTTAAAAATTCCATGTACAGCGTTTTTTAATAAAACTAGAATAAGAATGCACCTATTACAGCGCTTTTACAAAAAAGTGTTGTAAATCGTGCATAAGAATGCACATATTACAATGCTTTTTCGAAAAAACGCTGTAAAATGTGCATAAGAATGCACCAAAAAAGCGCTGTAAAACGCTTCAAAAAAGCACTGTAAAACTTGCATAAGAATGCACCTATTACAACGCTTTTATGAAAAAGCGCTGTAAAATGTGCATAAGAATGCACCTATTACAACGCTTTTTTTGAAAATGCGCTGTAAAACGTGCATTCTTGTGAGAGTTTAGCCTATTAATTCACTTGACGTTAGGGAGGTTGGTTAAATGCTTTGCTTTGTGAGGGAAAAGCGGGCACAGCTCACGCACGGCGCAAGAGGCAAGGAACTTTCAACAGGCATGGACGGCCTCCTTTTGAGGGTGAATGTCGGAAATCGTCTTCCCTTTGATGGACATGAAAAAGGATCTGCTAGGTTGTCTTACATGTCCCCTAAAGCTAAAGGGCTCCTTTCCTTCTTGATATCGCTGATGCGCCTTTAAGAGTTCTCGTTCTACTTCCTGTTAGCTGGTAGAGTATGAACTACGACCGATGGGATTGGTACAACCACAAATCTTTTGTTTGCTTTGTTTACAGCTGGCCTTACTTATATAGGAGTTTCTGGGCAGAAAGACCTCGGGAAAGAAAAGATAAGGCAATTTAGTTCTCATCCGCCCTTGCCAGCGTGCCTAGGAGCAGCTTCACCTTGCGTCTGCTAACCGCTGCTAAAAAGCTAGTGACTGGTAATCCGATGCTTCCACCAGACTAGCCGGTATACTATTGAATTAAGTGAACTGAACCCGCTGCCAAAGAAAAGTCAGCCTAAACCTCTCAACCCCCCGAGTCCGGGGCAAAGGTTACGTAGATGCAATATTACCTTTAAAGAACAATATAGCCTAACTAAAAATTGTTGGATCAACTCAACCTTAGTGAGTATCAACAAACTATCTTGATGGAAATTGATTCTCTTAAAAAAGATAAGCTCATTGTCTTAGATAGAATTGTTTAACTATAGGAGCTTAATCTTGCCCAACTATAGTGGTAGTTGGTTCTTTGGCAGAGAGTATGGGGGTGGGGGCCTATCTCATTCTACGGAAAAACGTGAATTCTCCCATTCTTGTTGCGTGTAGGACAAACCCGAATCGTTTCTCGAAAATCAATCTCAAGAACAACTTTTTGTAAATAAAACAACAATTTTAATTCGTTGTCTATATGAGTTGAATCGGTATAAAAGTTGATCCTCTGAGTATTGGCAACTTTCAACTTATCGGCTATCTAAGAGGATTTAGGCTTGCTTTGGAGGGTTACATACTTGTTTGCCACAAGAGTTGCTTATGCATTTTTGAGAGCAGTCTTGAGGCGTAACTTGCCTCTAAAATTGAGGGAATGAATGTTTTAGGGAAAAAGATGAGCCATCGTCCTGAAATTTGAAATGAGAAAAGTTTAGAAATTTTTTTATAAAAGAAAAGACTTTAATAATTCAAAAAGCGGCATACCTTTGAAGTAGGTAGGGGGCAGCCTTGGACGGGACGTCCTTTTCTTTGGTTAATGGCTGAGCATGTTTAAGTCCCTACAAATAAAAGAAGGGTTAACAAAGAACAGAGAGGTTGAAGAAAAATTATTTACCGGGACAAAAGAAATATATCATTTGACTTCTTTATCTGATGTCATTCCTGCTTCAGATGAATTTCCTTTGTGTGCCAATGGTGTCATTGGTTCAGTTGGTTCGTTGATTTCAACTCCACCAATTGGAAAAGGTAGTCGTCTTTCCGGTACAGTAACCAAAAGAAGCTACTATCAACGCACAAATATATGTTAAGGCTTTCTAGGTGATAGGCTGATTCCAAAATCAATATCTTGAGGGTTGGAACCACAGAGTCTCAGTTGAGAGGGACATGCTGAAAATAGTCCAAATTGTCTCACCATACATGGAGGGTTGTAGTACTTTGTGGAGACTTTATTATTCTCGCCAGATGGCTATAAGTTACAAAGGTCTCTAGGTGTCAAGATCTTAGACCAATTGATGTTTGAAGGTGCACAAACACAAGAAGGGGGTTTGAATTGTGTTTGTCTAAATTATAACTCTTTTCTTAATTTTTATTCTGATTTGGTGACTTAACTAATTTTACTAATTAGAGGCAGCAGTAAAACAGATAGTGCAGATGTAGAAACAACACACAGGATTTTATACTAGTTCACCACCAACTTGGTAGCTACATTCAGACCCCTCACATAGAAGGATTTATCCACTAATTCAAAAACCTTGAATTACACAACATCTGACCCTACAAGTCTGTCTTCTCAAAACAACTTGAACCTATAAACTTTTTAAGGCAAACCACACCTTAACCCTACAAGTCAAGTCTTCTCAACACAACCTGATATCTACAGATTGCTTGAAGCACATTAAAGCCATTATCGGGCTGGGTTACAATAAGTTGGAAACTAGTTTGGTTTTGCTTCTACTAAGAAGATTTGATATAATGATCTTTCCACACTACAACACTTAGAATATTTTACTTTGAACAAGTGTTTTGCTAGAACTGAAAACCTTAAAATTTGAATACTTAGAAAGATTGAGCTCCTAAGGTTTTTCTAAATAACTTTGGTTGTTAGGATTTCATAGTTTGTTTAATTCGTTGAATTCTTCTTCAACCTTGAGTATCTATTTATAGTTAAAATTAGGGCTTCAGTTTAGTCCCTTGTGAATTTTGAATCGTATCTTCATATGTTTTAATAATATAACTATTAGCCAATTCCTTATTTTTGAACCTGATATGAGCAATTATTTTAGAAGGATATTGTGTGTATTTATTCAGATTACATATGCAAATTGATTCACTTGAGTCTTCCTTCAAATGCTTGATTTGATTTGGGCGAGTACAATTTTGGGCTTGTTCTTAGATCTTCATAAGTAAGGATACGACTAAGTCCAATTCAATATGTTGCTCAATCTATCAGAGCCTTTGACCTTCCATCAGAATCATTGACTTGATTGTTGGAGTCAGATGATGTGTTGCTTGAATAATTATATCAGAGGAAAAACTACGTGACTTATAATTAGTGGCATGAGCAACTTCACATTTGTTGCATTATCAGAGTCAATGTACCTTCAGAGGCTCCTTATCTAAGGTAGCATTATGGAACATGTTGCAATTATTAGAGCTAGCAGAAAATGAGCTTCAGAGGTCGGCTTGAACAGTAGCTTCAAATTTTAGAGTCATGTAGAGAGTAGACTTCATCAAAGGCATGCAAAATTTCTGTTCATTAGTGGAATGCATAAATACTATTCATCTGAGGCATGCATAAATATTGTTCATCAAAGGCATGCATAAATATTGTTCATCAGAGGCATCCTAACATAAAAGCACATTTCAATCTTTAGAGGCAGACGTGCATAATCATAAAAGGCAAATCTTCAAGGAAAGATATGTGCACACAGTAGCACGTGCATCATTCGGTTTAACTTTGCTTCCTCTGGTCGTTTCCTCTATTTGTTTCCTCAGGTGACTTCCTCTTCTCATTTCATCTGATGAACTCCTTTAGTCATTTCCTTTGGTCGTTATATTAGGTCGTTTCCTTTAGTCGTTTCCTCTAGTAACTTCCTTTAGTCATTTCTTCTAGAGGCTCAAACCCATCAAGTGGTAAACCAATAATGGAAGCCATATTAAGAAGGGTGGGGGTTATCATACCCCAAGGGAAAACAAAAGAATTAACACTTATAGACCAATAGCCAAGAAATTTGAAGAAGAGTTCCATATCAAGTTTCATGTCAACACTAGAAAGAACCCAAGATTTCTATTGTTGATCCTTGAAAATCTTCGATTGTTCTGACCATGCCAAATATTCAGTCATTGAATGTTGACAGATCCTTAAATCTCATGGTTTTCCCTTTTAAATGAACAATGTTATTCGATTGGTAAGAACGAAAAGGCAAAGGGTGAGATGATCTTGAATAGGATATAAAGGTCCAACCGAATTATGTGTTGAGAGATCAGAAGATAAAGAAGATGAAGACTCCAAGTTAGAGTCATCACCATTGTCATAGTTGTCAAAAAAAGGTTTTATGAGTCATAACAAAACATGTGATGATTTGGGTTCCAATTATGAGAAATTTAGAGGGAGTCAAAATACTTGGAGAATCAGAAACAAGGTAGAACCAGCAAGAAGAATGAAGAAGACAGAAAAGTGAGAAATCCAAGTTCGGCTAAGGTTGTGGGTTAAATGCAATGATTTCTCAAAGAAAATCGAAGATTACCATTGAAGTAACCGAACCAACAAAAACTCATATAATCTTCTAAACGTACTTGAAATTACAAGAAAAGGGGGTTGGAATTGTGTTGACCATTTTTAAAATCTTTTAATTATTTTATCAAAAGCTTATCTTTAGTAAAAAACACAATATAGAAGAGATGGCATAGAGAATTCAAAAGAAAAAGTAGAGTTAAAGAAAAATAAAAACACAATTATTTTTAAACTAGTTCACAACAGCTATTGCTACATCTAGTCCTTCCCTTACAAAGAGATTTTTACCTAGTATAGTCAGAGACTTAATCCACTAGAGCATTCTTAACTCAACCTCAATAGGCTTTGAGAATTCTTGAAGCTTCACCAAGCTAAGTATTATTTCCTTTCCTCTCTAGGCACCCTGTATTATAATGCCTAAGCAGACAACCAAAAGTATAGTCTCTAGATGACTCAAGAATTCTGCCATACCCTGCCTCTTGATTTGAGTTTGTACAATACATATCCAAGTGCCAAGTATTGTTATAAATGCTTCTTTAGTACCTATCCAAGTGTCAAGTATTGTTATAAACGCTTCTTCGTCCAAATTATTTGTGGATAATCTTTATATTGTGACAGAGGAAACTAAGCTTTGTGAATTAATGCATTAGAGGCATCTTGAGCTTCCTTGATATTTGCGGATCTTCTAAGTTAGAAGAATATTGATTAAAGGAATGTCTTGTCTTGTTCGTTGAATTTTCATCAGATGATTGATCACTTTATTTATCTTCAGATGCCTGATCAACTCTAAATCTTATTCTCGTTTGTTTAAATGATTGCTCATCAGAGGTTTGGACCAGAATATTGCATATATGACTTATCTTCTTATTACATAATAATATGAACTAATGTCTTATACGAAGGGATTGATAATTCAACAATAAAAATTGTGTTTCATGTTTATATTGCCACTAACCATGAACGACTATATTTGCGGAAAAGTGACATGGAACAAAAGCGCACACATTTATAATTAAAACTAAGCTGCCACAAAAATAGAAGAATACATGTCATCGCCTGAAACACATACATCAAGAAGTAGGAAGAAAACAAGCATTATCTACGAAAAAAGTTGAATGAGGCAGGGTCAGTGTGAAATCTGTAGAATGAGCTTTGCCTATAAATACCTCATGTATTTTGCCTTTAAATAGCTCATGTAGGATAAGCTTTCACGATGCATTGGCCAGTAGTTAGAGCTTTGCCTATAAATACCTCATGCCTTTTTTTTGTGCACACTCAATCAATCAAACAAATCTATTCTTACATTATTTTATCCTTTTATCTTTTTACCTATATTACTTATACATTTTTAGCTTAAATAACTCACAAAAACACTTTACTTCATACTTAACATTTTTTGAAGGAATTAAGGAACTCATAGCTAAGAAACATAGTTCATTTTTCAGCAACCGTTTGAAGAAAAATAGAACCAAAGTCTAAGAGTTATTAATCTATCACTCGACTAACTTTTAGTTTGAACAACAATAAAAAAATATAAATTATATTTTTTTAACCATGTCATACGTACAAATTATGCACCACTCATTGGTGATTAATATATCTTCTATATGAACATTCAATGAATTAAGAAATTTATTTAATTAGAGTTAAATATATTTTGGTTCTTATAAAATTTTAACATTTTAATTTTAATTCTTGTAAAATAAAAATACAACTTTTAGCCTTTGCAAAATTAACTAACAAATAGTTTTAGTCCATACTAAAATGAAACATATCTAAATACAACTTTTAAATTTCTGAATGATATTTTGCAAGCATGTCCACAACATTATAAGACGTTTTTCCGTAAAAATTTAAAACTTTTTTAGTTCAAATGAATTAAATATAAGTTTTTTAACCGTAACAAAACTTATTTTGAGCTCATTTTTTGTGGATGAACTTCTTATATTGCTATAAATATGTTTGAAAAAATTCATTCAAAAATATGTGTTTACTTAAGAGCAGAGACTAAAACTACATGCATGATACTTTTGTAGGAGTTAAAAGTAATATTTTTATTTTATAGAGACTAAATTTGAAATGTTGAAATTTTATAGACTAAAAACATATTTAATCTATTTATTTATTTAATTAGTTATGTGTTCTTCTACGAATTAATTTTTTATTAATTGTCATTGTGAATTATTTCATTTAATATTTGATAAAAATAAACTTATTTTAATATTTTACATTTCAATCATGGAAGTCAAATATTTAATTGTAATTTTTTATTTATATTTCATGTTATGAAATAAATTTTTTGTCTAAAATTACAATTAATATTGTTATTCGTGCATATTATCAAATTCACTTTCCTTCTATAAACAATAATAATTAATAATATATGATATAATTCATTATTTTTTCCACGAAGCGTCACCTTGGTAGTAAAACTTCAACATTATAATCTAGAAAAATAAAGTTCAAATCATTTAGAGAACCGTTATATAATAGACTTAAATTGAAAAATATTCAAACGCATTTATTTAAATAGATTTTACATTATAATGTGTAGCAAGACAACAGCAACATAATCGCATGTCCTGCAATATTGTATGTATATTTTATAGTGTTTGATTATATAATATTTTGTCCATTAATAGTGTTCAATACACTTAGTCTAATGCTAGTAGAGGCCGATCACATATTGGGAAGAGATTAGATAGGGTGGTTGGCAATCATAGATGGTTGAATTCTTATAATGCCCGGCTCTTGCCTCACTATCACCAAAATTAATTGTGTTCATTATTTTATCATGTTAGAGTTTTATATCTCTGGTCAACATATAAATCCTAATAAATATGTAATTTACATTGGATCTGTTTCTATTAGAAGACATATATCTTAATTGTTTTACTTGGATTTTCTATTGGTTCTCTCCTTTTTAAATATTTTGAAATACCTATTTTCAAGGGAAGACCTAAAGTTGCTTATTTACTGTAAATTGTTGATGGAATCAAGGCTAAACTAGAGTATGGAAAGCCTTTCTCCTCTCTGTGGTAGGTGGAATTCAATTGGTCACAAGTGTTATTCATAACATGTTGATTTATAACTTCCACATATATACTTGGCCGACTTATCTGAGCTATTCTTCTTAGAGGTCAAGTAAATTGTTCATAATTTAAATATTGATTTTGTTCTTTAAGCTTGAAAAAACTTCCAAAGGATTCACTGCCCTTGCGCTTGTTCGTCGGCTAAGCGGGGCTTACTACCCAGGAACCATCATTTCTCAGACTTAAATTGCAAAATAATAATTTAATTTTGAAAATTTTATCTATATACAACTTATACCCTACCAAGTCTGATGCCAAAGACGCTGCAGGACCAAAGGGTATAACCTTTGGGAAAAATCAATAAATGAAATGCAACAGTTTTTCTGATGCACAAGATCAACCGAAGTTGCAAGTGCAGATCATACTTATGTTTTGATGAATATCAAAGATGTGAAAAGAATTTTGATATTTATTCAAGATGTAAACTTACAAATGGTTTTGGAAAAGACAAATGTAAATATACAAGTTTTTTTGTGAGAAGATTGAGACACTCAAGTTTTGAGTGTTGTTCAGATTCAGAAAGGTTCTGGTTTTGGATTTGGGAAAGAAGATTCTGAAGAATATTAGAATCAACTTCTTGTTTTGTTTGTGGGATTTGAGCTCATGTATGACTAGTTTAATCTCTTCTTGAAGAGATTGGATAGTAGCAGGGTTTTGGAGTTTTCTTTTAGTTCCTAGGATGTTGGTTAGATCATAGGTAGATTTGGGAAGGAGTTTTGGAGAAGAGGTTGAAGGCTTGTTTTGTCTAGACTCAAAGGTATCCAAAAGTTTGCCTATAATCTCTTTCTGAAGACTGGTATCCTCAACCTGTTTAACAATATCAAGAATCAATTCCTGATCCTTTGTTAACATGTTGATAGATTTTGAATCAGAATCAGAACTAGTGGACTCAGAGGTTCCTAGCTCATCATACTGTAAGGGTTTGTTATCTTCTGAAGATCCTGATTCGTAAATTGAAAAAGTTTCTTCATCAGAGGTTTGTAAAAGGATAGCTTCAATCTTCTGCATTAATTATTCCTCAATTTGCAGTTCATGAAGTTTTTTTGTTTTTGTTGCAATACCTTGAAATGTGTCATGCTTGGCCGCAATTAAAACAAGTTATTGGCTTAGAGGCTTGGGGTTCGGACTTCCTATGGAAAGGTTTTCTCCTTTGAAAGTTAGGTTTCCTATGGGTGTAGGAATTATGTGGTTTGGAGTTTCTATAAAAATCCTGTTTACTAGGTTTGGGAAAAGGTTTTTTTGTGAGGTTTTGTAAGGGCTTTGGAACAAGAACCTGCACAGTCCTTTGAAGCATTTGTAGTTGGGATTTCAAATTGTTTACAAAAAGAACCTAGTTCTTGTCTAGTTCTTTTCATTTCCCATTTCAAATGTTTCTGAAGTTTTAAATCTTGGCAGATATTTAAACCTTCTTTTTGGGTGAAGCTAACTAATTCCCCATAAGAAAGCTGGTTATAAGGAATTTGGTTTGCCTCGAAGACTTCTTTGATTTTGTTCCTAACATTTTCTCCTAAAAGGGTTGGGAGTCCTGCAAGGAATTTCTCCTTCCAGAAGGGTTGGTTTGAGTCTTCCCTAAGCATCACTCTGGTTAGGAAAGTATTTTTGTAGTACTGGAAATCACTCAGTTTTTTGCATCTAAGGTTTGAGAGAAGTTCAACATTTTTGTCTTTAAGGTGAGAAGGGTCACCAATGAAGTGCAAACTAATCGTGTGGATTAGAGTTGCAACTACATCAGGTACAGGGTTACCTAATTCATCGAGGATGGGTATGCCTTCCTCTGTGGTTTGGATAACGCTCAGGATTTCTAAGTGTTGGGCGGAGGTGAGATAATAGTCCCACCATCCTTTGAGTTGGCAAGAGAATCCTGCAATTAGGAGTTCTGCCATGGCTTTGTCAGGTGTGTTGGTTTGGGTTCTATAGGCATTGGATGCCATGGTCATTTGTTGGAGGAGACTGAGTATGTGATATTCAGACATACCATCTATGTTCCATTCATAAACAGTACTGGCATTGAATTTTGATTGAGAAATGACATTGGGTCTATTCTCAATTCCAAGGTCAGGTACAGTTACCATGGTTAAAGGTTAACCCTTTTGCCAATGGAGTCTACACAAGTTATGTTTCTAAGTTTCAGAGACTTGTTCTATGGTGGTAATGGTTTTGTCTAAAGAGTCTTTGACAACTAAAGGTGAAGAGGTAGAAGATTGTTCTACCCTACTTAGTTGTTCTCTCAAGGCTTGGGTAAATTCATATTTACCGTCTTTGAACAGTCTTTGGTTAGTTTTAGAAACCTAAAAAGGTTTGAAGACTGAGTTTTTTAACTTTAACCCTGCTGTCTCATCAGAAGAGACAACTGTAACCTGTTGGGTTTCTTCCATCTTGGTCAGGTGTTTGGCGATGGTGCTAAGATGGGTGTTGGTGAAGTTATTCTGAATAATAATATTTTTGATATCTTTATAAGAATTTTCACTTGGGTTTTTGTAAGGTGCAGCTTCTATAACTTGGTCATGGTGGGTTATTTTGATATGTCTTAATGGTGGATGATCAGATTGGATTTTTCTACCGTTGGACATTTCCCACTCTGGAGTTTTGCTCCTAACAGTTATAGGGTTCACAGAAGTTTGGTCTTGGTTGAAAGGATAAGAAATTTGGTTCTGAGACGTATAAATTTCAAACCAGTCAAAGAAGAAAATGTTTGCTTTGTTTGGTTTAACAAATTCATAGAAATCATTTTGGATTCCTCTTCTTTGTTTTAAAAAGTTTTTGAAGAACCAAGTTCTTTTTTCTAATTTTTTTGATGAATAAAATTCTTTCTGAAGAAAGGTTTTGTCAACTTCAAAATCTTTATCAAGAACATTAAGTTCATTTATAACATTTTCAGTTATCGCAGAAAAAAATGGTGAAGAAGGAGAAGAAAAGTGTTGCTGTTCTTCGTTTGTGCTCTGAGGAGCCATATAAATTTGATGTGGAATATTTGTTGAATAATCCACGTTTTCAAAAGAAGCATTTGGAATACTCGAACATGAATATCGTGGTTTTGAGAGCTTGGAGGAACTAGCATCAGAAAATCTGGCACTGAAAGTTCTTGAAAAACTTAATTTTACTTTACCATCATGGTATTGCAAAACTTCCTTTAATTTGTTATTAGGTTTTGACTGTTCAGGAGACTGTTGTTGAACAACTCCTTCCAGAATCCATTCTTCAGGAAGATCAATTTCTTTCCAAAGTATGGTTCTTGGAATAACAGTATTTGATTTTGTTAAATCACTTTGTAAAATAGGGTTTCACCCTTTTTGTTATCGATATTTTTTGTTGCTGTAAAAGCATAAAACATGGCTTTATAATGAACACGATAAATGATTGCTACAGGAATGGAACCTGATAACATTTTGTAGTTGTGGGTTTTGATTTGCAAGACAAGGGATTTGAGGATGTTTGGATCTTTTAAAGATAAAGAAAAACCTGGATAACATTTAAACCAGATTGGTCCTTGACATAGACTAGATTCAATAGTACTAATTATTGAATCCTTAAAGTTTAAGAACCCTGCATCCCTTAAGACACTAAGGATTGAAGTGTTTAGACCTTCCCAAGTTAAGGGTTTGATTCCGACCTAGACAAGACCTATGTGTATGAAGTTATAGTTCCTATCCTAGTGTTTTTGCAAAGTTTTTTCAGAAAGAAGATTTATGGTTTCAAAAGGATTGGTTAGGGGAATATCTCGTTCCACTGTTTTGATGATGAAATTGGTTTTGAGTAAATTTTTGAAAAAAACTAGATTCATAAACATGATCTCTTTTGATTTTCGGAATACGCCAGTTGTTTATACATTTTTGAAAATCTTCAATAGTGATTTCTTCACTACTGATTACATCCTTTTTACTATTGGAGCTTTGGGTAGAAGAACTGGAAAAAGAAGAAGTTCTACAAAATAAATTGTTCATAATTTAAATATTGATTTTGTTCTTTAAGCTTGAAAAAACTTCCAAAGGATTCACTGCCCTTGCGCATGTTCGTCGGCTAAGCGGGGCTAACTACCCAAGAACTATCATTTCTCAGACTTCAATTGCAAAATAATACTTTAATTTTGAAAAATTTATCTATGTACAACTTATACCCTCCCAAGTCTGATACCGAAGACGCCGTAGGATCAAAGTGTATAACCTTTGGGAAAAATCAATAAATGAAATGCAACAGTTTTTCTGATGCACAAGATCAACCGAAATTGCAAGTGCAGAGCATACTTATGTTTTGATGAATATCAAAGGTGTGAAAAGAATTTTGATATTTATTCAAGATGTAAACTTACAAATGGTTTTGGAAAAGACAAATGTAAATATACAAGTTTTTTGTGAGAAGATTGAGACACTCAAGATTACAAGATTGTTCTAAACTCTCTATGTAAACTCTCCGTTTTTCAAAATCTGATTTTGAATTGAAGAGGAGCCTTCCTTAAATAGCCAACGAGTTGAGACAGATGGCTTTCTTAATGGAGCAATTGATTAGATTCCTTCTTCTTTTCGACAAATGGTGCTGATGGCCGACAAACGGCCCTTGGATTCCTTTAGCTTTTGGCTTTCTTGATAGTGGCAGATAATTACCATTTTGTCTTTTGGTGTTTTGTTTGTTAGTGGAATATTTTTAATGACGATTTTGCCCTTTGGGCTTTTTCTTTTCTTGATTTATTTATTTATTGGGCGATGCCCAATTACAAAATTTTGAATTTTGTCCGAAATTATTTAACAGGTGAAAAATGCCAAAACAGTCATCTTCGTTTTGATCATCCAATTCAATGCATGCTTCAGAAGCTGAGCTGGATGAAGGTTTTGTAGAACTGGCTTTGCTCTGTAATGAGACATGATTTCGAAATACTCATCATCAGTCTTTGCGGCTGCCAATTGAGTTTGGGCAAAAGACTTTTGAGCCAAGAATTGATTATGTATTTGACTTTTGGGCAGAAGTCTAAGACATAGTTTAAACTTCCTAAGAACCTTTGCAACTGGGTTTTGTCCAGAATTTTGTCTGGGAATTTATCAGCAAAAAGAATGGACCTTTCGATAGGGGTTATAGTGCCCTGAGAAATGTAATGCCCTAAAAATCGGATTTTTGTTTGAAAAAGCGAAAGCTTCAATTTTGAAATAACTAAACCATTTTTCTTAACAATCATAAAGAAAGTCTTCAAGTGTTTAAAATGGTCGTCGATGTTTTGAGAAAATATTAATACATCATCAATATAGACAATGTAGAATTTTGAAAAGGATTAAAAATGTCATTCATAATTCTTTGGAATTCTGAAGGAGCATTTTTCAGTCCGAAAGGCATAACTGTCCATTCATATTGGCCAAATGGAACAGTGAATGCTGTTTTGTAACGATCTTTTGGTTCAATTTGTATTTGCCAAAACCCCGATTTCATGTCAAATTTTGAAAATACAAAAGAAGAATGAAGTTTTTGCAAAAGATCTATTTTGTTTGGAATTGGATATCGTATCTATTTTAAGGTTGTGTTCAATGGTTTGTAATTAATAACCAATCTAGGTGTACCTCTTTCTATTTCTAAATTTTTGTTTGCATAGAAAGCTGTGCAACTCCAGGGTGATCTGGATTTTGTAATCAAACGTTTTTGCTCTAAATCACGAATTTCATTCTAATTCGTAATTCATTTGGATAGGCCTAGCTTTTGTTGAGATTTGTTTATTAGAAAAATTATCTTCATATTACAAATCTACCATATGTTGTTTCTTGTCCCAAAATGCATTTGGTATATCTGAACAAATTTCGTTTTTGATCATCTTCTGTAAATCATAAATTTTTGATTTTACAAAAGTTTTTTGAAGTTGTTGTTCAATTCTAAACAAACTCAAAACTAAACTAACTACTATATACGAGACCAACAAATGGCAACTTGGCAATGGTGACAATATTTACTTCTGGGGTGGGACTTGGTTGAAAGATTCTTTGGTTTCTACACTTGACATTGCTGAGAACAAGCAATCTCATCTTCATGCCACGGTCAATCATATCATTTAAAATGGTCATTAAAAAGTTCCTTCTGTTCTCTTATATAACTACCCTCAGCTGATTGTTTTGCTTGCCAAGACTACTATTCATAATTTTGATTGTAAGGATCATTAGGTTTGGAAATTAAACTATTATGGGGTTTTAAGCTCTAAAGAAGATTATATATTCTTCATGCCTTTAGGGTAACAAATTTTTGCGCCAAAACTATTTGACTTAATAGCATTCCTCCTTCCAAGTTTCTTAGATTTTGAAGATTACGCATAACAACATGTCTACTGATGATAATTTAATTTCTTGTAGTTATCAAATTGTTTCAAGATTTGAACTCAGTCATTGTGCAATTGAGACTAGCATTCATCTCTTTTTATCCTACTCTTTTACTACTAGGCTTTGGTTTTGGCTAAGCTCTACTTTTCACTCTCAAATTAATATTACTTATGTTCAAAATATTCTTGTCATATGTGACAAAGGTTAGTCTTATAAGTGCAAAGATGTTATTTTGGCCAACAAAATTATCGACAATGTATCTTTATCTAGCGATCATACTTCTAGCACATTCTCCAACTCTATGTAGGAATTTCAAATTCTCAAGTCCTTCCAAGTTAGAGTTCATCCTTCTAAAGTGCCTACCATCAACAAATTGATCTGGCCCCCCAAATGAGCAGTGGATTAAATTTAATACATATGAAATTTGGTTGTCTTTGTACTGCTCTTTGTGGAGGTATATTTAAGGACAACTAAGATGCTTCTTTGGATTTTTTTTTGCTATGAATTTAAAGATTATAGTTGCACTACATGCTGAGCTTACGCAAGTTGTGGTTGTTATTGAAACAACCTATAAGAATGGGTGGTGATTCTATGGATTGAATCTAACTCGCAGTTGACAAATTTGACTTTTAAGAATACTAATAATGTTACTTGGTCTATTAGAAATATATGACTTAATTGCCTTGAGATAGTTATGTTAGAACCAAGTTGGTTTGAAGAACAATGACCCTTAATTATTTTGATGATAATAAAGTTATTTTATGAGAAGAATTTATGTTTTAATGAATGTGTTTAAGTGTGCAGACTTTCTTTTATAATAGTTTAAAGGCTCTCTGTTATATCCTCTAATGAACAAAGAAAAAGAATTAACGAGCAAAGGAAAATGCATTGTGACTCTAGAAAATCAAACTCTTGTTTGACTCTGATCAACGTGTTCTAAACATGTCTCTAGTGAATCTGACTAATACAAGCTCACTTTGACAATTCTATGTTTGATTATTCTTGCAACTTCAAGTCAATGTTCTATTAAAAGTCAACTATCTTATGTCAATCCTTTGAGTTCAAAACTTTGAAGAATTCAACATTTCAACATCCCCTACTCATCAAAATTCGACTTATCCTCGTATTTAAGAAATGCAATGACATCCTTTGATATTCATGTCATTTTAAATCAAGATACACTGAATCAATTATGAAGACATATATGGATAAATTTTAATTGTTAATTCAAGATCTCTAAATATTGATACGTTCATTTTTACGTATGGATTTCATGTAATCACAACAACGGTCAAAAACCCTAATTGCTTTGGAGTTTCTCTATATAAAGATTTATGATCTTCACTGCAAAATATACATTAGAAAACCAACTGCAAAAATATACAACAATCTGATAAACCATGTACTATCACTTTAGTGCTGAAAAATTACTTGGATTCTGAGAGTATACTTTGTAACATTCTCTTGGCTGAGTTATTCAAAGAAAACCCTTAAACACTTCCTTGAAACCTAGCTTAGTAGTGGCTGCTTTCCTAAAAAAATTGACTGTAATAAGATAGAAGGTTGAGAAGCAATGAATACAGTCAGTCTGACTAGTAGGTGTTCAGTTGATGCGTGAAAATTTGTAGATTAGTTATTAAATCCTTCAGGGTGAAAGGATTAAACGTAGCTACTTTGTTGGTGGTGAACCATGATAAATTGGTTTTGTGTTCCCCTTCTCTATGTATCTCTTTTATTTTTTTGTTACTTTGTCTTAAACTTTTAGTATTTGTTTTCAAGAAATTTTTTTTTGAAAAAAAAAACACAATTCAACCCCATACTTTTGCAATTTTTACTCTTCAGGCTTAAAGAATCAGTTTTACTATATCTCATATCTTTAAAGGTAATCAATGTGCGATAATATTGCTAATTTGGGACTTCACATTGTTAAGAGTCATTGGTGGGATACCTTTCCTTCTAATATTTCTAATGTTTTTAATAGAAACATGATTAGTCTTCTCGAATATACATTTATGATGGTTTAATCGCAATGGGTTTTCTTGATAAGGTTTTTAATTAGACAGTAGTTTGTATCCCTTAGAATTATTTTTTTGGGTTTTGGTATTAGCACCCAAGCATTTGTATTTTCTTTTTATTTTTAATAATATTCTAGAGTACTGCAAACGGTAAATAATTAACTTAGAGTGTCAACATAGTTGAAATGTCAAATTAATCATGTGATGCCTTTGCACTTTATTTTTTTACTAAAAACAAATATTTGTTTAAATTTAATCAACTTGTGTTCCTTTTTCTTCTGAACAAATTTTTGGCTTTAAAAATTAATATGTATTTTATCCAAATTTTTCAAATTTCAGTTTCAACAGTTATGTTGTATATTTTTTAACTTAAATTTGAAAAATTTTATATTGTTAACGGCAAAATTTATTTTGAAAGATGTTAAACCAAAATTGTTAGCTAGTTTGAGAGTTCATTTTATATTAAGATTTAATTTATATACACCATTAGTCTAAAGAGTTTTTATATTGACATTTAATTATAATCATTTGATGTTCACAAATGTTTGACTTGTATAGTAATCAACTTTAAAGTAATTGACATGAATGATTGTAATGTGCTGACATTGTAAGATATTTTACTATGTCAGTGCATGCGAATTAAACTATTTATATTTATGTTTAAACTAAATTAAATTAAATTTTGAAAAAATTAAATTGTTAAAGACAAATTTTATTAAGAAAATGTCTAATTAAAGTCCTTAGTTAATTTTATAGGATTTCCTACCAAATATGACAAAGGCAGTGCATTCTTTATCAACCTATAAATGAATATAGCTCACAACCTCCTCCTTAGAAATTAAGCAACTTACTTGAGATTATTTTTCATCCACAATCACCATGGCTGAAGAAAAGCACCACCACCACCTCTTTCATCACAAAGAGCAGGTCGCCGATTCCAAGTCCTCCTTCGATGCTGCTGAAACTGAGATTGATTACAAAAAGGAAGAGAAGCACCACAAACATGTGGAGCAGCTTGGTAAAATCGGAGCAACTGCTGCTGGTGCTATTGCTTTGGTAACTTGACACTTACAATGTTATGAACTTTTTTAGGGTACTAGAGTAAACTTTGTTTTTGGTTTGATTTTTAAATTTACTATTAATTATTAATTAATATGGCGATAAATATTTTATGTTAATATGGTCTAAATATTACAGAATAATTTATGTTGTTTGATGATAAAAAAATGCATTTTGATTTACCCACTTATTTTTTATTTATCGACCAATTTAGAGATTGAAAAACAAATTGTCTATATACATAGACTGATTTAGTGATTGATTTTCGAAATTACTCACCATTATGGTCTCTTTATCCAACACTACATAAAATTGTGACTGATTTTGCTAATTAACTTTTTTTAATAAAATTTTGCTAAACAACTAATAAAATATTCACTAAATTTGTCGCTAGAGAACTTTTTCTATTTAGGTTAGATTACTAATTAATTTCTCTATGATCATGTGTAGTAAATCTATTTTTTCCAAAAGTTTTGATTATTGATATTTTACATAAACCTTGATTATTTAATTCATGGCAACGAAATCCATTAACATATATTGTTGGTTTGTTTATTTTCTATTTATTTTAATTTTGAATATTCTTTGTTAATTATATTTAAAAGTAATAAATATATTAAATAATAAGATGATGATTATTTTGTTAAATTATGTTAATTATGTCTATAGCATGAGAAGCATGAAGCAAAAAAAGATGAAGAGCATGCCCACCATCACAAGATAGAGGAGAAGATTGCTGAGGCAGCTGCAGTGGCAGCTGGTGGATTAGCCATCCATGAACATCATGAGAAGAAAGAAGCTAAGAAAGAATATGAGGAAACTCATGGAAAGAAGCATCATCACCTCTTTGGTTGATAAAGAAAATTATGTGTGATGTTCCCCCACTTATTAGCTATTACTCTAAATAAAACAATCTAGTGGGTGAATTTATTATATGTTAGTTACATACATCCTAAATAAAGTTTAGCATAATAAATAAAATTGCCAATAACAGGGATGTATCGAATATGATTCAAAAATAAAATGTGAAAAGTAATTGGGTTGCTCGTAAGTGGTATATGGGTAAGATTGGGATGGACGACCTTCTAGGTCTCATTTTTCGAGGAGCACTTAAAAAATTATTTTTATTTGCATATTATATATTATATATTGTAGATTAAATAATCAGTTCATCTAATAGAAAATTTGAGTTATATAACAATGAATTTTTTTTTTTTTAATTTAAGTATTAAAAGCACTTATGGATCTTTTTAGATATAAAGAGTGGCCATAACCACTCCAAAAATTGAAAAGCACTAACAATTAAGTGTTGGATTTAAAGAGCATTAACAATTAAATTTTGGTTTTTTTGTTTTCTTATTCAAACAATTGTTAATAATAATCTTACTTGGACTTACCACTCAATTTTTTTAATGACACTGGTGTTTTGAAAGAATAATTTTATAAACAAATTAAAAGATAAAAGACTTAAATAAGATAAAGAAAGAAAAAAAGAAAGAATAACTTTATAATTAAATGTTTTAAAATATAAAAAAAAAAGTTCATAAACAACGTTTTAAAAAATAAATATATATAAATAAGATAAATGGTATGTAATTTCAAGTTTTAGCGTCAACCACAACATGATCGCTACTAGTATCTCGTCGACGTCCATCAAACTAATATAATGATATTTTTCATCAATTTTTCGAAATAAGCAAACGATTATATTAATATAGCACCAGTTGTAGTGGACGCTAAATCGAGACTAGGTGATAAATAAATTCCTTATACGTGTTAGTAATGCTTTATGTATGTATTTGGATTAATAAAAAAGAATGTTGCGTCGGCAACTTTGGACGCTAATAATTCCATAATACTAAATTAGCTTTCATCAAGGACGGATACTAAAACTCCAAGCTAAAGGAAGTCGAATTTAACATTGTAGTGTCGTCTATGCTCCAATTTATGTAGCTTCGGATTAGCATTCGTTTGGCTAACGTGAAATAGTTTCGATTAGATGCATATTAAATTGATGCTACCTATCTTGTAGCGTCCGATTTCCCATGTTAGAGTCTATTTATGTTCGCCACTATAAATAATAGCTAGTGAGAATACAAAAAAGTGTTAAGGTCAACAAATGAGGTAAGCCAATTACTCATCTAGTGAGGCTCAAATTAATATATTGCGCTTTCCAAAAGGCTTATTAGATCCAATAGTATATCTGGACAAAAATATATATATATATATATATGTTTGAATGTAGTGGACATTTTTATCCTCATAATACATATTTTATTAAAATAAAAATTAATAATAATAGAATACATGAAAATATATAAATATATATATATACACACACAATGAATCACGAATCACAATTGGATCTAGATTTATCGAGTACCTACAACCAGTGGCGGATCTACAGCAGGACAGGGGGGCCGCGTGCCACCCCAACAAAAAAAAAATTTATAGGTAAATTGACCAAATACCCTTATGAAATTTAAAAAATTACAAAATTGCCATCAGTACCTTTCTCTTCCTCTCTCTCTTCAACCCGTTCCTTTCTCTCTTCCACCCTTATCAGTTCCTCTGCTCTTCCATTCCACCCGGTTCAGTCGTTCCTTTCTCTTCCACCCAGCCACGGATTCATTCACGGTCGTCGCCTCCGTAACTCCGTTTGCCTCTCCCTCTAGATTCACAGATTCACGGTCTCTGTTTGCCTCTCGTCATCCCATCTACCTCACGTCGCCGGATCCGTCGTCAATCGTCGCCTCACGTCGCCGGCTTCGTCGTCAATCGTCGCCACGGATTCGTGTCTGCCTTATGTCGTTAATCGTCGCTTCTGTTTTGGCCTTCAAATCGTTGCCTTCAAGTTCAAAACGCGTCAGATCGACGCCTTCAAATCGCATCAGATCGCCTCTGTTTTGGCCGTTCATCAATCGTCAAAATTCAAAAGGTTCGGATTTCAATTTTCATATTTTCGTTTATCGTCAATCGTTAATTTTCATTTATCGTCAATCGTTAATTTTAGTGCTGTTAGTGCTGATTTTTTGGGCTGTTGCCTGTTAGTTAGTGCTGATTTTTGGGGCTGTTGCCTGTTAGTTAGTGCTAATTTTGTTTGTGTTGCATATAAGGTATTAGTTAGTGCCGATTTTGTTTGTGTTGCTGATTTTGATTTTGTTAGTGCTGATTTTGGGGCTGTTGCCTGTTAGTTAGTGCTAATTTTGTTTGTGTTGCATATAAGGTGTTAGTTAGTGCTGATTTTGTTTGTGTTGCTGATTTTGATTTTGTTAGTGCTGATTTTGGGGTTGTTGCCTGTTAGTTAGTGCTGATTTTTGGGGCTATTGCCTGTTAGTTAGTGTTGATTTTATTTGTGTTGCATATAAGGTGTTAGTTAGTGCTGATTATTCCTAAATTGGTTGATTTAGATAAGTTTGTGAGAATGAAGAAGAGTAAAAGAATTGATTATTTTTTTAAGAGGAAAATTTGTGAGAGTGAAAGAGATTAAGAAATTATACCTTCTACATCTGAAATTATCTCTGAGAATCCAAGAATTCAAGAAAATGAGAATCATCTTTCTAAGGTTCTTAGAGTTTTCGAAGATGACTTTGAGAAATGTTTAGAACGTGACCCCGGAAAGTGCCCTCAAATTTGGCGATATCCACCAAATAAATTGAATGCAATACGAAGAGCTTATCTAAAATTTGGTCCTTATCAAATAAAGTTAGAAGAATATCATTTATCTAGCAACGAGGTTCATCCAAGACGGTTTCAATATGCTTGGTTGAACATATTTTCTTAATGGCTAGAATATTCACCTTCTAAAGATGTTGCATATTGTTTACCATGCTATCTATTTAGCAAAAGACCAAGTGGACGTCCCGGATCAGATGTCTTCATTGGTACGGGTTTTAGAAATTGAAAGAAAATTAAAAATGGAAAATTTTGCGCCTCTCTCAAACACATGGGGATGGATCCTTGCTCACCGCACATCAATGCAATGAAAGCTTGTCTAGACTTGTTGAATCAAGATGAACATATTAGGAATACTTTTCAAGTGCAAAGCTCGGAACAAATTTTGAAGAATCGAATACGTCTCAAGACATCAATTGACACTGTTCGTTGGTTAACACTTCAAGCTTGTGCTTTTAGGGGACATGATGAAACTAGCGGGTCAAGAAATCAAGGCAATTTTCTTCAATTGATAAAACTCTTGGACACTTACAATGATGAAGTTGCGAAAGTTGTGTTGGAAAATGCTCCATATAATTCCAAGTATACTTCACATCAAATTCAAAAAGAAATCTTGCATATTCTTTCTAGTAGGGTGAGAAAACATATCTATGAAGAAATTGGTGACTCTAAATTTTGCATCGTTGTAGATGAAGCTCGTGATGAATCAAAAATGGAACAAATGTCTCTTGTGTTAAGATTTGTTGACAAAGTTGGTTTAATACAAGAGCGTTTTTTTTTTTGTGGCACATGTTAAAGACACTACAACTTTAACTCTGAAAGAAGAAGTATGCGATATACTTTCTCGACATAATTTTGATATTTCTAACATGCGTGGTCAAGGGTATGATGGTGCTAGTAATATGAGAGTAGAATGGAACGGTTTACAAGCACTATTTATGAAAGATTGTCCTTATGCATACTATGTCCATTGTTTTGCTCATCGATTGCAACTTGCTTTGGTTACTGCATCAAGAGAAGTTGTTCCAATTCATAAATTTTTTGAGAAGTTAACTTTGTTGTTAATGTTGTTTGTTCTTCTACTAAGCGTCATGATGAGTTGCAAGCTGCTCAATTAGAGGAAATTGCACATTTGCTAGAAAGTGATGAGATTGTAACTGGTAAAGGTATAAATCAAATTGGTACGTTGAAACGAGCTGGGGATACTCGTTGGGGATCACATTTCTCTTCTATTTGTAGCTTGATAAATATGTATGAGGCAACTTGTATTGTTTTAAAAAAAATTACAAATGAAAGAGTAAGTTATTCTACACGTGGGGATGCTGATAGTGCTTATAATTATTTGAAGGTGTTTGATTTTATATTTATCTTGCATTTGATGAAAGAAATCATGGGGATAATTGAGATACTTTGTCAAGCCTTACAGCAACAATCTCAGGATATAGTTAATGTCACGTGTTTGGTTGGAACAACAAAGTCTCTTATTCAAGCATTGAGAGAAGATGGTTGGGATGCATTATTTACTTAAGTGAATACTTTTTGTGAAAAACATGATATTGAGATTCCTGATCTCAACGATGTTCATTCAACAACAAGATTTGGACGCTCTCGTCTTCAACAAGGTCAGGTTACAATAGAACATTATTTTAGAGTTGAAATATTTTTTACTGCCATTGATCAACAATTACAAGAGTTGAATAACAGATTTAGTGAGCAAGCAATGGATTTGTTAACTCTAAGTTGTGCTTTGACTCCTAAGGATAATTATAAAGCTTTTAACATTGAAAAAATTTGCATTCTAGTTGAAAAATATTACCCTGTGGATTTCAATATGCAAGAGAAAATTAATTTGAAATTTCAACTCCAACATTTCTTGGTTGATGCTCGTCAAGATTTAAATTTGAAGAATTTATCAACTATCCAAGAATTGTGCTCATGTTTGGTTGCAACTGAAAAAACGCAAAATTTCTACTTGATTGATAGACTACTTCGTCTTATCATGACTCTTCCGGTTTCTACTGCCACAACTGAAAGATCTTTTTCAGCAATGAAAATTATTAAATCTAAGTTAAGAAACAAGATGGAGGATGACTTTTTGGCAGATAGCATGACGGTTTATATTGAAAGGGAAATTGCTGCAAGTATCAATTCTGAGTCTATTATTGATGATTTCAAATTAATTAAAGAGCGTAAAGCATTACTTTAAGGTATTTTTAAGTCATGTAGTTAAGTTATTTGATACTTCACTTTGTGTTTATTACAACTTAAATTTTTTGCTATATAATATTATTTATATATTTAATTTATACATTATATTTTTATGTCGGCCACCCCAAACTTTTTAGTCAAGCTCCGCCACTACCTACAACAAACATTCATGATGTGTATACTATAATCTACAATATGAATACAGACATGTGTACATATAACTCACTAAGCCAGACTTCTTGTTTTTATTTTATTTATTATTTCTTATTAAGCAAAAATATGTTTGTGGTACTTATGTTTGACTAATTTCTTAAATTAGATTTTAAACTTTTTGTTTTCTGAATTGATCGTTTAAGTCTTAAAATGTATACTTCATGGTACTTTTTACAGTGTTAACATGTGAGGCTGAGATAACATATCTAAATCAATAAATTGCATTTTTTTTATAAGTTTAAATTAAAAATAAAAATACTTCTTTCAACCCATAAAAATGACACGCAAATAATCTCTATATTCTTCATTGTGATCATCTCCTCTTAGCTTCTTTGTTGGTATTGCCTCCTAATTGGGGTGGTCTTTGATAAGTATCAAAATAATTTCAATACATGGAAAATCTGGATGCATATTCAAAGGTCTTGGAGCCTTCCATTGATCCTTGAGATTACATATTTAAACTTAGAAAATTCGAATATGTGATTTACAAGAGTTCTTGTAAATTCAAGCATTGACTCACCATTATATCTCTTGAAGTTTCTAAGCCATATTATTCTCTTATAAATTGGAGGATTTGTGAAGAGTTTCATCATCACATAAAAGCCAAGAGTGATAAAAAGAAAGTTCGAGCAATCCTCTTTGAGAGAAAGAGAGTTGTGTTTCCATCATAGTTTATAAGTGAGAATTGAGAGATATTGTATATCATTCAAATTGGTTGGGATTGAGAGATGTCCTCTTATATCAAGAGAGTTGTTGTAATCCTATTTTTCTATGGTGGAGATATTTTACTAGAATAAGTCCTGTGGTTTTTCTCGAGAGTTTTCCACCTAAAAATCATTTATGTCATTCTTCTACTCTTTCTCTAATTTACTTTTGCTTCTGCTTAGTGCTTATTTTTGAGTTCACATGGGAGGGAAGTTATGCATGCATTTTCCAACAATGGTATAAGAGATTTTGGAACTCTAACATACTAAGTTGCCGTATTTTCAAGGAAATTTTTTTAATATGCTATGCGGTTGCAACTTTATTTGATCTTCCACGTCAGATAAGAAATATTCTTATTGTTGGAAATAAAGTGTAGTAGCGTTATATTATATGTCTAGGAATATTATGGTTAAAGAAAGACTTGATTTTTAAGTATTGACCCATCTCTCTTTATTGAGAACTTCCCTAGTGCACTATATTCACAAAATCATATTTATTCTAGTATACGACCTTAGTTAGATTCAGTGGCGGAGCTTAAACAAAAATCATGAGGTGCCAAATTTTTAAAATTTTAATATTGATAAATTAAATATAATATTTTATTGTATGTTAAAACTTTAAGTTGTAAATTTATAATGTGAACATGCAAAATTTGCAAACACAACCGCAGAAGAACGAAAAATTAGACTGAGAAGTTGCACAAGTTTGGGATGGATAGAGCTACGAGTATGAGATATAGATTTAGTTTGTAATTTTGGAGAGCAAAATATCTGAACGCCAATTTGAATGAATTTTTGCTATTTTCTAACAAAACCGATGAAAAATATGTTGATTTGGTTCGGTTTAATTGGATTGACATTTGTAAAAATTAAGACACTTATTTTATAAAATCCAATTTTTTTATACGCTAGAATGTGTATACTATTAAAATAATTGCATAAACTTTTTTTATGACAGGAGTACATAAACTACAATGACAAAATAATATATAAATAATTAAAAAAAATACTTAAATACAATACAATTTTTTAAGATAACACTAATATATTGTGAAATAAAATATAATGGCTTCGTTAAGATATTAGCCATTGATTTTAAAGGCCATAAAATCATACCTAATTAATAGAGGTTGAGTTTATTTGAACTAAAACACAAAAATAAATTAAAATTTAATTAATTAATTTCAATTAAAATTTTTAGTCTATCAAATTATTGATTTGGTTTTTATATCTTAGAAGAAACTCACATCACACAATTAGAATTTAAATTGAAAGATGTAGTGTATTTTAAACGAATTTTTTATTTATAATTTTTCTTATAAATTATATAAAAAAATTGTTGGAACTTTGGAATGACCATGGCCAGGCCCAACAAAATTTCGCCACTAGTTACATTTATTGAAAAAATTATTCTCTTGTGTAACTCAAGATGGAGCGTTCTCGCACATGACGGAGATATGTTTAAACTATTTATTGATAGTTAATCCTATCGGAAGCCGATGTGGAATACCATCTATAGTGCAAATATTTGCATGAGCCAATCACCAACAAGAATAAATCGAAGGGAAATAATGCCTAAGACTGGGAGCTCCTGAATCAGAAAGTAGATATTGTGATTAAGAAATATATCGATAGAAGCTTGTTCGAGCATCTATCAACTTATACAATCCGTTTGAGCGATGGACGAAGCTTGAATACTTGATTCAAAAGAAGACTCCAAGGAATGCCCACCTAGTTAGACGACCGGTGAAGTTGGAGTACTCATACCTTCAGAACATGACCAAACATCTAACTACCTTTCAAGGTATTGTAAATCAATTGATAAAAATTGAAATGAAGATAGATGACGAGTTGCAAACAATTCTACTTACGATAGTAAATTGTGCTGATCCGTGAGAGATTGCACCTTGATAATTAGTAGTGGTCTGTGAGAGGCTGTAAAATTATGATTTACGCCATTCGAGGAGGGTTTTGGTTTGGAATTCTGGAATCATTTGCATTGGCATATACAGATTACATTAGAGTGCTTGGCACGCGAGTCATGTTTGATATATTGTGATGGTTGTATATACATACTCGGTTGTTGTTTGTAATTGTGTTGTGATTTATGAGTGTGATTGATTGATTTTGTGTGGTAAGTGTTGAATGATTGCGAAACGTTTTCGAAACTGAAATCTGCAAATTTTAGCAGTTGTATTCGGCTACAAGCAGTGTGTAGTCGAATACAGATATTCAATGTTTCTACTGACTTGTGAAATAGTACTGTATTCGAATACAAGGATGCTGTATTCGAATACGACAATGCAGTTTTGTCCAAAACTTCATTTTGCAACTTTGATTATGCATGTTTGGCATATGAAAACCCTTTCTAGATGTATGCTAAGTCGAAAGGTTATTTTGTGCGTTTAAAATTGAAATGGTATGTGATATTTTTTAATTTCGATTGGTGACCTTTACAATTATTGTGGAAACCTGGGCTTTGCCCTAAGATGAGAATCAGGATCGTCCTACCAGTTAGTACTCTGGAGATGGGAACGGAGTTAGACTTACCTGACCACTGTTGTGTCAGAAGGATTTCTGCGGGGCGCGTGGAGATCACTCGGGTTATAGTTTTTTTTTGTAGTATGATCATATTAGATGGTTGTATAGGGGCTAGATGTCTATCTGTTGTGGTTGTATTTATTTCATTCTGGAAGACTGTACTTATACCATATATTGTCAGTTTGATTTTTAATTTTGATGAGTCCTTATACCACTTTTTGATGTGACGTGGGGAAGTTAAAATTCTTGGGGCAGTGCTTTTGTACAGGTGTCTGCCGAGAATACCCCAGGGGTATGAGCTACGTTGGATAGGTTTCATAGCCCCGATGTATTTTTCTGTTTTAAATATTTTGGATTTTCATTTCAAAACCGTTTCCGCTGTTTGTAATTATGGTTGACTTTTGTCGTTGTGATACGACTTAAATATTTTATCCAAAGGTATTTCTCTCTTCATTATGAATTTGAATTTGTTTTCAAAAAAAAATTGGGATGTTACAATTATGATATCAGAGCATTGGTTATAGATTGTAGGTTAACCTGTAGGTTGGGGGTTGTCATCTGATCATGCGTCGGGGTGATTTGTCCGAGTGTCGGGTTCGGTGTAGTGTTGAGTTGTTGAGGTCGAATGTTGTCTTTTGGAATTCTTCTAAAGGGTGTTAAAATTTCTGATGTTGGTTTTATAGGAAACAATGCCTCCAAGAAGGAACGACGCTGCAAGGGTCAACGTCAACAGGGATGATCAAATGGCTGAAGCAATGAATAACATGGCTGCTTCTATTGCTGCACAGACATCTGCAAAGACTCTGCGGGATCTGGAGAAGAGGGAAAGAGAGATCTGTGCTGCTGAATCAAGGGGATTAGAGGATTTTCGTCGTTACAATCCTCCCAAGTTTAGGGGTGATGAGAATTCAGAGAAAGCGGAAGAGTGGATCCAAGAAGTGGAAAAGATCTTTGAGATGATTAACTGTCAAGCGGGAGTGAAGGTCAACTATGCCACTTATCTGCTACTAGGGGATGCTAAGTATTGGTGGAGGAGTACAAGGTTGTTGATGGGGCCAGCTCATGAGGAGGTGAATTGGGAGTCGTTCAAAAGGAAGTTTTAAGACAAATACTTCCTGATAAGTACCAGGACTAAGTTGGGTGATGACCGTGGGCGAATATGCCGCTAAGTTTGAATCGTTATCGAGGCATTACAGGTTTTTTCGTGAAGAGGTTGATGAACCATTCATGTGTCATCGTTTCCAAGCCGGATTGAAGTATGAGATTCAGGATTCTGTCTTACCCTTGGGAATTCAACGTTTCCAAGTTCTTGTGGAAAAATGTAGAGAAGTGCAAGATATGAAGAATAAGAGAGCTAGCCGAGGAGGGAACTTTAGTTCAGGGGGGCCTAGTCGGGTGAGTTATCAGGGCAACAAAGGAAACAAGTTGCTAAGCCTTATAACCGGTCGCATAACAACAACAGTGGTCAGAATCACCCGGGGAACCAGAACCTTGGAAGACAAGTGGGGCAAGTGACTCGATGCTTCCGTTGTGGGGAAGAGAGGCATTATGCTAATGCTTGTACTTCCCAGGGTGGTATCGAATGTCACCATTGAAATTAAATGAGCTTAAAGGCCAAATTGAAGATTTGTTGGAGAAGAAATTTATTAGACCAAGTGTATCACCATGGGGAGCTTCGGTATTGCTAGTTAAGAAGAAGGATGGAAGCTCACGCTTATGTGTGAATTATCGGGAACTTAATAAGGCGACTATTAAGAATCGTTATCCTTTGCCGCATATTGATGATTTGATGGATCAGTTGAGAGGAGCCGCGATGTTTTCAAAGATTGACTTGAAGTCGGGTTACCACCAGATCCGCGTAAGAGAAGGAGATATTTAGAAAATTGCTTTCAGAACTCGTTATGGGCATTATGAATATCTGAAAATGCCATTTGGAGTTACCAATGCACTAGCAATTTTTATGGATTACATAAACAGAATCTTTAGTCCATTTCTAGATAAATTTGTTGTGGCGTTCATTGATGATATTTTGATTTATTCAAGGACTGAGGAAGAACATGAAGAGCATTTGCGCCAAGTTCTTGAAATCTTGCGTGAGAAGCAATTGTATGAAAATTTGTCCAAGTGTGAGTTTTGGCTTGAGGAAGTGAATTTCTTAGGTCATGTGATAACTAAGGAAGGAATTGTTGTGGATCCGGCAAAGATTGAATCAGTTCTTGCTTGGAAACAGCTTCAGACCGTCACTAACATACGAAGTTTTGTAGGGTTGGCAGGTTACAACATGAGGTTTAATGAAGGTTTTGCGAAGATTGTAGCTCCGTTGACGCAACTTACTAGAAAAGATCAACCGTTTGCATGGACGGAGAAGTGTAAGGAGAATTTTCAATTACTAAAGAAGAAGTTGACAACCTCACCATTTTTTATTTTACTGCAACCAGAAGAACCGTATGAAGTTTATTGTGATGCGTCTCACCAAGACTTGGGATGTGTTCTGATGCAACACAAGAAAGTTGTAGCTTACGCCTCAAGGCAATTGAAGATTCATGAAAGGAACTATCCTACTCATGATTTAGAGCTTGCTGTTGTAGTTTTTGTATTGAAGATCTGGAGGCACTATTTATATGGATGCACGTTCACAGTGTTCAATGACCATAAAAGTTTGAAATATTTGTTTGATTAGAAGGAATTGAACATGCATCAGAGGAGATGGTTGGAGACTCTCAAGGATTTTGATTTCACATTGCAGTACCATCCTGGGAAGGCCAATGTAGTGGTGGATGCGTTGAGTAGAAGAAGTGTATCAGTGTCTTCAATAGTGATGGCTAGATAACAAGAGTTGTGGGAAGCATTCAGAGACTTACACTTGAACGTAGAGTTTGCACCGGGAATTTTGAAATTCAGAATGATTAAGATTTCGAGTGGACTACTTGAAGACATTGCAAATTTTCAAAATGACACTTTAATTCAAGAGAAGAGGAACCTAATAGTGCAAGGGAAAACGACTGAGTTCAAGATTGGGCCAGATAATATTTTGAGATGTAATGGGAGAATTTGTGTACCAGAAGTTGCAAATCTGAGGAAAACAATTTTCGATGAGGCTCATAAGAGTAAATTGAGTATTCATCCTGGAGCGACAAAGATGTATCAGGATTTGAGGCAGAATTATTGGTGGCCAGGAATGAAGAGGCATGTCGCGGAGTATGTATCAACTTGTCTAACTTGCCAGAAAGCGAACGTGGAACATCAACGGCCTGCTGGAATGTTGCAACCTTTAGATATACCTGAGTGGAAGTGGGACAACATTTCCATGGATTTTATAACAGGATTGCCTAAAACAAGGAGGAAGAATGATTCTATATGGGTGATAGTGGATCGATTGACTAAATCCGCACACTTTTTACCAGTGAAGACCACATATAAGCTAGATAAGCTAATTGAGATCTACATTGATGAGATTGTGAGATTACATGGAGTACCGTCGAGTATTGTATCAGATCGTGATCTGAAATTCACGTCGCACTTTTGGGGAGCATTGCATGATGCGTTGGGGACGAAGCTAAGGTTGAATTCAGCTTACCATCCGCAAACTGACGGACAGACTGAAAGAACAAATTAGTCCTTGGAAGATCTTTTAAGAGCTTGTGTACTAGATGATAGAGGAAGTTGGGATGATGTACTACCGTTGGTTGAGTTTACCTACAGCAATAGTTTTCACGCAAGTATTGGAATGGCACCATATGAGGCTTTATATGGGCGCAAGTGTCAGACGCCTTTGTGTTGGTATAAGGACGGTGAAAGTATGATTGTAGGACCTGAGATGGTGCAACAGACTACAGATAAGGTAAAGAAGATAAAGGAGAAAATGAAGATTTCACAAGATTGTCAGAAGAGTTATGCGGACAACCGTCGCAGACTTCTAGAATTTGAGCAGGGTGACCATGTGTTTCTGAGAGTCACGCCTACGACTGGAGTTGGTAGAGCATTGAAATCGAAGAAATTGACTCCTAAATTTATTGGACCATATCAGATTTCTGTACGAATTGGACCGGTAGCAATTAAGGAAATACCTTGCAGATCCGTCGCATGTGATTGAACCGGACACAATAAAACTAAAGGAGAATTTGTCATTCGAAGTACTACCTTTGAGAATTGATGACAGGAATATTAAGCGATTAAGGAACAAGGATGTTTAGTTGGTCAAAGTGATTTGGAACCCGACTCGTAGATGTGACTTGGGAATTGGAGAGCAAGATGAGGGAACAACACCCAGAGTTGTTGATCGACACGTAGTTTCGAGGAAGAAACTAATTTTAGGGGGGTAGAATGTAAGACTCGTAGTTTTAATTTGTATTTTTTGTTTTTGATGTGTTTTTATGTTGAATTTTGAGGCTTTTAACCAATTTTATTGGTATTTCGAATGTTAAATGCCAATGATATTTTTATGAGACCCGTTTAAAATTATTTGGCGAGAAATAATTTAATCACGTTGCGGAAAATTTATTACTGGACTATTTTGTTAAAAATATCTCTAATTGCTAAAAAATTTACTTGTCAATTGAGTTGCAATGAGAATAGATATTTTTATCAAAATAGTTGAGGTGTGTCTAAGAATATTTAGATAATTATTAATTTGGTTTGATTATAATATATATATATATGTATATATATATAATATTATAATATTATGATAGTAAGTAATATATATGTATATATGTTAGTATAAGTAGTAATAATATATATATATATATATAGGTTAGCAAGTTAGTATAAGTTTTATATATATATATATATATATATATATATATATATTACTTAACCAACGGTAGTACATCATCCCAACGGAAACTCAACCAACGGTAGATCTTCAATTTGTTGCATGAAAGTTGGGACACTTTGGTTTTTACAGTAACACTCCGATTTTTAATAGCGAGAGTGTAAATTTAATTTTTGTTAAACAACTAGCACTTTTGAATAAAATATTCATAATCATTATTTAATTTAAAATTAGAGTGAAATATTTAATTGTAAAATTGTTTTCCAAAACGACAATTAGAATCATTGTAGTATTATAAAAAAAAAATGATTTCGACACAACTCACTTACTCACAACCAAACAATTCACATTGATAAAAGTAGTCACAATTGTTTCGGATAAGGAATTTCCATTGCAACTACAAAATTCCAAAAAGAATAATCAAACAAAACCTTTAAATAAAACCCTAAGCTGATATTGTAACTCTAAATTGAGGATGATAAGGTACTGAGGACCCATGGGCTACATCCAGTTATCCGCATAGAACAAGAAATCGAACCCATAAGTTTGCTACACCTTCAACGTCATCTCGAACTCTTCATAAATGAATCCTAATAATCTGCGGCGTTCTGCCCAGTCCACAACAAGTAAAGGGTCACCAACCAAAATTAACACAACAATTAGCAGTTATCAAAACATAAGCAACAATTAATAGAGCAAACATGTTTTTCATGGTATCAAATATGCCTCATATCTCAAAGAACTCTAATGCAGTGTCTATATGCTTGTGCATATGATTATGGAATATCACATCCCTTCTCCAAAGGGTGGTGGATCACCATGTAGCATGATCCACAATTGTGAAGTCTTGTAGGGCATTCACGACTCAATTCTCGTTATGGGTTTGTGGGCTCCAACCAATTATGGACACACCATTGTGGCTCCAACCGATTATGGAATTTGACTTCAACCAATTACAAAACACCATGTAATAACACCAATTAGCAAACATCAGATAATAAACACCAAAATAGGTATGACCTACACATGTTATACAAAAAGTGGAAGGTTCCCTTTATTAACAAATTTTAAAAGTGGAAGGTTCCCTTACAAGAAGATTTTTGAAATCTCAAACCCTAACACTTACTTTTTGGTTTGGCCAACACTAGTTAAGGAGGGAAAAAATTTATCTTCAAAATTTCTTTCATCCTTAGTTTTAAATAAACATTTTTAAACCATTTTAACAATTACATATACAAAAACTTAAGGCTCAAAATTTCTAACATAACTTCATTCTTTTTAGAAAAAATCCAAAGTGTTCCAAATTTTATTTGTCCTTTAGATCTACTATCACAAGTCATGGATCTATCATATTTGTGAAGGAAAAATCATTTTAGTATAAAACCAATTTTTTTTGTAAAACTCTAAAATGTTGTTAACCAAAATTTTCTTTTAAATCCATTACTACAACAAGTAGATCTATAACATTAACAAAGGAAAAACAACATTTGAACATGGTTCATTTTTTGAAAAAACCAAAAAAGGTTCAAAAACAAAACTTTCTTTAGATCTATTTTTACAGCCAATGCATCTAAAACATTAACAAAATAAATTTTCAAAACTCCAACGATATTTCTTTTTCAAAAACTGAAAATATACCAATTTTTCTTTTAGATCTATTAGCTAATACGAGACTTGGATCTATAGCTTTTGGGAATCAAAAAAAAAAAAAAACCCAAACCACATAGGGCCTCACGGCCTTAAGGAGAGTCAAAGAGGAAATCAATTTTTCTCATGATAAAACACACATCAATAGAAAGAGAAGAATGAAAGGAGAAAGAATGATTCACAAACCTTTGAGAGATAAAACTTTGATCTAGTGGCAAAATGGGTGTTTAGGTTTTATACCATACTACCTACACCAATTTTTTTGAATGAACTAAGTGTTTCTTTTTTTCTAAGTGAGAAGATGAAAAATTAAAGTGAGTAGGTAGGTGAATGAAGATTTTCGCCCCCTCCCTTTTAAATGACCTAGTAACCTTTATTTTTCCTCCTTTGCTTTCACCTCCAAACAATTTGTCATTCACTATTACCAACATAAAATATCTAGATATTTTTCTAAAATATATCATTAAACCATCTAATCACTCTTACACATGAAGGTGCAAACACGAGAAGGGGAGTTGAATTGTGTTTGCCTAAGTTTAATTATTTTTTATTATTTATTTAAGAACTGATTCGGGTTGGTGACTTTAACTAAAATAGAGGTAGTAGCAATCATGCTTAAGTAATCAGAGGCAGCAGTAAAGTAAAGAGTGCATAAGTGAAGTAACACAAACAGATTTATCCTAGTTCACCACCAATTTGGTAGCTATATCCAGTCCATTCACTTATAAGGATTTAACCACTAATTCAAATCCTTGAATTACACAGCACTTGACGCTACAAGTTAATCTTCTCAAAACAACCTGACACCTACAGACTTTTTGATGCAAACAAACACCTTGACCATACAAGTCAAGTCTTCTCAACACAACTTGAACATTACAAATTGCTAAAGGAACACTAAAGCCACTATCGGGCTGGGTTACACAAGTTTGGAACAGATTGTGTTTTGCTTCTACTAAATATTTCTTTGAGCAAATGCTTGTCTAGAACTTAAACCTTTTAACTTTGAATACTTAGAAAATTTGAGCTCTCAAAAGTTTTTTTGAATTGTCTAGATTTCTCAGTTTATGAGTTCGTAATTTCTTCTTCAGCCTTGGGTATCTATTTATAGAATATATTAGGGTTTCAGTTTTGTCCTTGTAAAATTTGGATCATATCTTTCTTGTGAACAAATTCTAGATGTATCTTTTTATGAACAAATTATGATTGTATCTTCTTGTGAATATTTATGAGTGTTTCTTCTTGTGAATAATTCTAAGTGTGTCTTCATGTGAACAAATTTTGAACATGTCGTCTTGTGAGCAAATTCTAAGCCTATCTTCTTGTGAACAATATTTTTGACTATATCTTCTTGTGAACAATATGTTGACCATATCTTCTTGTGAATAATATTTTGACCATATCTTCTTGTGAACAATATTTTGACTATATCTTCTTGTGAGCAATATTTTGGCCTTATCTTCTTTTCCCCTTGGTCAAATAATTCTTTCAATTATAATTATGAGTAAAATCTAATTTCATATTGTGTTCAAAAACTTATTCACACGAATTTCTGATTCGGGCTTGTTCTTGAATATTCAGAAATTTTGATACAAACTTGAAATATTTTTTTTTCATGCCCTTTTTTAAAGAGAATAGACAAAACATAAAATACATACTAAAATGAATCTAAACTAATCTAGGCATAGCACAACATTAATCAGATATAAATGTAAGGTTTAGATTTGTCTTAATGAATTCAAATTTGTCTTCAGATAATGGTTTGGTGAATATGTCAGCCTGTTGTTGTTCAGTGTCTACAAATTGGATATTTAGTACTCCTTTTTAATAAAGTCCCTAATAAAGTGATGTTTAATTTCTATGTGTTTAGCCTTAGAATGGACGATAAGGTTCGTTGTTTGGCAAATGGCAGAAGTATTATCACAGAATAAGGAATGTTACTCTCTTGGATTTTGTAATCTTCCAGTTGGTGTTTCATCCATAGCATTTGAGAGTTATAGCCAGCTGCTGAAATTTACTCAGCCTCTGCTGTTGACATTGCAATTGTGATTTGTCTCTTACTTGACCAGGAGATTAAGTTTTAACCATGAAATATGCAATTTTCTCTAGTGTTTTTTCTTTCAAGTTTGTCTCTAGCATAGTCAGCATCACAATAGCCACTGAATTTGTACTTAGTAGACTTGTTATAGAACAAGCCAATGTTGGAAGTACCTTTTAGGTATCTAAGAATTCTCTTAACAGCAGTTAAGTGAGATTCCCTTAGATAAGCCTAAAATCTTTCACACATACACACTAAATAAAATATCAAGTCTTGAAGTAGTAAGGTACATAAGTGATCCAATCATTCCTTTGTAATTTTCTAGTCAACCTTTTGGCCTAATTCATCTTTTTCCAGTGAGCAAGTAGGGTGCATTGGTGTAGCCATAGGTTTGTAATTATTCTTCTTAAACTTCTTTAGAATCTCTTTTGTATAATTGGTCTGATGAATGTATATGCCCTTCTAACTTTGCTGAATTTGTATCCCTAAGAAGAACTTCAATTCTCCAATCATGCTCATTTGAAATTCAAGCTGTATTAACTTAGAAAATTCTTGACAAAGAGTGTCATTAGTAGATCTAAAAATAATGTAATCAACATAAATTTGAATAATAAGAATGTCATCTCGTATTGATTTTCTAAACAGTGTGGTGTCTACTAGTCCTCTTTCAAAACTATTTTTAAGCAACAAATTACTTAATCTATCATACCATGCCCTAGGTGCTTGTTTTAGACCATACAGTGATTTCCTAAGTTTAAACACATAGTCTGGAAATTCAAAGCTTTCAAAACTTGGGGTTTCTTAACATAGACTTCTTCACTTATGTACCCATTTAAGAAGGCACTTTTAACATCCATTTAAATTACGTAATGTTATTATAAGAAGCAAAAGAGACTATGATACGAATTCCCTCTAACCTGGTCACTAGAGCAAATGTCTCAATGTAATCAATACCTTCTTGTTGAATGTAACCTTGTGCAACCACTTTGGCCTTGTTTCTGACAACTTCTCCATTTTCATTTAACTTGTTTCTGAAAACCCACTTGGTTCAAATAATGTTTTTCTTTGGTCTGGGTACTATATCCCAAACATCATTCCTTTTAAATTCATTCAACTTGTAAGACCCTTAGTTTTAAATTCTAATTTATGCAATTTTAGTATATTTTTTGTTGAATTGTTGTGGCATTTAGCCCAATTTTAATTCATTTTGGGAATTAAGTACCAAAAACGTATTTTGTTAGAGTTTGTAATATGTTTAATATATGTGTGTATATATATATTTATATATATTTTGAGACCCGTTTAAAATTATTTGTCGAATAATAATTTATTTACGTTACGAAGAATTTAATATCGGTTGTTAAAAATATCTCTGGTTGCTGAAAATTTTATCTGTCAATTGAGTTGCGACGAGAGTAGATATTTTTATCAAAATAGTTTGAGATTTGAGTGAAGTGATGTGTGTTAGAGTATTTAGATATTTTGTTAGATTGGTTTAATTATAATATATATATATATATATATATATATGTGTGTGTGTGTGTGAGAGGTAAGCAAGGATCAGAGAAGGAAAAAAACATTCCCTGCCTCGCGTTCTTCTTTCTTCCTATGTTCCGTGTAAACCAAGTCTTAGTGGTTGTCAAAACCACACCAACACAAACGACCACTTCTCGTCTAGATCTAAGCTTCCATTCGAGAAGTGACAGAATGGAAAGTTGCTCCTCTCCACATTACGGTGCTGGTGAGCTAGCTTTTGAAGTGACGATGCAAGCGAGAGTTTTCGCCGTATTTGATTTCAGTACCGGAAACTGTTGTAAAAGCGATAACTAAGGTAATGGCTCCTTCCAAATTTCTAGTTTTCATATAGGGACTCTATATGTGTGATTGATATATCTTTTAAGGTGTGATTGCGTGAAAAATCATTTTTGACGTGAATATATATATTTTGAGTGAAAATACGTTTTGTTATGTGTTATGAATTTACAATTAAATTTGACGTGATTAATGTGTGTTTTGTGGAGATTGAGTTTGAGGTGTTTATGTATTCATAACTGTTAATATGTGCGTTATGAAGTTTATTGAGGAAAAAATGTTTTGAGTATGCTCTGTGATAAGTTAGAAAAATCGTTAGTGTTAAATAAGTATTAAAAATGGGGAATCTTTTAATAGTTGCATTTACTTAATGATTGTGGTGAAAAGAATCAGAGTGTACTCATGCATTTCATAGCCTGTGGTGACCGTGATGGGCCACAGTGGTAGTGGTGATCGCGATGGGCCGCGGTGTGAAGTGGTGACTGTGATGGGCCATGGAGTTAAGTGGTGACCGTGATGGGCCACAGGGTGGTTCCATGTGATCGTTGGTCCATCTTACCCTTACGAGGATTTAACTGATGTGTAAGGCCTGTGATAGGCTACACTCTAGTAAATCATGCTAGTTTGTGAGCGACTGTACCTCGGTAATTAATACTAAGGCCTGCGATAGGCGGTACAATTATGGTTTACGCCCCTCGAGGAGGGTTTTGTTTTGGAAATTCTGGAATCATGTGCATTGGAATATACGCATTGCATTAGGGTGCTTGGCACGCGAGTCATGTTTGTTATACTATGATGATTGTATATTCATACTTGGTTGTTGTTCGTTATTGTGTCCTAGTTGCTTTGAGGTGTGAATTTGTGTTGATTAATTTTCGAAGTAATTATGTGTTCATAATTGATGTTATGAATGTTTGATGTGTGATTCAGGTGTGAATTTGTGGAGATTAATTTGGTGTGATTTATGTGTTCATAATTGATATTATATATGTGTTCATAATTGATATTATGAATGTTTGAAGTGTTATTGATGGACTTTGTATCGTAAGTGTTAAATGATTTTGAACCATTTTCAAAACTGGAAATCTGCATTATTTCCTAGTTGTATTTGGCTACATGCAGTGTGTAGTCGAATACATATTTGAAACGTTTAGTTTTTTTTGGAATTTTAACATCGTATTCAAATACGAAACCTCGTATTCGAATACAAATGAGTTGATTTTGCCACTGACTTGATTTTATATTCGGCTACGACCATGTTGTATTCAAATACGAAAATGCATTTTTGCTACTTACTTGTCTTGTCTTGTATTCGGCGACATCCTATCTCGTATCAGAATACATATATTCGACTACATCTTGTCTCGTATACGAATACAGATGTGCAATTGTAGCTACTGACTTAACACTCGTATTCGGCTACGACACTGCTGTATTCGAATACGACAGTGCAGTTTTGTTAAAAACTTCATTTTTTAACATTGTTTATGCATTTTTGACATATGAAAACCCTTTCAATGAGTATGTTGAGATGAAAGGTTCTCTTGAGCATTTGAAATGTAAAATTTTTTCTAAATGTTATTTGTTAATTTCGGTTGGTGACCCTTTAAAATTATTGTGGAAATTGGGTTTTGCCTTCAGATGATACCCGAGCTCATTCCACCGAATGTTGCTTTGACGAGGGTGACGTCGTTAGATTTCCCTGATCGAGACTCGCCAGCTGCTTGGGTATGTGACCCCATCTCAAGCAGGGCTACTTATATAGGGAGGGTAGTGAGGACTAGTAGGAAAGCTGGGGCAGTATATCTTGTGGAACTCACTCGCGAGAAGATCGATTATCTGATACCTTCCGGATTGGTGCTTGGGATGAGTGGAGCTTGGGAAGATACGAAGGATTCCTCATCTAGAATTGAGGCGGAGGCCACCATGGGAGTTGAGGATAAACTGGTTGGACCGGGGACTGGCGGAAAGGATAAGGGGTCGATGTCAGTGGAGCGAGAGACTACAGAACCATCTAGGCGGGCCGAGTCAGAGCTCCATTTTCTGGTGATTGATCCTTTACCGACTGTCACTGAACTATTGAATTGTTTTGAGATTCTAGCGCCCCCGAAGCCACCTATCTCGTGGGTGGATCTGACTTCTGAAAAGACCGATCGTCTATGGATGTTTATGAGGAGGAGGTTACCTCGAAGATGAATAATGTGTCAGACGAGACTTGCGGAATGTGTAGAGGTCACCCATGTTATTGTAGGTTCGAGAGTATGATCAGATTAGTCTTGTTGTATATGGACTTGATGTCTTTCTTTTGGTGATTGTACTTATTTCATTTTGGGATGACTGTACCTTTAACACATATTGTCGGATGACTTTTGTTTTGGTGGGTCCATGTTCCATTTTTTTTACATGACCATGGGGGAATTAGTATTTCTTGGAGCAGTACTTTGTACAGGTGTCTGCTGAGAATACCCCAAGGGTCTGAGCGATGCCTGATAGGTCTCATAGCCCCAGTGTATTTTATATTTGGATATTTTGGATTATTGTCTCAAAAACTATTTTAGTTGTGATATTTATGATGTAATTAATTATGATTTTGGTCGTTTGTGTTACGCTACGGTTTTTATTTATTTTGTTTTGAAAAAAAAATTACACTCGCACTGTTAAAAATCAGGGTGTTACACAACTCCTCTTGCATTGCAAGGATCCATCCATCATCTGCCAGCGCTTCATCAACAAAGGTAGGTTCAATTGATGATAGTAGACCAAACAAGGATGTGTCCTTCAATGATGATCTAGTCTTTAGAGGATCATTGTAATTTCCAATAATCAGAGTTTCCGAATGGGATGACTTGTACTTCTATCCAATCTTGACTTCTAAGTTATTTTGACTGCTTCTAATTTGGTCATATTCATCATCTGATGTTTTGTCATCTTCCTCTGATTTACTTGCATCCTCTGATTATTTGGGTTCTTTTGGGTTGTTTGCATCTGCTTCCTCTAGTTCCAATAAACCTGCAGTATTCTCAACTTGATTGGACTTTTTTAAGGTCAAGTTGTTTGTTATCAAATTTAACATATATTGACTCCTCCATAATTTGAGTTTCCTTATTGAACCCTCTATAAGCTTTGGATCTTTCAGAGTATCCAAGGAAGGTACACTTTTGTGAGTGAAGATCAAATTATATTATGAATATAGCATACAGTGTTAATTGCCTCTACCCAGAAATGTTTTGCAACATCCATCTCATTTAACATGGTTCTACCCATTTCTTGAAGGGATTTATTCTTTCTTTCTACAACTCCATTTTGTTGTGGTAATCTAGGAGAGGAGAAGTTGTGTGAGATTCCACTCTCATCACAAAAACTTTCAAAGAACTTGTGTTCAAATTCTCCACCATAATCACATCTAACTGTTACAATCCTAAGACTATTTTTCATTCATTACTTGTTTGCAAAATACAATAAACACTTTGTGGCAGTCATCTTTATTTCTTAAGATTTTACCCAAGTCCACCAAGTGTAATCATCTACTATTACAAAGCCATATTTTTTCCATTTACAAAGGTTGTTTTCACTGGCCCAAAGAGATCTATATGCATGAACTTAAGGGGTTTCGAGGTAGAGATGAGTTCTTAGGGGTAAAGGAGTTCTTAGTTTGTTTTCCATTTTGACAAGCTTCACACATAATTTCACTTTTGTAGCTAAACTTAGGTAGACCTCTAACAAGTTGAAGTTTATTCAATTTTGAGATTAATCTTAGGTTTGCATGACCTAACCTTTTGTGTCAAATTAATTTTTCTTCATTTACTAACATGAGACACCTAACATCTTGTTTCTCTAAGCTAAACAGATTTATCTTATATAGGTTATGTTGCATCTGACTTGTAAAGAGTACAAATCCATATTTTTGACTTATTGCTTTGCATGATTTTTTATTAAATATAATATCATAGATATTATCACTTAATTGACTAATACTAAATAAATTATGTTTAAGACCTTTAACAAATAAAACATTTTTAATGGAGGGAGAGGTGTCATTACCAACTGTGTCGGGTCCAATGATCTGGTCGCTCAACTTTCCTCCGAAAGTTATTGTGCCTCATTTGATCAAAGTTAGGTCTTGGAACATACACTATTATCCCTTCATATGTCGCGAGCATCCACTGTCCAAGTACCATGACTACTGTTTCAACTTGGCGGCTAAGAACATTGGCAACATTGATAATCTTGTTCTTAGGTACCCAAATTTGGTTGGGTCCAGGTTTGCTAGTCTTGAAAGGTATCTTGTCTTTCCTTGTGTTTAACATTGGATAAGATACTTTGGAGTGACCTTTCTTGGAGCAAACAGTACAGAAAACATTAGGTTTCATAAGTTCAGACTTAGTTACTGTTTCTTGGTATCCTAGACCTTTTTTACCACTTCTACTAACTCCATAAAGCATAGAACCATGTTTGCTTCTTTCTATATTGTTGCTATATGTTTACTTCATATTTATCAAAATTACATATGACATTTTCTAAAGGTTTTGATACAAGATTATCTTTGAGAGTTATATTTTCTTTTTAAAGCTCAACACTTTCATTTTTTAAAACATTAATTTTTTCAGTCACGTTTGCATTTACTTTCCTAAGTGCTTTTAGTTTTAAGTAAAAATGTGGTTTTTATTTAAAAAATCATTTATGACTTTAGTTAATTCAAATCGGGCTAAGTCAAAAAGTACCTCAATTTCTTAATATGTTGATTCACTTCCAAAGTCAGAATCGGAGTCAAAATTATGATCAGTGTTGAATTCAGAGTCAGAGTTAGCATAAGCCATTAGAGCCAATCTGCTTGCTCTTCATCACTGGAGGATTTATCAGAATCATCCCACGTAGCCATCATAACCTTCTTCTTGGGTTTGGAGTTTTTCCTCTGATGTTTCCCTTTTTCGATATTTGGACATTCAAACATGATATGCTCAGGTTCATTACATCCATAGCAGATGATGTTTTTCTTATCAGATTTGTCATCCTTTCATCTACTAGAGTGCCTGAAATTTCTTTGAGGGAATGGTTTCTTTCTGTTGTATCACATCCTCTGAATTTTTCTAGATATGAAAGTCATCTCCTCATCCTCTGAGTCCACATTCAGGTCATGTGAAACATTATCCTCTAACTCTTTTGTTACCTTTAAAGCCTTATTTTGCTTGGATTTCAAAGCCAAAGTCTTTTGCTTTAGTTGGACTCATCCTCTGCAAGCTCAATTTCAGGTGATCTCAAAGAGTTAATTAGTTCTTCCAATTTAAGAGTATTCAGGTCCTTAGCTTCTTGAATGGTTGCAATATTAGGTCTCCACATGCTTGGCAAACTCCTAAGAATTTTTTTCACATGATCAACAATTGTATAACTTTTTTCAACAACCTTAAATCCTGATACCAGAATCTGGAAAACATTGTTTCAGTATCTTCATCTTCTTCCATTTGAAATAGTTCCTATTTTTGGACTAGGAGGTTGGCATTTGCTTCTCAAACTTGCTTGCTTCCTTCATAAGTCAGAACCTGATTATCATAGATGCTCGTTGTTGTTTCTTTGTCAATGCATTTGTCAAACACCCTTAAAGGTAATTTCATTTATCATGAAGGTTCTAGACTTGTGATGCATCTTGTGCATCTTCTTTTGTTCATCATCCATCTTTTTCCTTGTAATTTCAGTGCCATCAATATTTGTTGGAGTAGTGTAGCCATCTTTCACTAAGTCCCAAAGTTCAAGATCTTGTGAGATAAAGAAGCTTTTGGGTTTGTCCTTCTAGTACTCAAATCTTTCTCCATCAAACAAAGGTAGTATGTTGCTGTTTCCACCAGAGGCTTCTTCACTAGATCTAGACATATTGAATCCTTAGATCTTTCCTCAAACATTGCACAATGCTCAACTATGAGACTATGCTCTTGATGTCAATTGAAGGTGCAAACAAAAGAAATGGGTTGAATTGTGTTTGTCTAAATTGAACTTTATTTGATTACTTATTCATGAACTGGTTCGAGTTGGTGATTTTAACTAAAACAAAGTTTGTAGCAATCAGGCTTAAATAATTAGAGGTAGCGTGCAGAAGTAAAGTGACACAAGCAGATTTATCCTGGTTCACCACCAACTTGGTAGCTATATACAATCCATTCACTTAGAAGGATTTAAACACTAATTTAAATCCATTAACTACACAACACTTTACCCTACAAGTCAGTTTTCTCAAAATAATATGACACCTACAAACTTTTTGAGGAAAATAAATACCTTGACCCTACAAGTCAAATCTTCTCCAAACAACCTGAAAAACTACAGGTTGTTGAAGGTAACTACATTTTGCCCCTACAAATCAAGTCTTCTGAACACAATCTTAAAACCACATATTGCTTAAGGAACACTAAAGACACTATTGGGCTAGGTAACACAAGTTTTCAACAGATTGTGTTTTGTTTCAACAAAGAAAATTGTTACAATTGATTTCTCACACTAAAACACTTAAAAAATATTTCTTTGAGCAAGTACTTCTCAAGAATATAAAACTTTGAACTTTGAATACTAAGGAAATTTGAGCTCTCAAAAGTTTTTTTGAATTGTATGAATTTATGAGTTTGTGCTTTCTTCTTCAACCTTGAGTATCTATTTATAGAATAGATAAGGGTTTCACTTTTGTCCTCATAAAATTTAGATCATATCTTTCTTGTGAACAAATTCGGAATGTATCTTCTTGTGAACAGATTATGAGTGTATCTTCTTGAAAATAATTTTTAGTATTTCTTCTTATGAATAATATTGAGTATGTCTTCTTGTGAATAACTTTGAGCATATCTTCTTGTGAGCAAATTTTGAGCATATCTTCTTGTGAACAAATTCTAAGCATATTTTCTTGTGATCAAATTCTGAGCATATCTTCTTGTGAACAATATTTTGGACCATATCTTATTGTGAACAATATGTTGACCATATCTTCTTTGAACAATATTTTGACCATATATTCTTGTGAACAATATTTTGACCATACCTTCTTCTGAACAATATTTTGGCCAGATCTTATTTTTCCCTTGGTCAAAGATTTCCCTCAATTATAATTTCAATCATATCTAATTTCAGATCTTGCTCAAAAACTTATTCACGCGAATCCTCCTTCATACTCTTGTTTGATTGGAGTGGGAATGGATTCGGGCTTGTTCTTGAATATTTAGAAATTCTAATTCGGCTAGGCCTTTTCTTCATAATGAATTCTTTCAATCAAATTCGTTGACTTTCCATCAAAGCCATTGACTTCCTTGTTGGAGTGAGTTGTTGTGTTTCTTTGATAATATAAGTCAGAGGCAGAATTGTGTGACTTAAAATTAGTGGATTTTGGCAATTCACATTGTTGAATCATTAAATTCGATGCAAATTTAGAGGTTGCATATCAGAAGCAACATTTTGAGTGTGTTGCAACTTTTGATTAGTTGAAAATGAGCTTTGAATGTGTGGCTTGAACAATGTCTTCAAAGTTAATGATAGCATGATATAAATCTTCAGAGGCATGCTTAACTTATGCACATCAGAGGCACACAAGGGCTTCAGAGGCATGCTTCAAATTCAGTCTTCAAACATTCTTCAAAGGTAGTCTTTAGGCCGTTTTTTAGAGCCAAACAGGCAGTTTTCGTAACCTTTAGAGGCACGTTGCTTTAAGATGAAGATGTACAGACGCATACGCATATGCTTTTGTGTTCCTCGGATCTCATCCTCTGGTCACTTCCTCTAGTCACTTTTCTCTGGTCACTTCCTCTGGTAGCATCCTCTAGTCGCTTCCTCTAGTACCTTTCTCGGATTTTCTTGTTCTAATTGTTGCACACATAATGAAGCCATTAGTCCAAACAAATTATTCTCATAAAATACCTTTCTAAACATCAAAACCACAAGAGAAAAACCAACTTGGTTCCAAAAAATACAACGGTACAAGACGTTTGATTTGTTTATAACCCAACATAACATTTAGAAGACCTTTACAAACTATTGTGTGTTTGTAAAGAACTATGAAAATGGAAAGTTCATTATTCTTCTTTTATATGTTGATGATATGTTAATTATGGGGAAAGATAAGATGAAAATAGATGTTCACAAGAAGGTATTGAGCAAGTCTTTTGTTTGGAAAGACTTGGGTGTTGTGAAAAAGATAATTGGAATGAAGATCACTAGAGATCGTTCTAGAAGAATGTTGTGGATATGCCAAGAAGATTATATCAAGGAAGTTCTCAAAAGGTTTAACATGCATAATGCCAAATCTATGTGTGTTCCAGTAGTTAGACATTTCAAACTAAACAGGTCACAATGTCCAAGGAATGAAGAAGAAAAGGCTAAAATGAAAAAGGTACACTATGCTTCTGTTGTGGGAAGTCTTATGTATGCAATGGTTTTTACAAGACAAAACATTGCTTATGTCATAGAAGTTATAAGCATATTCTTGTCTCATCCAAGATAGGAACATTGGAATGTTGTGAAATGGACATTATGGTATCTAAAAGGAACTTCCAATAGGTGTTTGTGCTTTGGCAAAGGAAATCTAAAGCTTCTTGGACATGTAGGGGGGCTATGTCGGGGAAATCAAAACTTCAAAAGTGTATTGCATTGTCAATTACTAAAGTTGGATATGTTGCAGCATCTGAAGCTTGCAAGAAAAGATTATGGATGAACAACTTCTTATGAGAACTAGGGCTTGTACAGCATGAATATATGGTGAACTATGACAATCAAAGCGTCCTCCATGTCGCGAAGAACCCCTTGATTTATTCACGCTCATAACACATTGACATTCATTATCAATGGATGCGAGAAATGTTGTATGAGAAAAAAATTGAAGTTAGGTAAAATCCATATACATCTTAACATGTCTTATATGATGACAAAATCAGTACCAACCACGAAGGTTGAAGACTGTTGCATAGGTAACGGTGTTGTGGTGCCCCTCAACATTAACAACATAAAAAATAGGTTTAATTTCAATTTTGATCCATCAAATATTGTGATTGTGCAATTTTGAGATATTGGATTATCAATTAAAAAGAAAAAAGAGTAAAAAATAAAATAAGAATGTGATTGTTGTGTCACATTAGGTTATAAGTTTATCTTCTTCCCGAAAACAAAACCACCGTAGTTGACCTGTAAAATCATAAATTTCCCAAAAAATAATTTTTTTTTCACTCTTCAGCAGTTATGTTAAACACGAATGGGTGGTAGTCAATATTATTTTTTTTCACCACCTACTACCTCAGACATCGTGAATAGTAAGAGGCCAAGATTAAAGTGTTTTTGTGATGTGGAATTTCCTTTCGAAGACAGGTTGGGCTAATGAAAATCTAGGGAGGAGGTTCTTCTATGGCTGTGGTAGGTACACAAAGGTAAGGTTTTCATATCTAGTTTAACTGTCAGTGAAGTAATGTGTTATTCCTCCTACTTTTTTTATCTAAGTAGCCAATTGTATTTTTGTAACAAGAAAAAAGAAAAAAATATAATATATTTAATTATCCTTCAACTATATAGCGGATAAAAATTTAAAATTTAAATCGTACAATAATAATAATACTCTCATTTAATGTAGTCTAGGATATTACATTCTTCACATACATAAATCACTTACATATATCTTAAATTGTACTCAGTAAGGTCATTACAAATTACTACTCTAATCAAATTGGATATACTTCCTAACTCATTACATACATTTGCATCATTGGGATAAATAGTATTTCATACACTTACTGCATTAATTTCTAAGTTCCTTAATTTACTTCATACAACTTAATGTTTCAAACTGTACAAGTTCCTTAAATTTTCTTATTCATTATCTAAGATCATGAACATTATCAATTAAAAACAACTTTATCAAAACTAGTGTCTATACCTCTATGTGCCATGCACACATGTGTGTCATGGCAACGCCAAACTAAAACAACAAAAGGATAAGTCATTAAAATAATATTTATCTATGACATAATATACATAAGTACAAACACGTACAAACATCATATTGACATTAATTATGGCACATTCTCAAATACTCTCTTAAGTCTTGTCATAACATATTTGCATTTATCATTTAAATCTAATCATGCAACTTTATTACTATTGTTTTTTACAAAAATAAACGATATTCATTAATTCAAATTAAAAAATACATTGATACAATACAAATTTGCTAAAAACATAAAGGATGAATATGCGAACATACTCACATCACTCAAGTTAATAGTGTAAAACGAAAACATAGCACAAAAGTGCAACATGCCTATAAATATGACAAAATTCAAGTCTTGTTGCCATTTGTTACACATTTCTTTTCCACAAAGAGAATTGGTTCCTTTTTCATTTTCATGATACTAGATTAAAAGACTAACCGACTCAATGTAGTGCAATTTTAGTTTTCCATGAAATCGTGTTTTATGAATAAGCCACGGTGACTTTGTTTTGTGCTAGAGTTTAAAAAAAATATAACATTTCAAAGTTATGCAAACTTACCAAACAAATACGCCTCTTCTTTGCTATATTAAGAAATTGTATGTTAAAAAAGATGGCTCCATTAAAACTTACACACTAAAGTCTTCACAGAAATCCTTGTCATGAAATAGTTGACACCTCCTATTTAACAAACAAAGCAAAACATGATGAGTTTCCAAAAAATTGGCAACATATGGACATGGAAACGTAATGAACTAGCAAAATTAATTCAATTGTTTATTCCTTACAAAGTACTATAAATAGGAAGCTCCCACCCTATTTCATTTATTCATTTCTCAAATTAACTCTCCCTTCCTAGAATTCAAAAATCCAAAGAGCTCCTTTCTCCAAGTGTGCAAGTTTGTGAGTAGGTTTCATCATTTTGATTCTGTTTTGAGCGGGTTTCAATTGTCGAGGGGTTGTCCGATTTTTCTGGAGCATTTAGGTTTTCTTCTAAAAGCTAAAATAGGTAATTTCTATTTATTTATTAACTTTTCTAAGGTTATTAGTATGGTGGGGGTATGCCCAAATTAGCTCATTTCATTTCAAATTTTTTTAAATATTTTAAAATATTGAGTTAGAGTTTCGATTCTACATAAAAGTTTTTATGTCATTATTAAGGCTTTGTTAGTGCGTTGTTTGAAAGACATTTATAAACCCTACAGACTATCTTTACTCTCTTCCATAGAGTACTTTTAACCATAAAGTTATCCTTAATCTCATTAAATTATATATTCATACTTTTGGCAAATTATCAAAAATTACGGTGTATGTAGGATTAAGGGAGGTGGGAATTAGATAGGTTTCTACATAAAATATGTTTTAAACTCTCTTAAAGACTTTAAATCAACAAACAAATTTGGGAGAAATATCACGTACATGTCGATACGGTTAATGTAAAATAGCTTAATATATATGTGTAAAGTGACTCAAGTCCTACAAGAGATAAAAACATTAGGAGACACTACAAGAAACTTAGAGCGTTTCTAAATGAGAGTACTTTAGAGTATTTACTAATCATAAAAAAGATTGTCTTACTAACATAACAAAGTCTTATATAACAATCTCAAAAGATTTCAGGAAATCATGTCCACCTAATTGCCAAATCTTCATCCTCATCAACAAAATAGCTTTTAATCTTCACCTAGAAGCAATAAAAAAAATTAAAAAAGCACTATTCAAATGTAAGAAATAAAGAAAATAATAATTTTAGTGAGAATTAATTAAAAGCAAAACTAAATACCATTTTCATCATCCTCATTATTGTCCAAACTAGGGAATTCAAATTATTAGGAGCACTAGAAGCATTGGGAATCTATCATGAAAATAGAAGATATTAAATATAAATAAATAAGTATTAAACCTACAAATCAACTTGTATGTTACATATGAAGATCAATTAAAAATTATATACTTGTCGCGCAGCTTGGATTATGTCATTCACATCTTCTCCAGAAAATCGATTTTGAATCAAGGTCATAACATTTCCTGGCATGTGTTGGAAAGTCATTAATAGTCCACATTATAGCAGCACGAAGTTGAAATGTCTCTTTCTTATAGGCATCAAATGTTTCAATTCCATGTTCCTATAACTCTTGCAACTCCTGTACTAATGGTTGTAGGTAAACATCAATGTTTTTTCCAGGACCTTTAGGACCAGGAATTAGTAGTGATAACATGAATGATTGTTTCATGCACATCCAAGGAGGAAGATTATATGGAATTACCATAACAGACCAAGTGGTATGAGTAATACTCATAGTCTTGAAAGGATTAAACCTATCATAAGTCATTCGAGCATCAAACTCTTTCCAAGCAAGGGAGTAAGCAGGATGCCTAAGAAGACCATCATTCAATCAACCTACATGGTGCCATCACATTGACTCAACAACTTTCGAGGACATAAACAACCTCCACAGCCTTGGTTTCAATGGGAACCATCAAAGGATTTTTGCTGGTAAGTTCTTTCGCTTTTGAGAAGTCTCCATCCCATTAGTTTTTACATCATCTTTTGTTTTCTACCTTGACGTACCACATTTTGGACATATTTGATCGTTTATATATCTATCCCAATATAGTATGCAATCGTTGGGACAAGGATGAATCTTCTCATACCCCAATCCTAACCCTAAAATTATCTTCTTAGTTTCATAGTATGACTTTGGAAAACTATTTTCTTTTGGTAAAACATCTCTTAGTAAATCTAACAACATAGAAAATAATTTGTCACTCCACCCATGAAGACACGTTAAATTATATAAATGTATGATAAATGATAGCTTGCTATACTTCCTATAGTTTAGGTAAAGCATTTACTCATTCTCCCTCACAAATTGGTAAAACTTAGATGCTTCTCTAACTTCTGGATTCCTCAAACCATCACCATAAAATGGCTCTTCTGTAGAATCAATTCCAAACAAATCATTAATTATCCCATCCATGTCATGTTTCATTTCTACACAGTTCAATTGTGTGGCTTGAAGTTGTAGGCTTCTCACCAAGAAGTACCCATCACCTATAACCTCTAAGAAATTCACGTCGTGGATTAGTAACTGTTCCTAAACAAATCTACGAGATTGTGAGTGGCAGTTGACACAATTTGTCCAATGGCACATTATTTTTCATTGATTTTTGAATTTTGAAAAGAAAATTCAAGAAATTCATTAACACCTTGAATATATTCTACACTTTGTTTTGATTCATCGCCCATCCACCCTCTATGCGCCATTTGACCAAATGTTGAACAAAAACTAACATGAATGAAACAAACAAGAAAGGAAAATCAAAATAAAACAAACCAGAGCAAACATCAAAGCAAAATAATACACATCCAGAAAAGTGGAAAAGATGAATAAAGAATCAAAGTATTAAAAATATAGAAATGACAAGAAATTTGTTTATACATATTAATAGTGAAATCAAATATTATCAAAGTTTTATATGTACACTTCCAAACCAAAAGTTTGAAATATGCATCCAAATGTAATTTCATTTTAATTTAATAGAATAACTCAACTTTAAAACAATTATAACACGTTCAGCCCCAACTAATTATACATTTTTTTACTTAAAAACAAAAAAAAAAAAATTATTAAAGGAAGTGCAATGACCACTCCAAATCATACAAACAAACCAAGTGACACAAACCCACCATCATAGAAGAAAAAATCCCATCCAATTTTTCTTAAGAATTACATCATTCACACCAAATCAAGTGTTCAAAAGCCCGACACAATACAAGAGACCCTTTCAGACAAAAGCTGGTACATTTTGATACTACATAAGATACATTTAAAGCCACCTAAATTTGAACAAACACTCTAAAAAAAGTAACTGTCATGAACTAACAATTTACACCTAACACTGCAAACTATAAGCGTTGGTCAATTATAAAATCATTTTCAGGAAAACAACCACCAATTTATAAACAGAACTGATCACTTTCATGTTTATTTTAACAACAATGCTATCCGGTTCGCGTGTCTTTAGAATGACATGATTGGAAAACTAGGATACACACATTTTGTCAAACTAAAGATACTATAAGAATTATGAACCTGCCTTTTTTTTTATAGACAAATGCTAGTAGTTGGTTTGTAAGAGAGATGGAGAATTTATCAGTATGAGCTGAAATTTGTGTACCTTAATTTGAATAAAACATTTTCAAACTTAATTAGAATAAATTCACCATGAAACAAGGGAATATATATTTAGTTGACTAGAAGATATAATGCATAAAGAAGGAGTTAAAAGAGAGATTTAAAATAAATATTAATTTTAAAAAGAAAGCAGAAAGGTGCATGTCTATCTTTTATAAAGAAAGAAAAGATAGCAATAAAATAGAATCTTCAACTACTATCTTGTTACCTCCATCAATTAATGTCTTTCACTCAAATGAAACTTATATATTACTCAAAATATTCAAAGAAAATGAAAACTAACAATATAATTGAATAATCTATAAAGCTGAGATTGATATGTGCAGGTCTTAAGGAACTTAAATCTACTCACACCCTTAAAACAAATTGGAAACCGGTATATCACGTATATTGTAGTACTATATATATAATTCATCTGTTTGTTTTGAAGATGTGAGAGAAGATGAAATATAAAATATATATTAACGTACCTTAAAATGTAAGAAGTTGGCTATATGAAAACCTAGGAAAGTAGAAAAAAGGATATCAATCATGTGATATGATTAGCATAAGCAAACTAACGGAACAGAGACATCAGTACATATTCAGGAAAATGGAACACGAAAAGTTCAACTTAAAACAAAAAAAAACATAACAAGAAATATTCAAGTTAAAAAAAAAAACACAGAACAAGAACAACTAAATCAGTAAAAGCATAAGAGACATCTGATAGAGAAGACGATGAATGAAACGAACAAATATTGGGAAGGAAAACAGCGTAAACGAACTGAACAAAGAACATAACTAAACAAAGAGAGTTATCAATGTCGCACGGTGAACAAGAGGAAGGAAGAGAGTTATCGATAAACACAAATATAATTGAAAAAATAGAAAATATAATGGACAAAATATAATCGAATATTGTAGAAAAAACACAAAATTGCAGAAAAATTGGGGCTTTTTAAGCAAAATTGCAAAAAGATGTATACCTTGATTCAAGAGATAAACGGAGGTTGGTATTGTGACGTTTGCTCGCTGATAAGACAGCGGCGGGGAATGAAGATTGCAACGGCCAGTGAGGTTGCTCGTTGAAGATTGTAGCACGGCGGCGCCGAGGTTGCGAATGGAGATGGGAGTATTCGAAGCAGCTTTAGTACAAATTGAGGGTTTGAGGGATTTTGCAACGGGAATGAAAAACTCTTGTTTTGGGGCGGGACTATGAAATTTTTTATTTTGGGGAATTTGTTTTGGGGCGGGTTGATGTCTATACTAACCATTTAACGCTATCCCTAAATAACAATCTATACCTATGACTTCTTGTTTGGTGTCTATTGGTATATTATATCTATACCTACGACATTTATGTATGTCACTAAAAACAATCGTTGGTATATGGCAAAATTCTTATAGTGAGAGCTAATGTTAATTAGTAACTCATAACGTTATTATCAAGGTTACATCGACCTTACTTCATTTATAATAGGATGATTGATCTTTTGAATATTATTGCGAATCGGTCGATTAATTGTTTGTGTTGTATGCCCTAATTGTCTAAATGTATTATGTGATACTTGTATACTTGTGTTTGTCAAATTAAGTACGGTTGACTAACCTTGATATGATGAAATGTATGGTGCCTAGGTGACTAATGTGAAATATAACTTGGAAAGAATAAATGTGATGATGATGTGAGAACTTGATAATACTTAGGGTTGAAGTGACTATGTCTTCAGAGACCATGTCTTGCATTAGTATGGTGAATTCCACTGCCATATGTATGAGCGCACAAGCTTGATTTTCTGGTCGAATCCTGATGGGGATTATTGTTATAGCTAGCATGGTGAGATTAGTATCTTGACCTATTATTGGCAGCAATTAACTTATAGCACTTAGACCCTACGAGACGTCATGTGACATTTCTTTTGGTAAATGGTAAGTGATATATGATTTCTGAAATTGGGAGGATATCCTTAATAGTGTTAAAGGATGATGCCTTCATATAATTAATATTTTCATCAAAATAGTTAGTCTTTTATATGAGAGAAATACTCGACGATGGTGTGCTTATATGAATACTTGTGTATATATGTTTTTATTTTACACCTCATCCCTACTTTTATACTTAGACGTAATTTTAACTCTTAATTCTCTATTTTCTTATACTCTTATTTTATCATAGGTTATGATTTTGGAGAGGCAACTGAAGAGACTATAGTGGAATACAGGGACCTCGAAGTCTATCATTGGCGAGTGATTCAAATATCTCATTCAAGAAATCTTGAGATACAACTCTATTTGTATTTTAGATTTTTTATTAGATTGTACGACCATTAAAATTAGTCTTTTGCTGTAAATTAACTATGAGGTATTTTGAAAACATATTATGAATATAGAAATTTTTTCCGTGATTATTTATGTCTTTTGATAATTGGTAAGTGTTATTGAAAATTTTAAATTTTGATTAGAGATTTTTATGTTAGTAACTTTATGATGTTTCATTAGTGACCTATAAGAAATCGGGGTGTTACATTATCCAATGTCATCACCCTATTAAATTAAATAAATGAATTACACGTATTATTTGAGAAAATAGTTATAAAATAAGATTATAAACATTGATTCGTTGGAAAAATAGATATGGCATTGTGATGTATGATCTTTGTCTAATTATTTATTACTAGATAAACTGCTAATGAACGATATGATTGTGATATAATCATGCTATCTTAATTGTTGTGAACATGTATTATTGATACTATGAATTGGGCTATATCTATTATAATATGAACTTAGAAATGTTATGTAAAAAGTGTGTAATTGTGATATACATGTCTCATGCCTACTATGGTTCCCTTTAATAGTGACTTAGAACAACGAGGTGAGGGCGAAAAATGTGAGGGTCTTGAACCTAGTGTTTCATGCATAATTTGACATTGTGGGGGTCTTGGACCAAGTATTGGGGAAGTACAATAGTATAGTATGATGGTGGAGGTTGTTGAACAATAAACACAAGAAAGGGGGTTCGAATTGTGTTTACAATTTTTGAAAACATTTCGAATAGCTTAAAAAAACTGAATTGATAAAATAAATGACTCAACGATTTTATCCTAGTGCACTACTAACTTAGTAGATACGTCCAGTCCCTTCTTTTGAAGGACTTAATCCACTATATTTAGAACTTACACTTGAATACTTGGTTAGTCACAATGGCTATATTCAATCTTCTCACCTCCAACTTTGTACCGTCAAGTTGTTGAGGAAAGGGCAACCACTACCGGATTGAGTTTACAAGTTCTAACAAGTCTTCTCAACTTTCAGCTTATTGTCGTCAAGCCGTTGAGGAACACAATCAACCACTACTAGGCATGGTTACAAAAAAGGAGCGTTTGTAGGTTTCATAATTTTTTTCTAACTAGAGGATATTTACAAAATAAGCTCTCAGATTTTTCTTACTCAAACACTTATAATAAATTTGACAATTTTCTAACCTAGTGTTTTTGCTTGCTGATTTGAGATTGTTTCACTTTGAAAGAATTTTGGAAGTTGTAGTGACCGGTTGTATAATTTGAATTCAAAATCGGAATCTATTTATAGAAGCCTTTACACCTTTGTCTTTGTTCTTCAAAGTATGGTTGAATGTCCTTCAAGGAATGGCCTTGTGTCCTTCATGGTATGGTATGTTTGTCCTTCAGCATGGTGCTTCATTGTCTTCCAAAATATATATGTTGAGTTCAATTCTATCCATTGAGCATAAAACTAAAACTTTGAATTTTTCTAAGAGTTTTTGGAATTCAGTTTTAGATGAAATAGAATGTACTAGACCCAAAAGTATGAACACTATAGGCATGGTTTCTTGACTAGAAGCAGGAACACCAGAAGCATGATTTCTTGACCAGAGGCAAGAGCCACCAGAGGTATGATTACTGGACTAGAGGCGGGAACCCCAGAGGCACAATTATTGGACTAAAGGCAAGAAAAATCAAAGGTACGATTACTTGACCAGAGGCAAGAACAATCAGAGGCATGATTTCTTGACTAGAGGCAATGACCAGAAGCAATATGAATTGACCATAGACATGGAGTAACCATAGGCAAAATTACTGGACTAAAAGCAATAACTAGAGGCAAGTTTACTGGACCAGAGGCAAGTTTACTGGACCAGAGGCAACAGCTAGAAGCAGAAGTAAATGACTAAAGGCAGACTGTCAGAGGCATTGACTATGTCAGAGCGTTAACTTTTACCAAAGACATTGACTTTTCCAATGTTGACTTTTTACTAGACGTTGACTTTTACCATAACATTTACTTTTTAAGGCGTTGACTTTTGCCATAATGTTGACTTTCACAAGAGGCATCTTATCAGAGGCAAGAAAGTCAGATGCTTACTTCATCTCCAGACACAACTGGTCAGAGGTTGTTTTGACCAGAAACAGACTTTCCCAAAGTATGTTTTGCTTCATCAGAGGTAGACTTTCCCAAAGTTTGTTTTGTTTCATCAGAGGTAGACATCAATAGATGCACTGAGAGCAAAATTGAATCAGAATCAGATGCAGTCTTGGCAAACCTTCTTGGACCACCAGAGGCAGAGGCAATCTAATGTTTTGTATCATCATAGGCAGTGTTTCAGAGGCGCTTTTTCATCAGTTTTGAATGCATAATTTTCATGAATTTTTGACCAATTCATCAGAGGATATATCCTAATATCCTACAATGTTGTTTGTGGTCTAGGAACTGCACACTTAAATAAAACATTAGTGCTTAAAATTGTTCCCACAAACTGATTTTGTTATCATCAAAACAAGTAGTATTTTTTGTACTTGAAACCAATATTGTTCTCACAATCTCCCCATTTTTTATGATGACAAACATCCATTTTTGTGAACAATTTTTTATTTAAAAAAAAAAAAACAGTTCAGCAAAGCTCCCTCCTCAGAATATGCATGTCCGATTTAAAACATAAGACAATATTCTGACAGTTAAAAAAATAGTTCTTCAAAAAAATGTTCCTTCTCCCACTTTTGTCATTAGTCAAAAATTAAAGAATGACGGTGCAAACACGAGAACGAGGGTTGAATCGTGTTTGACTAAGTTGATAACTTTTTCATTATTTGATTAAACTGGTTCATACTTGATGATTTACTTGGAGTAGAAGCAATAACGAAACTAAGGAGTGTAGGAATAAAGTGACACAAGTAATTTATCATGATTCACCACTAACTTGGCTATATTCAGTCCCTTCACTCAGAAGAATTTAATCCACTAATTCAACAACTTGAATTACAAAGCACCTGACCCTCCAAGTCAGTCTTCTCAAACAGCCTAACAACCCAAGACTTTGGAGGAACACACATACCTTGACTCTACCAGCCAAGTCTTCTCCACACAATCTGACAACCCTAGATTGTTGAAGGCACACTAACACCACTATCGGGTTTGAATACAAAGGTTTGGAACTTGAGTAGTTGCTTCTAACAAGCTGATTATAACTATGACTATTACACTCTAAGGAAAAAACTTTAGAAAACATTTCTCATTCTAACAAGTGTTTCTCTCTTTGAACTATAAGATGGATATGGAATTTTGAGCTTGAGTTATTCTACTTTTTTTTTTCTTCTGATTTTTCAATGATCTCCTTCTCTAGCCTTGAGTATCTATTTATAGATAAAATTAGGGTATCAATTTAGTCTTTGTTTAATTCTGAATTGTATCTTCATTCCTAGCTTGGCCAACAACGATCCTATTCTAAAGAAGTTGATTTATTTCTGAATCCAATCTAAGCAATTCTTTTAGATTGATTATGTTCGTATTGTGTTCATATTGAGTTTGTAAATTCTTCAAATTGATATTGTTCATATTTGGTTTAGATTGAGTTTATAAATTCTTCGGATTGAAATTTGTTTGTTTTTTGTGAAGATTGAGTTTGTAAATTCTTCAAATTGATACTGTTCGTATTTTGTTAAGATTGCTTTCACAAATTCTTCAAAAGAAATTTCCTTCCTATTTCTTGCTTTGATATGGGCGGGAACTTAATGTTGGACCGGTTCTTGAACTTTCACAAGTAGGAATAGGAATAGGACATAGTGGTTTGGTGAATATGTCAGCCCATTGATATTAGGTGTCTACAAACTGGATATTAAGCACACCTTTTTGAACAAGTCCCTAATGAAATGGTGTTTGATTTCTATGCGTTTAGCTCTTGAATGAAGTATAGGGTTTTTGGTTAGACAAATGGCAAAAGTGTTATCACGATAAATAAGAATGTTGATTTCTAGGATTTTGTAGTCTTTTAGCTGATGTTTCATCCAAAGTAGTTGAAAGCTGCAATCAACTGTTAAAATGTACTCAACTTCTGCTGTTGACATGACAATTGTGATTATCACAATAGAAAATAAATAATGAATCAAAATCATTAATATTTTCTATCATTTTCATCCAAGAACATTCATAAACTTACAATAATCCAAAATATACTCAAATTATGTTTTAATATCAAGAAAAGCAATAAGCAATTACTTTCATATTATCAAGAACATATAATATGAGATAATCAATTATAAATTAAACAATTTTTTACATTAATCAACCGTTTTATTAAAGCATAAGACAATTTATTTACACTACTTTCAAAATAAAATCATACAACCATATAACATATTTATTTAAATTAATCAATTTTAATTTAAAACATCTTTACATTGAGATGTTTGAAAGTTAAATTGCCTTAAAAAAAAAACAAAATTTGAAAGTTAATGTTCCTATTAAACCCTACGTGTATCTTAGTTTGGTGGTTTAACATTCACATTTTCATTGCATAATCCGATTTGACCTCGTGACCACACCCTATCCCCAAAGGACACGGTCAATGGACTGTTGGCAACATGGTTGAATTTTTTCACTGTTAGATTGATTTAAACTAACGCAAAAATAACCCTTATCAAACAACCCTACATTAATATACAGTAAATAAAACATATATGAAATAAAATAAAAATATTCATATTTATTCACAAAATATTTTATGAAATGATAAATAAGAATTGATGCATTTCAAATATTTGTATTATCTGAAAATAAAAATATAAAGTTTAAACAAATGCATCTCTTAAATCAAATCTTTAAAATTATAAAAATGAATACAGCTTTTAATAAATAAAACAAAATGAAAAGACCAAATGTTTTTGTAAACCGCCCCTTATTGTAAATTATAAATTAATCTTAAAATTTCAACGTTTGTATCATTAATATTATAAATTATAAAAACTCATAAGTGAATTTCGTAGTTCTTCGTTCTAATTCTATCAACAGAAGAAGATAGTTGGGTGAAAATGAAGCCGCTTCCAACATTCCTGACGAAATCCCTCTCGGTTTGTTCTTTACCAACCACCCTTCAACAAATTGCTTCCCATCAACCCAAAGGTATCATTTCCCATTCTCTTTCATTTTTCTGTTTTTGCAATTTTGTTAAACAAATGTTTATTTCAGTTTTCATTTCTTTATCCTTTTACTCTTGTTCGATTCTTATTGAGTTTGGGAATACATGGCCATGGTTATGTTTTAAAAATAAATTATAAAAGAAAATGCTTCGTGTTTAGAATAAAATGCTCTCGTAGTAACTTAGGTTCAAATGTATAACAATTTTCTTGGACTTTAATAAGCTAATGAGACATATGAAAAGAGTGATTACTTATTTTATGAAGCACCGACACTTCAGTTTGAAAGTGTATCTGGTGTCCGACGTATGTTGGTATCTGAAGTTAACAATGTACATAATTACAAAGAAGAGTAAGAACAAAAGGAGACTAGGGTTTCATTACAATGCAATTATTGAATAATGACTTAATACAAAAGACTCAATACTAATCCCTATTTATAGGGATACATAGACTCAATCATAAATTAAAAACAAATAATAATAATAATAATAATAATAATAATAATAATAATAATAATATAAAATATAATCCTAAGAGATACACTTTTATAATATAAAAGATATTAAATATATTTTCTAACATCTGACACCGACGACATGGCACATTTCAATTACTTCCATTTTTTAAACTATAACTGGTGTCTATGTCTCAATACCGTGTCTGGTGTTCATGTTGTGTGAATGCTTCATAGCTTGTTAAACACTACTTTGCATGAGAATCAAGAGTTCATACGGATTAACTCAACTGGATTCTTTCTTACTTTAATCAAGGCTTGTTGTTACAAAACTTAATGTCTTCTTCATCTATATGGTTTTTTAATTATAAGTTATGTCAACTGTAATACACGGCCAAATTTAATGTCTTTTAAGCTTACTGAATTATTTTATCAATAGTTTGGGTTTGGTAGGTGTTGCAAAGGTTGTGCTAAAGAAGGGGAAGACACAACTCTTTAAGGATGGAAACCCAATGGTATACAGTGGAGCCGTCGATAGAATTATTGGGCGGCCGCCTCCTAAGACTGGAGATATTGTTCTTGTATCAGATGGGACCGAGAAACCAATAGGATGGGGTTTGTACAACTCTGTTTCTATGTTCTGTGTTCGCCTCATGCAGCTTGAAGATGAAGCTACCAGGTTTTTGTAAATGATTATTAATTCATAATTCATCCCTTTTTTTGTGCTTAGCACATTGACATGACGTTTGAATTTTTATGATGCAGTGATTCGGCATGTGCATTGAACATGGAGAAACTGCTTGAAACAAGAATTGACGCTGCTGTTGAATTACGTAGAAGGTTGGGTCTTCCTTCAGTCCGTACAAATGCATATCGTCTAATCAATAGTGAGGGTGACAGGTGAGAAATGAAGGATCGGACTTTTCCTCTTCATTTTTCCTTTTGTCAACTTTAATTTTCCGTACATGACTGAACAGTTGGTGCTCGTGTAAATCAATGATTTTTTTCACATTTTTTTAAAGAATAATGCTAGCAACACCTTCTTTAACAAACAATTTTTAATACACTCTCTTTGATTGATTAAAATTCACATGAGTCCCACCAAATTTGTATGGGACCCACATGGTTTGGTGAGATCTATGTGAATTTTAATTTTTAACCAATCAAAGAGAATGTGTTAGAAAATATGCGTTAGAGAGTATGTTGTTAGCACTCCTCTTTTTTAAAACATACTCTTACGTATCTTACTTTTATGATAAAAAGTTTTCTCTCTATTTCCATACAAGAGTGATTAATTGAGGAATGTACTTGCATGCCGCTTTTTTTGTTCCAACATATTTCCTCTTAGAAATTTGTATTTTTAGTAGGTCGAATCACATATAACCACTTTTTTTCTTCTTCTCAATTTTCAAATGATAATGCCTCCGAGAAGTTCATTTGGATGATTTTGAATCGGGTTTTACTGGTTTCCTACAGATTATCAGGATTGATAGTTGATGTCTTTGGAGATGTAGCTGTAGTAGCATCATCTGCTGCTTGGGTTGAGAAGTACAAATCAGAGATAGAGGCATGTATCAAGAAAATCAACTATATCAATCACATAAATTGGAGGCCATCTATTGATATTTTAAAGGAAGATGGTGTTAATGTAGTCGATTCAAAGGAAATGATTTCATCTACTTGTCCTGAAAGAACAAAGGTATACTCTGGTCCATAAAATGTTGTTCATCAAAATTTTGAATTGTTTCTTTTCTCTATGTACTTCCCCTAGGTAATTATTTATGTATGACATGACATTGCACTTGATAGTAGATTAGTGCCTCTAGACAATGGTCGTATTATTTTCTTCTTGTATTTCTTGTTTGCTGTTGCATTGGTGTATGGCACAAGGTACATAGATGCAGTGTCTCATAAAGTTGAAATACAGCTGAACCAACCTTTCTACTCAGTTTTAATTTGACAGAGTTAGTTAAATGTTAACTATTTTATTTCTTTTCAGAAAAGCACTCAGGAATTTCTATTTTGGGTGAAAATAAGTTAGTCTTAAAGGTTTTGTTATCCTTACATAATGTAAATTATATTCTGCACCTTAACATCTGTTTTGATGTTCTAGAACTAAAGATCTGAGAAGCAATAAGCAGCAAGTTGGAAGTTTTTACTTACGGTCACGGAGATGTGAAATTTACCAAGTTTGAGATTTTGTATTTGTTGTTCTCATCTGCCAGATTACGGAAAATGGAATTGTGTATACAATTTCACTGAAAGGACAGAAGACAGGATTCTATGCAGATCAGCGCGAGAGTCGTCAGTTTATATCAAATATTTCAGATGGTCAAAAGGTTCTTGATCTTTGTTGCTATAGTGGTGGTTTTTCTCTAAATGCAGTGTGTGGAGGTGCTCTAAATGTCACTGGTACATTCTATATTGCTAATTCTTTCTTCATTATTGACAATTTACTGTGATTTATCTATGATTGACAATTTACTGTTATAAATAATTTGGTTGTTTTAGAAAGAAAGGAAGCATACAAATACTGAGAATTAAAGACTAGTTCAAGAAAGGTGGAGCCAACCCAACAAGTCATAATAACCTAATAACTATTCTTTTCTACTTGTGATAGGATTGTTTTAAATTAGATTAATTATTTTCCCTGGCTTATAATAGTCCTAAAGTAGCTTTGAGATTCATAAAGGGCAATAGAGAATTTTCTCGAGTATACATTATAAATCTTTTCACAAACTCTTTTTTAGAACGAATATATAACGGGATAGTTTAACTAATCTGTATGATATTATTATTGTTGCAAGTTGTGACTAGTAGACTGATTTAATAACTCTGGTTATGTTGACAATTATGCTAGGTGTTGACTCATCACTGCCGGCTCTCGAGCTTGCTAAAGAAAATGTTGTACTTAACAACATTGATCCTGGAAGGATATCGTTTTTGAGAGAAGATGCAACTGAATTCATGAAGGGTGCTGTTCTTAGAGACGAATTGTGGGATATTGTCATTATTGATCCTCCTAAACTAGCACCTTCGAAAAAGGTATCAATTATGGCTGCAAATATATAGTTATATTTTGGCATACTTTGACACTTGTGCTTTCCTAAAGAAGAGAATAATTGGGTTTCTTTGTCTTGGTTTGTGATATAGTTTATTTGCTTTGCATTTTTATCATGTCTGATGAATGCTATATTGTCAGCATTACAAAATTGGTCATTGTTATGTTACTTTTAATCAGTGGTGTCAAATATCAACCATTGGAACCACAATCCTATCTCTTAGTTTTGCATTGTCTTTGTGGTTGGTACCATTTCCTAACGCTGCAAATCCATTGAAGTCTTGCTCACTTTGCCCATCGATGTCACAACAGTAGCAATAAGCTCACTCCTTTTAATCTAACATTGCTAATTTGCTACAACCTTTTGAACCACTTGCATTGCATTTCCACCTGAACTAAAGCAGATTCTAGGTGAGAATGTGACCACATGTCACACATTGATACATCCGTCCTTGCTAAATTAAAGTTAATAATCATTGCAACTCTTGCAACCGAGAAAATTAAGTTGATACATCATGTAAGAAAAAAACGCATCAACATGTTAATAACAATGGAAGGTGGTGTGCAATCTAGTAAGACAAAGAATGCATCAACATGCTCCCATTATGATGGATCATGTTTAGTTGATGCACACCGCTTTGACGTCTTCCCTTATTAGGCGCTTCCTTTGTTATCACCTTTGTTGGAGGTGAACATATTGAAGATGTGTCTGGAAAACTATAGTTCAAATTCAAATCAGAGAAATTCAGAGGTAAAGGGAGAATGGGGAAAACTATAGTTCAAATCATGAAAAAATCAGAGGTGAAGGATCCATCTTTGATCTAATAAATGACAGGGCTTTATGGCGCTGATTGGTCCAAATAGCTGATCTCATATAGTAGGGTAGGAATGGTCTTTGATTGTTGTTATTGATTATGTATGTGATATTCAATGCTTCAAACTATTTAATAATGTAACCAATGCTATACTTGAATTTACTTAGAACAAAAAAGTAACTGCAAGAGTGAAGATCTTGAAATTTATTGTGTGATTTGGTGTTGTCGCTAATATTTTACAATTTGCAATACATTGTTCCTTCTGCTCGTTTTCAACTTTCAGCTTTTCGTTGGTTACAGGTTCTACATGGTGCATCTGGTATGTACAGAAAATTGAATTCGTTGGCCATGCAACTTACAAAAAGAGGTGGTCTTCTGATGACCTGTTCCTGTTCTGGAGCTGTCACCCAAAGTGGCATATTCCCGCGTATCCTACAGGTATTGTAGGTCTTATCTGAAATCTATTGCCCATGCATTATTATTCTAAAATTATAAACAATTTCTGTTAAGTCATAAATTTAACAACCGTGCTTCTTTGTTGATAATATGATAGCCCTATGTTATTAATCTATTTGGCCAAACACGCTTCCAGTAAAATTAAAGTGCTGAATATTTTATATCCTAGCCTGGCCATTGCACACATAATAACATAAAGTTCATTAGTGAAGAAAAATGATTAAAAGACATAATTGATTGCGTAACTAATAGGATGCTAATGGAGCAAACAACAATTATTATGTTTTATTTGAGAGTTAGAAGAAAAAGGAAGGATGAGGAGAAACGGAGGGGAAAGAAATAAAAGGAGAAGAGAGGACAAAACTTTAGCATGTTTGAATAATAAACATCTGAAGGGAAATGAAATCGAGTTTTAACTTGAGAAATTAACAATTTTATTTCTCTTTTAAAAACTTAAGAGTTGCAAAATCTAAGATATAATTTCCCAATTACAAAAAATAGATAGGACAAAGTCCAATTGGTTCCCCAACATGAATATGGAGAAAATCCGATGCGAGGGGAGAACCGACTTTATGTGCTCAATTGGTTCCCCAACAAAGATGAATCGCTATTAAGCGGTGGTGGATATTGACATGCATACCAGACACAACATTGATACGTCGGCACCAATAATAATTTGAAAAAATGAATTAATTGAATGTAATTATTATGTCGGTGTTGTGTTAGTGTCCATCAGAAATGTGAGTGCTACATAGGTACATACATATAACATGGTTACAAAAAAAAAAATCTATAAGTTTTTAATGAGTTAATTGGATAGACATTTCACTAAGTATCTTGCATAGAGCAAGTTAATGAATTATTACATTTTATGGTTTTATTAGGGTGCAGCATCTATGGCAAAGAGAAAAATCACTGTTCTGAGAGATGCTGGAGCTGCCTGTGATCATCCTATTGATCCATCATACCCAGAAGGCGCATACCTAACCAACATTCTGTTGAGAGTTTCATGAGTTTTGTTTTTACTTGGAGGTTCATTCACTTAATTTCTTCAATGTAATTCTATATTTTGATGCAATTTTGCAGAATTTCTTTTTCAGTCACTGAGAAGAGAATGTGTTTTACTCAAATCAGTTGAAAGAAAACATAGGATTAGGTTTTATTTAATTTATTATCTATCGTCAAACTGAATTAACTCATTCTTGAAGTAAGCTCATGATTCTTTGCAAATTGTTACAGTCTTTACATACTGTAATTAGTTACTAGGGTATTTTATAATTTGCATTTTTTGATATTTTAAATTTCAGTCACATTCGAAATCCCTGCTTTTGAGAAATCGGTTTTACCCGAAACAAACAAGATATCCAAATTCTCGTCTCTAATGAAATCATAATGAATTTCTAGGATGCTATCTTAAATATGCCTGATTTATTGTTCCATTTTACTCCCTAGTAATTTTTATAAGAAACAAAAAACAAAGTCATTGAGATCTAACAAGAGTAATTGAATGTTATTAGACAGAATGTTAGTTTTAAGTTGACATAAATAAGAATATTTAAATCCGTAAAGTCTAATTAATTGACAAATATCAATATTATTTATTATATCGAATACTATGTTTTAGATTCGAATTTGGAATTCGTATTTATATAGATATACAATTTTTTTTACCATTTCATATGTAATTTGATTGAATGTTCTAATTTTTTTATTATAGAAAGTCCCAATCGCTGCTTTATTTTAGGAGTATTTTTTATTGGAATGAAATGTTTGCTCATTTAAGTGACACTTAGACTCCTAAAATATCTTTTAAACAAAAAAAACTCCTAAAATAATCTAATAAATACCCATTGAGTTAAGCTATTTGTACAAAGACACCTTATTATTCATATATATATATATATATATATATATATATATATATATATAACACATCAAATAAAAGATTTTTAAAATATAGGGTGGAAGGACTAAATCATAGCCATTGATTAAGCTATCAATGGTTAAGATTAAAACAAAAACCATGTGGTTAAAATTAAAACAAAAATTATGTGACTTTTTTAATTAATCATATGACACTTTCACGATCATATATGTATAGTTGAATGGTTAAAATGTAATTATTTTACCTTTTCATTTTAAAAATTCTCTCACTTGATAAATCACATATACAAGGACAGAGCTAGAAGGGAGACCAGTAGAGACCATGATCCATCCAAACTTTCATAAATTTTTTTAAAAGTAAATCACAAATTGCCTCTTGAAATTGTAAGGGTCGAGCATTTAGCCCATGAATTTTAGAAATAGACAAATAAGACCATGAAATTGAAAAACATTTAACACATAGCTCATTCGTTAGTTTGTTCCGTTAATGAAGTATATGCGAACGTAATCTGTTTACATAGCAAATCCAGATGTTAGCCAACCCATAACCACATAAGAGAGAAGCTAATTTGGCTGATTTTGAAAACTAAATTGAATTTCTTTTTTTAAACTCAAACCATGTCATTATTGCAACAGTAACATCTTCATCTATATAACTCATTATTGTTATTCTTCTATAATTTCATATCTTTTTCTTCTTCCAAGAACCTTCATTTATATGATTCATTCTTCTTCCTCTTCCATAGTGTTCAAATTGTAGAAAATGAAAGAATAAAAAATCAATATACACAAATCAGGGTATAACTGATCATCTAAGTTTGTATGTTTTAACTTGTAAAAATCAGAATCAATATATACAAATCAGTCCCTAAAATTACTCACTTACTAGTAATTTGGTCCCTAAAATCATATTAAAAATCGCAATTTCTGAGTTATCATACTTTTCTAGTTCTTGATGCATCTCTTGGACATATATCTCTTGTGACAACACTTGATCTTATGAGTAGGTTCAGATTGAGTTGAATGGTTTAGTTCAGTTCTGCAAAACCACTTTCGAATCAAATTTAGTTTAGTTCTGAACCGGTTTAAAAATGGTTTATAAATATTGAAATGCCCCATTTCTTTTTTTTATAAATAATAATTTAATAATAATATTAATATTAATATTATTAAATAATTAAAACCAACCCCACTCTCTCTTTCCACCTCATCTTCACTCTCTCACTCACCACTTCACTCCTCCTTCTTCTCTCCCTCTCAGCCAACAACCCCTTCCCCATTTTTTTTTTTTTTGTTTTTTGTTTTTTTTCTTTCTTTCTTCTTCTTTCCTTCTCCTTACTTCTTCTCACTCCACAATACCTAAACCCTTAACCCTTAGAAGGAATTTAAAATCCCCAAGAGCATAATTTCTCATACTCCTACAAATTCTCTTGGTTAAGATTTTGGGTTAGGGTTTGTACTCTAAGGAAGGAGAAGGGTATCCATCTCTTGAGAGTTGTTTATTGAGCCTCTTTGAGGTAAATACACAACTCTTATGCTAATAATAAATCTCTATGAAATGTAGTTTTGTTTAAAAATCTTATTTTGTGCTTAGAGTACATTTAATGATTTTTATTGTTTCCTAGAGTTAGCTAAACTTTAGAATAGTTTTTCTAAAGTCTTGAGAATATTTTTTATACTCAGATTTGTCAGCTAAGGTCATGTGGGCTACTCTGGGAGTTGTTGGAGAACAAACTTAGGGAATCCTCCATAGTTTTGAGTTGACGACGATCATCGTCATTTATTTTTATAATGCTATAGTTATTATTTTACTCGTTTTCTATGTTAAAGTATTTATTTAAAAATTTAGGGAACACAACCTTTGAAATTTATCTGAATTTCGTTATTTATTTATTTTAATGGTCTTTGTTATATAATATGTTATTAGTTTGATTTACGTATAAATTAAAAGAATGTAAATATTGAATCATTATGCGATTGAGTATGTTTTCCATGAATTACGAGGAAATGAGAGATGATTATAAATATGTGTTTTGGGAAATCGTTGTTATATTTATTAAATCTTTAACGGCGTTAGGTGAACCTAGTTACTTCGTTTTGATTAGGGAGACTTACCTGTTAGATGGAGCAGCCCCTATGAGAAATGTCATCCGTAGGAGGAGAGGGCTATCAACGAGATGTAAGCTCCCTAATTGATGTGTGATGATGCGTTGCGGGATTGAGAGGAGAGGGTTATCCGTTAGATGGAGCCACCCATAAGGGAAAGGCCACCCTTAGGAGGAAAAGGCTATCAATGAGATGAAGCCGCCCCTTGGTTCTCAATAATTAGTTTTTTTACTTGTTTGATTTTCTATGATGATTTTAATGTTATTCATTTTGATTTTGCTTCACTATTAATTGGATTTTTTTATTAATATTTCTATCTGAACGGCTAAACTATAAATTTAATAAATTTATTATGTGAATAACATAATCGTCTCAAGGTTGTAAAACTATTATTCGTGTTTTTTTGTGTTTCCCTTCTAGTTGATGGAGATTGTTGTCTCCTCACTAAGTCTTTGTGACTTACTAGATTATGCTATTTGAATTTGGCTGAATTTGAAGTTTAAACAGGGATTTTGTAAATTTGGAAACGTTGAAATTACAGAGGATACTTTGTCGAAATTTCGTGAAGAATTATATATATATATATATTTGAAATGATTATTCAGAACTATTTATTTGATAAATTGTTAAGTTAGTTGATAGGCTTGCCAGACTAGGAGTATAACTTTTGCGCCGGTCACGGCGTATAATTTTCAGGTCGTGACAAAGTTGATATCAGAGCTCGGTCGTAGGTCCTAATAGCTGCAAACATATGGTGATAATAGATTCTTGTCAGTAAATTGTATACCCGAGCACAACTTACTTACAAGGGCTATTAGCACTCTATGAGAGTCTCATCCGTTGTCTAAATCTGTGTTTAAATTCATCATCAATAATCTTTCCACTTTTTCTTGTCGTCTTGTTCAAATTTTTTATCAATGTTCTTTGATTAGGTGAGAATGCCAACCAAGACTAGGAATCCTACTATAAGGGAAATTGTTTATGAGTCAATTGCTCAAGCCCAAGGCACTCGTCAACGAGGACGTGTTTCAGTTCGTGCTCGAAATAGGCGTAGAGTTAATGTTGACGGACGTGGCTTGGCTGCCAATATTGAGGTACCTAAGAGGAGGCGCGGAAATCCAGCCATGGAAGAGTTTGTTGTTGGTCTCCAGGGATTACGACAGGTTGGCAACAACTTGTTGGGGTTGTCGTCGGACAACAATAGTAGGGTGATCAAAGACATGAAAATCCCAATGGTCAACAAGAGGTTAGACAAGTTGAGCATCAGACGACTGCAGCAACGAGGGGTATTGAAGTTACTTTACCATAGTTCATGTAGCTTATACCCCCTACTTTTTCGGGGTCTAGTGCGACTGAGGACCCACAACAATTCATTGATAGTCTAGAGCGGCTTTGGAGAGCATTGGGTTGTTTTGAGGTAAGAGCAGTGGAATTGAGATCCTTTCAACTAATAGGTGTGGTCCGAGATTGGTTTGATATAGTGTCACGTGGTAGACAAGTGGGGTCACCTCCGTTAGCATGGAGAGAGTTCTCTCAGTTGTTCATGGCTCGTTTTCTTCCAAAGAGTGTTAGAGATGGATTAGCTCATGAGTTTGAGCGATTGGAGCAAACAGAGGGTATGACAGTTTCAGAGTATAGTGCTCGGTTTACACAGCTCTCTAAATGCGTGTCAAGAGGTTCATCAGAGGATTGAGGAATCACTTATTTAGATATGTGGTTGGGTCGAATTTTTCTACTTTTGCTGAGGTTTTGAGTTTGGCCCTTCAGATTGAGCAACGACAGAAGAAAAAATGAGGCAATAGACAAGATTCACGGTAGAAACAAAGGGTTGAAGGATCCTACAGTAACTATCCGAATCGTGGTGGTGGATCTATGTTTGGTTATCAGGGGCTACAAAGACTCATGTCTCAAAGAGGTGGTCATAGCGGACAATCTTCTGGGACATTGCAGAGCCATAGATCAGATTTTGGGGCAGCATCACAATCCACTTTTCCTTAGAGACATTCCGGTGTTTCAGCTACACGGTGTTCTATTTGTGGTAGGTTTCACTTTGGAAATTGCTCTAGAGATGGTAAGGTGTGCTATCAATGTAGCCAAGTAGGTCACATCAGAAGGGATTGTCCTGTAGACACGACACACCCATCCTCTAGTTATGCATCAGCCCCAACAGCTTTTGCATCTTCTCAGGCTCATTCTGCATTTGTGCGACAAAGTGGAAATTCTTATGTCAGAGGTTCAGGAACATCTCAGCAGGGAGGTAGAGGATTTGGTGATAGAGGTCAGATACCAGCAGGAAGAGGACAGGCTCGAGTGTTTGCCTTGACTCGTCCGGATGCTCAGACATCGAATGCAGTAGTTAAAGGTATACTTTTTATTTGTTCGAGAAATTGTCATGTTTTGTTTGACCCTGGAGCTACTCATTCTTTTGTATCCTCGCGGTTTGCTACTCAACTTGGTAAATGTTCATCTTCTTTAGAAAAGGCTTTAGTTGTAGCTACACCTGTTGAAGGAAATTTGCTTGCTAAGTCAGTGTATCGTTCTTGTGATATAGCTATTGAGGGCAAGACGTTGCTAGTTGATTTAGTAGTTATTGACTTGGTAGATTTTGATGTGATTTTGGGTATGGATTGGTTGGCTTTGCATCATGCCACTTTGGATTGTCATAACAAAGTGGTGAAATTTGAGATACCGGGGCAATCAGTCTTCTCGTTTCAAGGAGAACGTTGTTGGGTACCATAAAACCAAATCTCAACATTGAGAGCTAGCAAGTTAATGAGAAGAGGTTGTCAAGCGTACTTAGCCTTGGTAAGGGATACACAAGTGGCTGAGGAAGAATTGGAAAAAATTCCAATAGCATGTGAATTTCAATATGTTTTTCCTGAAGAACTTCCTGGGTTGCCACCTGATAGGGAGATTGAGTTCTCTATACACTTGATTCCAAACACTCATCCTATATCCATACCTCCTTATCGTATGGCCCCAGCAGAACTTAAGGAGTTAAGGGAGAAACTTCAAGATCTTCTTGATAAGGGTTTTATTAGCCCAAGTTCTTCTCCTTGGTGAGCACCAGTCTTATTTGTAAAAAAGAAAGATGGATCCATGCGGTTATGTGTGGACTATAGGCAGTTGAATAAAGTAACTATAAAGAATAAATACCATTTGCCACGCATTGATGAATTGTTTGATCAACTTCAAGGAGCTCAATGTTTTTCAAAGATTGGTTTGCAGTCGGGGTATCACCAGTTGAAGATAAAACGGGATGACATAACGAAGACAGCTTTCCGCACGCGTTATGGACATTATGAATTCCTAGTTATGTCCTTTGGGCTTACTAATGCCCCGACAGCTTTTATGAATTTGATGAATCGCGTTTTTAAACCATTCTTGGATCAATTCGTGATTGTGTTAATTGATGATATCCTTGTTTATTCCAAGAGTAAAGAAGAACACGAGCGACATTTGAGGTTGGTTTTGCAAACTTTAATAGATAAACAACTATATGCCAAATTCTCTAAATGTCAGTTTTAGCTGGATAGTGTGTCATTTTTAGGTCATGTTGTGTCTAAGGATGGAATAAGTGTTGATCCAAGTAAGGTGGAAGCAGTGCATAATTGGCCCAGACCTACCACAGTAAAGGAGATTCAGAGTTTTCTTGGTTAAGCCGGTTATTATCGACGTTTTGCGAAGGATTTCTCAAAGATTGCATCTTCGTTGACTAGGTTGGCCCAGAAGAAAGTTGAGTTCCGATGGACTGATGCATGTGAGGAAAGTTTTCAAAAATTGAAGGAGTACTTGACGTCAGCACCTATTTTGGCATTACCAATAGGTGGTGAAAGCTATGCAGTTTATTGTGATGCTTCTAAAGTTGGTCTCGGTTGTGTACTTATGCAACAAGGTAAGGTTATTGCCTATGCATCTAGACAACCCAAGAGGCACGAAGTAAACTATCCTACACATGATTTGGAAATGGCTGCAATAATTTTCGCTCTTAAGATTTGAAGGCACTATCTATATGGTGAAACTTGTGAGATTTATACCGATCATAAAAGTCTTAAGTATATTTTTCAACAACGAGATTTAAATTTAAGACAAAGAAGATGGATGGAACTCTTGAAAGATTATGATTGCACAATCTTATACCACCCAGGAAAGGCAAATGTTGTTGCAGATGTTTTGAGTAGGAAATCCATGGGTAGTCTCGCTCATATAGCAGAAGTAAATAGGCCAATAGTTAAAGAATTTCAAGAAATTGTTGAAAGTGGAATTCAATTTGAACTTGGTCATTCGAGGTTATTTTTAGCCCATGTACAAATTCGTTCAACCATAGCTGATGATATCAAAGAATCTCAAAGTCAAGACTCATACTTGGTGAATTTGGTAAATAATGTTCAGAATGGTAAAATTTCAGACTTTTCGGTTGACTCTGATGGTGTGTTGAGGTTGAAGTTCCGATTGCGTGTTCCAAATGTTGGTGACTTGAGAAGGAAAATTTTAGAGGAGGCTCATCATTCTTCTTATACTATTCACCTAGGTTCTAATAAGATGTATCAAGACTTGAGAGAGTTGTATTGGTGGGAATGGATGAAGATAGACGTAGGAGATTTTGTCTCTAAGTGCTTAGTGTGTCAACAAGTAAAGGTTCAGCACCAGCGGGTTTACTGCAACCTGTTGAAATACCTGAATGGAAGTGGGAAGGCATCACTATGGATTTCGTCACAAGATTACCACAAACCCAAAAGGGTTATGACTCGGTGTGGGTGATTATAGATCGGTTGACCAAATCTGCACATTTCTTACCTGTGAAGACTACTTATATTGCATCCGAATATGCTAAAATGTATCTAGATGAAATTGTCTATTTGCATGGTGTACCAGTGTCTATTATTTCTGACCGTGGGGCTCAATTTACTGCTCAATTTTGGAAGTCGTTTCAAACTTCATTAGGAACTCGTTTGGAGCTCAGCACAGCTTTTCATCCTCAGACAGATGGCCAGTCTGAAAAGACTATACAGATATTGGAAAATATGTCTCGTGCTTGTGTTCACGATCTTGGAGGTAGTTGGGATCAACATTTTCCCTTGATGGAATTTGCATACAATAATAGTTATCAATCTAGTATTCAGATGGCTCCGTTTGAGGCTTTGTACGGAAGACGGTGTAGGTCTCTGATAGGATGGTTTGAAGTTAGAGAAGCTAAACTAGTTGGTCCAGAGTTGATTTAAGATGCCATTGAAAAGGTTAAATTGATTCGAGATCGCTTAGTGACAGCTCAAAGTAGACAAAAATCTTATTCTGATTAAAGGCGTCGTCCCTTAGAGTTTTCAGTGGGAGAACATGTATTCCTACGTGTTTCACCAATGAAAGGAGTTTTAAGGTTTGGTAAAAAAGGGAAAACTAAGTCCAAGGTTCATTGGACCATTTGAAATTTTAGAAGGGTCGGACCTGTAGCGTATCGCTTGGCACTTCCATCGGATCTCTCGGGAGTTCATCCGGTCTTTCATATTTCGATGCTTCAGAAGTATCTTCATGACCCTTCTCATGTGATTAATCATGAGGATGTGCAGTTAGATGAGAGTCTATCACATGTTGAACATCCGGTAGCTATATTAGATCGCCAAGTAAGACGTTTACGCTCAAAAGATATCGCTTCAATAAAAGTTCTTTGGCGTGGTCCATCCGGTGAACAAACTACTTGAGAACCCGAAGAAGTCATCCGTGCAAAGTATCCATAGTTATTTTGAAACTCAAGGTTAGTAGTAATTTATAAGTAAAAAGGTCAAATAAATTCAAGGACGAATTTTTATAAGGAGAAGAGATTGAAATGCCCCGTTTCTTTTTTTTATAAATAATAATTTAATAATAATATTAATATTATTAAATAATTAAAACCAACCCCACTCTCTCTTTCCACCTCTCCTTCACTCTCTCACTCACCACTTCACTCCTCCTTCTTCTCTCCCTCTCGGCCAACAACCCCTTCCCCATTTTTTTTTTTTTGTTTTTTTTTTCTTCTTTCCTTCTCCTTGCTTTTTCTCACTCCACAATACTTAAACCCTTAACCCTTAGAAGGAATTTAAAATCCCCAAGAGCATAATTTCTCATACTCCTACAAATTATCTTGGTTAGGATTTTGGGTTAGGATTTATGCTCTACAAATTCTCTTATGCTAATAATAAATCTCTATGAAATGTTGTTTTGTTTAAAAATCTTATTTTGTGCTTAGAGTAGATTTAATGATTTTTATTGTTTCCTAGAGTTAGCTAAACTTTATAATAGTTTTTCTAAAGTCTTGAGAATATTTTTGATACTCAGATTTGTCAGTTGAGGTCCTGCCGACTACTCTTGGAGTTGTTGGAGAACAAACTTAGGGGATTCTCCATAGTTGTGAGTTGACGACGGTCATCGTCATTTATTTTTATAATGCTATAGTTATTATTTTACTCGTTTTCTACGTTAAAGTATTTATTTAAAAATTTAGGAAACACAACATTTGAAATTTATCTGAATTTCGTTATTTATTTATTTTAATGGTCTTTGTTATATAATATGTTAATAGTTTGATTTATGTATGAATTAAAAGTATGTAAATATTGAATCGTTATGCGATTGAGTATGTTTTCCATGAATTACGAGGAAATGAGAGATGATTATAAATACGTGTTTTGGGAAATCGTTGTTACATTTATTAACTCTTCAACGGCGTTAGGTGCACCTAGTTACTTCGTTTTGATTAGGGAGAGTTACCCGTTAGATGGAGCCGCCCCTATGAGAAATTTCATCCGTAGGAGGAGAGGGCTATCAACGAGATGTAAGCTCCCTAATTGATGTGTGATGATGCGTTGCGGAATTGAGAGGAGAGGGCTATCCATTAGATGGAGCCACCCCTAAGAGAAAGGTCACCCTTAGGAGGAAAGGACTATCAATGAGATGAAGCCGCCCCTTGGTTCTCAATAATTAGTTTTTTTACTTGTTTGATTTTCTATGATGATTTTAATGCTATTCATTTTGATTTTGCTTCACTATTAATTGGATTTTTTTTTTATATTTCTATCTGAACGGCTAAACTATAAATTTAATAATTTTGTTATGTGAATAACATAATCGTCTCAAGGTTGTAAAACAGTTATTCGTGCCTTGTTGTGTTTCCCTTCTAGTTGATGTAGATTGTTGTCTCCTCACTAAGTCTTTGTGACTTACTCCTTCATGTTGTTTATTTTTTCAGATTCACAAACAGCTGAGTAGTAAGCTGACAGTAGACTCAAGTCTCAATTGTATTTTTTTTTTTTGGTAGGCCTCTTTGATCGAGGACCTTTTTTTTGTAAAGTCTGTTAGGTCGTGATGTACTTTGCAGGTATTTTGAGTCTAGAAAGTCAATCGGTTGATGTACAGAACTATTTATTTGATTAATTGTTAAATTAGTTGATAGCTTGTCAGACTAGGAGCATAACTTGTGCGCCGATCACGACGTATAATTTTCGAGTCATGACAAATATAAACTAATTTAATATTTTGAACAAATTTTTAGTTAATTCGATTTTGATTTAGATTTTAGGGAAAAGAATTTAAAAATTATTTTGACAAAAAAGTTTTGATTTTTAATGGATTTTTTGTAAAAAAAATTTCGATAAAATTTATTTTCTAAGTAAATAATTTCAGTTGTTTTTCAAAATTAAATTCAAGAAAAGAATTCCTTTGACAAAGTTTTTCTATAATAATAGATGTAAAAAAAATTTTGATTATTTTTCGAAAAGAATATTTTTGATTTTATTCTCAAAAACAATAAATGTAAAAATTTCTCGATAAAAAATAACATTTACAAAAAATTTACAAAAGAAAAATAGATGTACAAATTTTTCTAGATTAATTTATAAAAAAGTTCAAAAATTATCCAAGCAAAATATGATTTTGATTTTTTTTGTAAGTTTTCTCAAAACTTCTATGATATTTTCTATTTTTTTTTAAGAAAAATAAATTTTAAAAATTTTCTAAAACAAATATTAATTAAGGTTGAATTACTTTAAAATAATCACAATAATTTTTAAATTAAATTTTATTAACTAATTTATTTTAAATATATAATTCAATTTATAAACCATTTAATTTTAAATATATAATTCAATTTAATTGATTAATCTACTTAAACATATATTTTTTACAACTACTAGTTATAGGTTTTTCCTTGGAATGGAAATTTTGGTGTCGGATCTGCATCGCCAATAGTGGTAGGTAAAGAGATTACAATTTCCAAATATGGAAATGTGGGTTGAATTTTGGGTTGAACGATAAGATGAGAGGCACACGAGTAATGATTTAAATCCTACCGTCGTGGTAATCTCACATAAAAATATTTTTCTCACCGGATATATCCCTTTTATATATATATACTTGATGGATGGAATCTCAATAACTCGTTCAAAAAGCAAAAGTATACCAAGCCAAAATGTGTTTCTTGAGTTATATGAAATAGCATATGATACTATGTCATAAAATACAATTCTTATGCAGAGGACAAAAAAATAAAAAAATAAAATATTTTCTGGGGGAACAATAAAAACTCCTAATGTATGAAAAGGTTATTTGTATATAATATGTATTAGTAACATAGATGTACAAAATGTAGAATGTAGTCTGTGGAATAATACACAAGGACTCCTGGGGGCAATCCTGGAAGATCATGCACAACAAGTGAGGAGTTTCTCTTGTCAGTGCCCTGCTGGATTCCTATTCCATGACAAATATGAGGGATCTCCAAGTTGCCTAACAAGAATCAAACGCCGATTAGAAGCTAATGATAATATTGGAAATTGCCATGTTCATGTTTGTTGAAATGAGTTTGTGTCAACTAGTAAACTTCACAATTTCAACAACTGCTTCATAAAAAAGTGTATTTCAGGGTTTAAAACATATTAAAAAAGATTAAAAAGTCATTTGATCCTAAAACAACATTTAATTGTGACTATTTATGTATGATTATAAAATCCAGATTTACTTCTCTTACCATCTCATATTAAAACCGTTTCCCTTGTTTAAAATGATCACTTTTCTTACTCCCTCCGTCTCACAATAAATGTTGTTCAAGGTTTTTGCACATATTAAAAATTAGAATAATTAGAACAAAGGGATAAGTTATTTTTACAAACTACTCATCTTAACTATTGGTGGATTTTTCACTATTATCAATGTAAAATATAATAATTTTGGAAATTGTGTATATAGTAATCATTAAAGGGCAATATAGAAACAAAATAATTAAAGTTATATTGAAAATTGTGAATGACATTCATTGAAACAATTTTTTTTTGCCAAAGTGACACTTATTGTGAGACGAATGTAGTAATTAATTATAGCAAAAATTGTAGTTTATAATTCATTATTCTTTTCCTTCCTAGGTTAGGTCTATGTCCCCAATTTTGTTTAAGTTTTTATTTTTAATAAATTTTTAGCTAAACAAAATTAAATTGACTAAAGGTGAGCCAATGAATGACTAAAGGTGAGTAAGTAGAGTGAATGCATTCAACACCATTTCTGGTCAAATCAATATACTAGAAAACCATGTAACAAAATAAGGAATGATCATGGGTCCATTTGTTGCGGGATAAAAAATAAGAATTTTAGGTTTCAATACATTTGAAGATTATTTTTTAGAAATTTTTCAGAACAGCATAATCTCCTATGTTTTTGTTTACCATAATGGAAATCCCTTTTTAAAAAAAATCATCTATCAAAAATAATTTTCAGAAGAAACTACTCAAACGAGCTTCTCATTTTAAGCAGGTTTTAGATTTCTTTCAAATTCTCCTTTTTTTTGAAAAATTGAAACAAATAGATCGATCAACTCCTAAAAGTGGTTATTTTCTAAACAAAAGTGATTTTTTTATTAAAAAAAGCCATACCAAACAGACCACAAATTGACTTCAAAAGGAATTTGCATGGTAGAAGCAGTAGTCAATTTTCTTACCTTGGCTTGACGAAATATACAACAGTAAAAACCATGGCCAAAAAGAAGCTCAATCCTCCAACACTGAGATAAGCAATGCCAAGGAAGTCATTCTTCCCACCAAGCCAGCTAGTAGTTGACAATACAAGCTTCTTTTTGCCACTAAAACTATACGTGTTGTAGCGATTCTGCAATACCACATTTATCACATCGCCTTTCTCAAGATCCACCTCAATCTTTCCATACAACTTCCTGAAGGTCGGCAAAGCAGCAGTTCGCATCCAGACGATAAGATCCTCCTGCTCGCTCAACTGTTTCATAAGCATTTAAAAAGTGAGCAAATTATCCCCCGTTGACGCATGCAAAATGAAAATGCTGATACAATCACAAGATGAACACTGGAATACAATGAAAATTACAAAATCAGGAATAGAAATCCATATAAATATTTGGTTTCTAAATGATTGATCTATTTAAAGATTGGCTTTATCTTTGTTTTTAGCAATAGCACTTTTATAAGTAAAAATAAGCTTTTGCATTGAGACTTTTTCAGAAAACCTCATATATATATACACACACATATAAGCTTATAAGGACCTTAGAGCAAGTGAAAACCATATAATAGCTAGATTTACCGGTATTGTTTCATTGAGATGAGCACCACCTATAATAGTACCATTCTGGAAATTTTTAGGGAAAACATCACTTCCAAATTTGTGATCCCTATCACTCTTCCATGAGATTTCTTTCTTGTTCACTGTCACATTATTGTTGTTGCGCGAGAAGCTGTATGTATCGTTGAACATGCTCCAAGCTATAAGACCACAAGGTACAATTGGCACTCCATTTACATAATCTTCAGGCTCACAACCACTTGTTGAGTTTCCTTTTCCAGAATCCTTCAATTGCTCATCATTTCGGCTTTTCACATACCTAATTTAAAAAAAAAAAAAAAACAATTACCATATTTATGAGAATATAAACAATTATATGCATAAGATTCCACAACCGAAGAACCAAACATTGAGAGTGGAAATTGTTGAAGGAAGCAAACAATCGAAGACAGTCAAGTGATAGACTGCTATAATTAGTTAATTACTTATAATTGTATTAAAAAGGTAGAATGCTATAAATATAGGAGGAATACATGAAAAACAAAGTTCGTTCACCTTTCTTTAAATATCAACACAAACAATTAGTTCACAGTCATCTCTGACATAATTCTCTAAGTTTCTTGAACAGAACCGTAACCAAGTCGTTGGGCTCAAGTGATTAATGAGGTTCAATTAAGGACGAATCGTTCAGGAGAACCAGAGTTTGAATCCTCACTGGAACAATCATTCACCAAACTTTACTTACCTCCTGAAAAACTCCGGATTATCAGAGCCCTTTTCCTTTGAGAACCAGAGGGTTAAGACCAAAAAAAATGGAACAGAATGGCAACTACAACTCTAAAAAATTTATAATTGAAAACTTTGAAAGTCATTAAAGTATTTTCACATTTTAGATGATAGCTTGCAAATAAACTTGATGTCAGTTTACTGCATTCATTAATTACAATTTATTCTTCACAAGTAAGCTCTCTTTGTTATACAACCAAGGGAAACCAGATACATCGCTACGGCATAGCAACAATATGTGCTGACTTTTTCAAAGTTAGCATTCTTTTACTAAGATAAAAAAAACTCTAACATGCACAAAAAGAGACAGACGTATACAACTTATCAGCATTATGCACTACTGGATGATATCATGATATATAAAAGAACTGTTTAAAGAACTTAAATCACAATAATATTTAATTTTAAAATTTACAAAGACAAGAAAAACTTATGACTCTATTTTTAGTACATTTAAAACAATATGAAAAAAAAAAATGTAAAATGGTAGAATGTCTGTAGCAAGCGCAACTTTCGACCACAAACCAATTAACATACAACTGACATCACTCATTCAATTCAAAACTGGAGAATTATTTAGTGAGAAGAGCCAGGTCAGACATTTGGTGGAAACTTTCTAAAATAAAATGGAATCAAAAGAAGAGAAAAAAAAAAAAGCAGCAGTTTTATGGCTTAAACTTAAAAGAAGAAAACAATAAAACAGTACAACTGTTTTTCCTCAAACTGTTTTCCCTTTTTCGCAAAATGTAGTGCAAGTCAAAAACATTTATTCACAGGAGAACAATATCTAAATGACCAAATAGAAGATGGTTTTGTTAAATAGTTCATAGCCAACACAATTTTGTTGAAGAAAAGAAGAGCATGAAATTGTTGCTTCAAACCACTTTCCTCTCTGCTAGGTAAATGTAAATTCAAACAGATAAAATGACTGTCTATATTCATGAGAAATAAAAGGGAAGATACCGGCGATGATTCTGGTAGAAGTTGTCAAGCTGATAGTAAACATAGATAGGAGATTTCATATGCTTCTCCACCTATTCATAATCAAACAATGATCATCAAAATTTGAAATCCACAATTCATCAATCATGGGAACCGAGTTAAAGTAGAAATAACGAATAAATAAAAAGATAAATTAGTGTCAAGGAAACATACATGCAGCTGCCTTTTGCAAGTTTTATCGGCATCACTTTGAATGTATGCTACCTTGTCTGTCCAATTTGACGGTACACAATCTGCCTCATACCTATCTACAATTTCAACAACCTGATACATAGATAATAATAACAAATTCAAAGTCAGTATAGATATTATATAGAGTTATAAACAAAAATTGAGAACAATATTGCACTCAAGCTTACATCTCGTGAAGCAATGAGCGAAGCCACTCCAATAGGAATGAATATGACGGTGACAATCAAGAATGCTGAAATAACCTGCAGGGGAAGTAATATACCATGTAAACAGTGACTTCTAAATGCATGTAGGTTAAATAGATAAACTCAAACAGTATATGCAAACAAACATATTTACCGCTTTTGGTGTAAGAATAGGCTTGCAAGCTGGAAGTTCTTGTTGTGTAAACTTTGAGTCTGAAAGACATTGAAGTTTCCAAAGGGAACTCTAGTCAGAAAATTTGTGTGTAAGTAGAAACACAGAGAACACAAATACAATTGTTGTCGAAACCAAACATATTGTCTGTCCCAAAGGTGTAGCTCAAGTGGTTAAGCCAGTACACCCGAACGACTTTGAGAAAAAGGTCCACGTTTCAAACTTCGGCTACTAACATAACATAACATATCATACTAACGTTTACCTATCCAAATATATTGTCTAATAACTTCAAAGAAACATTTATATAACTTCATAAAACATTTACCTAACTTCGTAACAGATTCCTCAACTAGCTCAACCATAATAGCCAACATATCAAATTAAGTTTCAAAAACCATGGAGTGCTTAAACAAAGTCTTATATTGATAAAATAGAGCTTCAAAAAGGGTAACAAAAAAAAACTTCATCCACCCCTTCAAAATTGAACATAAAAACATTACAATTTAAGCTTTCCATCCCAACATACACTTAAAAAAAACAAAAATTTGCATAACAAACACAAGCAAACTACCAAAAACAAAACATGGGCATGAATAAATTGTGCTGAAAAACCCTAAAAACAAGTCATGATAAAAGAACACAAAAATTCTTACACTTGGGTCGTTTGGTTTGTCTTCTATTAGCAGTAGTATCGTTGGATCCAGCGCTGGTCGTTGCCATAACAGAAACACCAATTCAATACAAAGTTCTCTCTTTCCAAAAAATAGTTAACCTTTTTGCAAAGAGCTTCAAATACGAAGAAGAAAATTTAGAATTGAAACAAAGAAGAAAAAGAAGAAGAAATAATAAAAACTCAAAAGAATGAATTAAGGGTTTTGAGAGAGAGAGAGAAGAAGAGAATGTTATAATTGAAGAGAAAAGAAGGGTTACCGGTTGAGCAGGTGGATATGAGAATTGACTTTTATTAAAGAAAGGAAGGGGGAAGGAGGTTTCGTATGGCAGGGGCGGCCGGTGACCCTTTCTCTCTTTCACTTTCTCTCTCTCATTTTGTCTCTCTATGTGTTTTTAGGTTGAATGAAGAACAGAGAGGAAGGAGAGAGAGAAAGGGACATCTCGTGAGGAACCAAAGACCAGTCAAATAAATACAAAATATATATATATATATATAATAACCATTACACGCTTTGAATTCAATTCAACTCATGCTTATATAACAATTTCTTCTCTTTCTTTTTTTTTTATTTATTATTATTTCTAATTTTGGTTTTTT
>JBBPBP010000004.1:43119034-43158314 GCA_037974735.1 Cicer chorassanicum | reverse complement strand
TTTGTCATTTTCAAATGTTCCAGAATCTGAACAACGGACCTGGCTGATAATTCAAGACTGACGTAGTATAATCCTTTCTCTCAACATTAGTATTATTTTTAATGCAATTTTAATTTTGTTATCATATTATTTAATTATTACTATGTAGATAATTTTTAAAATATTATTGTATTTTGTATTAATAATAGTAAAACATATAAATAGTTAAGATAGATAATTTGTTAAAATAATTTTTTTTAATTAATTATTATATTTTTTAATATGTGGGCAAAAGTCATAAATCACAGTGAAATTAATGGAGTAAATTTTATTATAAAATTATATATCATTTCGATAAATTATGATATTATAATAATAAAAAAGGGAGAGAGAAAAAACAACAATGTAGTCTAGCCAAATTCATTAATATCGTTTGAAACGATAAACAAGTAAACCAAACATATCTCTAAAGAAATGATGACCACCATTGGAACTCTTGAATGTTGTGACCATGACGAGTTAGAGTGTTTGCGTAGCAATTACCCTCCCTAAATATATGAGATAAATGGGCTCTAATGGATGATGTGGTGACTAAGCAATTATTCCATCAGTTGCGAATTTTTTTGGGAAGAATTGAATAATTCTTGAAGGCTAGTACTACATTCAAGGAGTCTGTTTCAATCCAAATATTGATTCAAGCTCTGTCTTTTGCAATCACAATTGTCTTCATAACAGCTTCAAATTCTGCAACCAGAGCACAGTTGGAGCCGATGTTACAGACAAAACATCCAACAAAAGTAGCTCTATTATCTCTGAATATGGCTCCACGGGTTACCCTAGAAGGATCTCTCATGGTTGATCCATGTGCTTTGGCTTTAATCCACTAGTTTAGAGAGAGTTTCCAATTGACTTCCAGAATCCTTCCGCCTACTCTAGGATTTCTTACAACTTTAAAAATTTGAAGAATTTGGAATTCATCAATAGATAAAGACATGTGACCCTTGAAGAGTTTTCCACTATAACTAACCTTAGTTATGATCATGGAAATAGCTTTGGGTTGGTCAACAGTTTTTTATTATATTTAGGTTTAATTGCAATTTTAGTCCCTCTATTTTTACTGACTCACGAAATTGGTCCTCCTATTTTAAAAGTCGACAGTTTTTGTCGCTCCTTCTGATTTTTTACCTAAAAAATAATGACGTGGGATGTTTTAAATAGCGTGACATATGATACAATAATGTAAAATAATTAACACCCATGAAATTGGAATAAAACGCAGTAAAAACTTAGTTTTCAACTTCAGAAATATTTCATATTTTTAATTTAATTAATGATATGTGAATAATTAATGCATCTAGATGATTCTATATCATAGAATTATATGTCACGTCATTAAAAATATGTGAATTCTGAATTTTTTAATTCAAAAATATGAGGGAGGGACCATAACTGTTGACTTATAAAATAGGGGAACCATTTCCGTGAATTGGTAATAATAGAGGGACTAAAAGTGCAATTAAGCCTTATATTTAATCCAAACCACATGAATCACAGAAGCAATGATAATATCATAGACTTGAGGGCTCCATGAATGATTGCAACTTGTGACTAATGAGATAGTTTTTGTTATGTCCACATTAATTTTTAGCACACAACTAAGTCAATCCTAGAGGAATGTTGCATATGGAGATTGTAGGAAGAGGTGATTAGCGGCCTCATAACTATTTTTGCATATAATGCATATTGAGACTAATATACATCCCCTAGTCCTTGATAAATCATCATTAGGGATCATCTTAGGAACCAACATCCAAGGAATAAAAGACCTAGATGGAGGAATAAAGTTGCACCCAATCATTTTGCCCTAGTTCACATGATAAGCATTAGGTTTCGAATGAAGGAAAATTGTCTTTGTACTCAAAGCACCATCCAATATTGATTTCCAGATGAGAGAATCAATAAAGGTCTGAAGAGGGATGGTAGTTTCTTTGATCAATTCCACTAGTAAGGAAAACTTGAGGGATAAGTAATTTGGAATGTTCCATGTACCTTCCTATATGAAATTAGAAACCAAAGCATCTAGAGAGCTATGAAGATTGAGAGGAATATTCATTGATTCAACCAATGTGTCACTTAACAATTCTCTTCAACATATATTCAAGATATGACCAACTCACACAATCATAGGCCTTTTGAAATCAACCTGAAACATCAAACAATCATATCTTATTCTCTTGGAAAAAATCCAAGACTTCATTCACCACTAACATGCCATTTAAAATTTGCCTACCTCCCAAAAACACATTCAGAGCTTGAGAGATAACTTGGTTCAACACCACTTTCACTCTTGCTGCCAATAACTTGGAAATGGTTTTATATAAACTCACAATCAAACTGATTGGTCTGAATTCATCTAATTCTAATGGGTTGTCGAATTTAGGAATTAAAGCAATAAATGATGTAGTAACAACCTTAGACAACCTTGCTCTTTCACGAAACTCGTTAAGAGAACCATTAATATTGTTTTTTAGAATATCCTAACATTCCTTGATGAATATCAAAATTAAACCCATCTGGTCCCGAACTTTTGTTGCCATCACACTGTTATAACCAAATTGGTTAAAAGAACTATAACCTTACTTGTTTTGATGGTAACAAAATCAATTTATGGAAATAATTTAAAGAACTAATGTTCTCATTAAATGTGTTTAATATTAAACGAAGAGATTAATATCAATGTATATCAAAATGTTTAGCAATGAGTTGTCAATGCATGCTTAGTTATGGGTTGTCAGATTGAGTCCTTAAATCTTTATAAAAAAAAAAAGGTATTGTATTCCTTAGGTTCACATCTCTTCTAAAGCGTCTCATGTTTGACATGATCTTTTACAAATATTGAGATCTTACATACAGCGCATAAAAAACCAAATTAAATATGATCTATCAAGGTTTGATGTCCATTTTCACTATTTCTTTTTTTATTAAAAGATAAATTCACTCATTCAAATTAGTAGAAGTTACATCTATCAAGAACAATACAATAACTTTTATAAAATTATATAAATTGATGTCAAACACTCACATAGGCATGAACACACATACACAATAAATATTGTAGAACTTTCACTAACACATTATTACATAAAAAATTCACATATGAAACTTATTTTGATCATATAAACATGTCAAACTAAATATTAGAGCGGATGAGATTTGTGTTTTGTTGGCCTTGGATATGAAAATCTTTTGAAACTTATAATCCAAATTAAAAGATACTTCTTGCACAATAGGTGATAAGGCTCCCCAAACTGATGTCTTGCCAGCTAATTTTCAAACAAAGGAATGTAATAAATATACACTTATTTTTGTTTGTGCAAGCCACCCCTAATTAATGTACGTAACTAAGACAAATCCTCCACTCATAATAAAATATAAATATAAGTAAAAGAATTGTTGAAAATTATATATCTGTAATTTAAAATTTAGATCAAATACATCAAATTTATAAACATCATTTTTATTCATATTTTATTCTAAAAAACTAATTAAATAAATCAATACAAAATAAAATGAAAATCGATACAACAATCAACTTAATGAACTAAGACCTTAAGTTGAACTAAAAAGTAATTCGTTAAACAAATATACTTAATTTAAATTATGAATGTTTTGTCTCGTATATGGATGGATTTGATTTCTCACATGAATTCAAAGTTAATGTTTAAAACTAGAACAAATTACTTTGTAGTTTAAATAAATAAATAAACTTACTTTGCAGTAGTTTACAATAGAGTAAGTCTCCGTTCCTTCTTCACTTGCAATTTTAGCATCAAAAAAATGTGGCACAACAATCAAATGACCAACCTTAACTTGAGTTTCCAAGACACGCTTTCCATTTAATCCCACAATTTCAATTTATCCTCCTGCTCTAGCTATGTAAATTAACTGAATCCCAAGGGTGATTAAGTTTGATGGTACCTTAATAGCATTAGATTCAAGTTTAACTCTAATCACACTTAACCAACCTCCTTAATAAAAAAAAGTATTTCTTCGTTAAGGTTGTGACTAAGTTAAGATTTGACTCTCAGGACATCATTAATGTTAAAAGTTGAAAGACAACTTGATGGGTAATTAAAATTGTATATTTTAAAATATAAATAGACCAAAATTGAGGTACTAAAATTGTAGATTGACCATATTAAAAGGATCAAAGATTTATTTAGACCAAAAAGTTATAACAAACTTAATAATAAGGTTTTAGGGCAACTTCGAAGGTACACCACAATGGTAAATGGTCCACCATGAATTAGTGCTTTAAAGTCATCTAAAACTCTAACGACGATACTCTTTGGAAATATAATTTATTAATCCTATTAATTTTTTTGGTTTAAATAATGACTAAATCAATGTTACTTCAATTATATTAGAGAAAATATACGTGTCAATTAAAGCTCTCGTCTAACTAACACTAATCAAGTCATTGTCTCAAATCGTAAAGTATGAAGAATCATTACCTCATACTTCCAAAAAGTTTCAGAAAAAGAAAATCAGTAAATACTTGATTTATTGGCATAGAAAATGCAAAGATTTAAGATGATGGTGCTCTAGCTATATAGAATCGCTTGTAGAAAAAAAAGGAAAAACTCTCTAAATTGATCAGTTCAATTAATTATAACTCTTTATAGAAGTTTGATAGTTCTTTATGTTAGAATAATATTAATAGTCCACTGTAGCATTCTTTTTGTTAGAATAATTTTTTAATATCATATAAACCAAAATAAACATCAATAAGAAACATGCTACCAAATGCAAAATCATTCTATAAACCCATGTCAATTTAAGATGATGAATGCGGAAACATAACTAAAGAATCCATGAAGTTTTGATGAAATAATATTCAAAGTTATGAAGTTGTGAGTTATTATAATGTTGTCTACAATTGAGGGCCATAACCATTATTTATAGTAAGCACATGCACTTTCATGAAGAGCCATGACCATCCAAGTTTTATTATTTCTATTTTTACCCATCAAAAAAAAAGAAAGAACACTTATGGTTTCTAGACATTCTTTTTCATGACAATTATATCCTTAGTCATAAACCTTATATGAAATAGATCACTTTATTTTGACTAATTAACATAATGACCCTAACACATTTAAATATTACATGTGTGACTCAAAATTTCTAACAATCTCCCATTGGTCACATATGTATCCTTATAAATGTGTTAGATTTTATGAGCTCAAAAATTGTCATTATAAACCTTGTACATATCAATATCTCCTCTATTAGTTATATTAATATATAGAACCAAAGTGGTATTTGTTATATTATTCATAACTAAACCCATCAATGATTACTAACATTAACACAACTCAATGACATGATTAATCATGAAATGTGTAGCATGAAAATCACATGAAGGTGATCTATGCATGTCAATTTTCAACTGGACGTGTTTTACTTTAGTGAGATCATTAACCAAAACTTTATCATACAAAGTGTAATAGACTGAAAACCAAACTTTATTTTTGATTAAAAAAAAAAATAAGTGTATGCATACATAGTACTCAACATAGAACATAAACTACAACAATGACTAACTCCCACTAAACCAAAGAATCCCCACACTGTATGACACCTATTTGAACAGTATGCTCATGAAAGACCTTGGGTGGGAGACCCTTTGTTAGAGGGTCTGCTATAATAGAGTTTGTCCTTAAATGTTCAATTGAAATTTGTCCACTTCGCACTCTTGCCTTAACAACTAGGAACTTGAAGTCAATGTGTTTTGACTTTGTTGAGCTCCTATTGTTATTGGAGTATAACACGACTAACCTGTTGTCACAAAATAACTTGTGGTATTTCAATTCCTTCCATAATTTGCAGCCCAATGACAACGTTCCTCAACCAAATTGCATGATTTGATGCCTCATAACATGCTATAAACTCCGATGCCATGGTGGATGAAGTTACAAGAGTTTTCTTAGCACTATGCCAAGAAACTGTACCACCAGCTAACAAATAGATATATCTTGAAATCAGAATATCCCATAATCTTCAAAGATTCTGACCTTTTATATGTGAGCATATAATCCTTATTCAAATACCTCATAACTCTTTTGGCTGTTTTCCAAAGTTCCATTCCAGAATTACTTAAGTATTTGTCTAAAATCCCAACAATGTATGATATGTTCGAATGCGTACATACTTGAGCATACATAAGACTTCCTTCGGTAACTTAGCAACCTTGCATTGAAACACTGATGTTTGTTAGCAGTAGCCCCAAAGTCTAACCACCAAGTGTTTCTAGGTACTGAAGCTAAATTTACTTCAGAATAGACCAAAGTAAGAAATGTACTTTTTCATGCAAGGTGGTACATTCCTTTTTCACATGCCCGATCTTATTGCAAAAGAAGCAACTGTTTTCATATTTATTTTGCTTCTTTTGCAGTGGAATTTTAACAACTTTATTCTTAGCATCCTTAAATGCGCTTTAAATTTCATGCTTGATGATCATATGACTCATGCGATTGGAGCAATCCCATGTCTCATTGTCTTATATCTCTTTAGAGGTATTGAAATCCGTAAAAGAAATGAATTGTCCTATTCTTAGTGCAAGGTCATGATCCATACACTAATTATTTGCAAATACATAACCTTTGAATGTTGAAGAAGCCTTGAAGAGAGGACCCTGGAAGAAAGCAATGATGGAAAAGATCAATGCAATTGAGAAGAATCAGACTTGGTACTTGACTGACTTGCCTCCAAAATATAAGCAGATTGGAGTGAAATGGGTATACAAAATGAAGCTGAATCTAGATGGAACAATTGCTAAGTACAAAGTTAGATTGGTTGCCTAGGAATTCCTACAAAGGGCAAGCATAGACTATTCTGAAGTGTTTACTCTAGTGGCCAAAAATGAAACAATCAGACTTGTAATTACATTCGCCTGTGCTAGAGGTTGGATGATATGCCAGCTTGATGTTAAGTCTGCATTTTGGAATGGATGGCTAAAAGAAGAAGTGTACGTCTCTCAACCACCAGGATTTGTGATTGAGGGAAAGGAGGATAAAATGTTTAGATTGAGGAAAGCTCTCTATGGTTTGAAGCATGTACTAAGAGCTTGGAACAAAAGAATTGACTCATTCCTAATTGGCATTGGCTTCATCAAATGCACAATGGAATATGGAGTATATGTGAAGCATTACACCCTGAATGAAAGGCCCGCAATGATCCTAATATGCTTATATGTTGATGACTTGTTGGTAACTGTTAGTAACAGCAAGACAATTGCATAATTCAAAGAAATCATGAAAGATGAGTTTGAAATGACAAACTTGGGCAAGCTAAGCAATTTTCTGGGCATATAGTTTACTAAAACTGAAAAAGGCCTACTGATGCATCAAAAGAAATATGCTAGCGAGATCTTAAGAAAGTTCAATATGGCTGGCTGCAACTCTGCTGTCATTCCAATGGAGATCAAAGCAAAGCTGGGAACAGAAATAGAAGAAGAGCTAGCTGATATCATGACCAAGGCTTTGAGGACAATTAGATTTGAAGAGTTAAGAAGATTTCTAAGAGTAAAATCACTTAGATACTTGAATTAAGGGAAAGTGTCAAAAATCAAGTATGTTCTAGAAAATCAGATTGGTCAAAATAAACCAAGGACGTTCTTGGTATTAAAAGTTTGTGTAATTCAAGTATAGCATTAGTTGTATGTGATAACTAAATAACTAACTAATCACTTAATTAGTTAGTTAGTTCATTACAGACAGTTGTATGTGATAACTAACTTCGTTTTTTTTCTTCATGATTTCGTCGTCTTAAGACGACATTGTTTTGATTTCTCGTCTTGTTGCGGTGTTGTTTTGGTTGTATGCTTTGTTGTAGTGTTCATTTAGTTTCAGTTTGACAAATCAACTTTAATCTAATACAAATTCAATCAATAACTTTGGTGTCTTTAACATTGCAGCTCTTAAGGCGTGAGTATTTTGGACACTTTCATTTTGTCATATTTATAGATTTTTTTACATTTGTAGTTTTTATATATCGTTTATGCTATTAACCTGGATGATGCAAGTTTGTTTGTAAAATGATCATTTCGATTTTAGAAACTTTGAATTATATTGTTGATCGATGCAATTTCTATCGATTTGATTATTTATCCAACTTGAATGACTTGTTTGAAACATGCATATTTTATTTACTTTAAGTTTTAGAAAAAGGAAAATTAAGTGAATATTAAATTAACATATTTTAGAGTTTTCCAGTTAGAACAAACACTACTTAGTATATATTCCAACTCAAGATAAAGAAAATGGTCCCGTCTTCCCCTCACTTATACAAACACACACATACAATCTGATTTATTCCTTTCTCTTTGGCCCTTATCACTAGCAGCACTTCTCCACCTTTTCTTAAAACACTAAACTTTACTCTTCGTCAAATTCTCCATCCTCTTCTACTCTCACAAACACTCACATCTTCATCAAAACAACTTCAAACCTTCAATTCAATCACACTTCTCACTCACATCCTCGTCAAAACAACTTACAACCTTCAATTCAAACAAACTTCTCACACATGCACCACACCAAACCCCATTCATTCTAGATCAAAATGATAGATTGACATATCATATATTTGTATTATTAGTACTATTATTGATTTTCATTTACAATAACTTATTTTCATCATTGTATTTTTTTAATTAAAAAATGATATTCATTCATTCAGATTAGACCTCGACCAGTAGATACAAATTCAAAGTCGCTAAAATTGAAAAGTATGAATGTGCGAGCAAAATCACAACATTCAAGTTAATAACATAAAACGACAAAATACTTACACATGTGACAAAATAAAGTATCCAAAATACCCATGTCTCCAGATATGTAACATTAACAACACCAAAGTCATTGTTTGAATTTATAATGGATCAAAGCTAATCTATAAATATGAATCAAATTAACATCGTAATAAGATAGTATCGCATCCAGTTTGTCCGCGAAAAAGGAGTCGCCACCAATTTTTTTTAAAAAAGGGAAAACTAGATAAAACCTAAAACAAGATTCTTGAACCAAAAAACGGATTCGGGAGTCAATTACGAATAGGGAAAGTAATATTACCCTACATCGTCCGTTAAAACGGTTATCCTATAATTAATTGTCCACAAATTATTCATTCATTTAATTATTTATTTTACCCCTAAAAGAATAATTAAAAAAAATTAAATTAATTATTTACATTATTAAAAGAAGGAGAAAATATTTTTTTTATTAATTTGGTTTCACAAGGGAAAATCTTGCTCCTACGTATCCCCAGATGCAAGGGAAATCAAAACACATGTAGTTCTTGGGTAGAAAATATTTATGTGTTGTCTGATTTTTATTATTACTCTATTTTATTTATTTTTAATTATAATAATTATTATATACGTATCTGAAAATAAAAATGTAATAATAATAATAATAATAATAATAATAATAATAATAATAATAATAATAATAATAATAACAACGAAAAAAAAGAGGTGAGATGTCTGTTCACGGATTATATCGTTTTTATTTTTGTTTTAAAGAAAAATTGATTTTGTTAGAAAACAACTAACGAAAATGTGATAAGAATAATAATAATAATAACAAAAAAAAAAGAGGTGAGATGTCTGTTCACAGATTGTATCTTTTTATTTTTGTTTTAAAGTAAAGAAAAACTGATTTTTGTTAGAAAACAATGTAACGCGGCAGTATGTGAACGAAACAGATGGATGCGACAACAAACCAGCCTATTAAAAGATTTGCTCGTGCGTTGTCGGATCTGTCGCGACACAAAGGCCACCAACAATTGGGGGTGAGTGATGTGGCACGACAAGCGAGGATGAGTTTCATCCGGCGACAATGACCATTAATTCTAATCATAAGGGAAAAACTATGTATTCGATGTTATGATTTTTTTTTTTGAGTTATTTGATAAAGACGTGATATGAATTTTCTGTTATATTACAATAGGGTAAAATTTGTTTTCTTGGTGATTGGTTTATAAACATCAATTAGTTATATTTTTTTAGTATTTTGTGTTGCAAAGAAAACAATTTTAGGAACAGACAACTTTAGAAAAATGAAAGTTTAACATATGAGTTTATTTTTGCATAAATAGAAAAAGAAAAAAAAAAACATTTTTTAAAAGGATGCAGTACAAAGACTAATAAGAAGAAAATTACAGAAACAATAAGAAAGTGATACCTTACTACTTAATTGGTTTTTGCTGGACTAATTATCCCAATATCATATTCTCCGCTCCTTTTTTTGCCTATTATTCTTTTTTTTTTTGTGCTCTCAATAGTGCTCCCCTTTTTTTCTACTCTTGCTATCGATTATTTATAGACTGGTTGGGTGTAGGTTACAAAAGATAAGGGAATAATTGCTAATTGATTACTATTTTTATTACTATTAATCTGTTTCTCTTCGGTTTCTTTTCATTCAATTGATCATCCTTATACCGATTTTTATGACCACCATTCCATTTCTTTTCATTCAATTGATCATCATTATACCAATTTTTATGACCATCAATCCATTTCTTTTCGGTTTCTTTTCAGTCAATTATATACCTTTCTTTTTTTATTATTATTTTTTTTATATTTTAGAAAAGAGTCCAAATAGGAATTAAAGGCAAACAAGAACTGGAAACACCCGTCATTGTCTAAAGTTTATAGCCCTAGTTATTTATTTTTATTTTTATATTTCTTCACATTTATTTATATATGTATTATTATTATTATTATTATCATTATTATTCCTTTTTTAATAAAAAGTAAAAATAAGTAAATAAAAAAGTGGACAAGATTAGGTGTCAACATCTGCCCCTCTTTAGTTAGAATTTACTTGAGAATCAAAGTAAAAGATAAGTAAAGATGACAATTCTAATTTTTTCCGAAAATAGTTTTTTAGAGAGGTGCGAGTCATTTTCTCGGCTTCGGGAGCGAGTCGTTTTCCCGGCTTCAACATGCGGGTCATTTTCTCGACTTCAGGTGCGAGTCGTTTTCTCGGCTTCGGGTGCGAGTCGTTTTCTCGGCTTCAACATGCGGGTCATTTTCTCGGCTTTAAATTTATGAAATGTCATGAATCAATGAATGAATGAATATGTTTGGTTTATATTTTTATTGGACACGACCATTCAAATCGTGGATGAGAAAAGAACTTATACATTTTTCTTGAACTTGATATCTTTGATCTCTCTTTTTTCCTCTTCTCTTTTTTTTTCCTTTCTCTTTTTTTTTTTTTGAAGAATTACTATTGTGATCTTAAGATGGATCTCATGTTTCCGTCTGCCTTGTACTGTAAACAACCTTTACTATATCAGACTTTATATCAATTCATTATATCGAGGTATAGTATATGTTTTACTTTCCAGTACATGATAATCATAAGATGCATTTGGGAAAGATGGTCAAATTGTAAAGATGATAAAAGTATATATCAATATATTGAGGTTCAATATTCATCGTAAAAAAACAATATACATAAGATAAAACAAAAGAAATGGGTGGAAGACCCGACTTGGTTACTAGTAATTCAAAGGTAGACTGTACTAACTTATCGTGTCATAGTCTGATCCATATTGTTGATTATGTCCTTTTGAGTATATATTCTTTGTTTTTGTTGTTGTTGTTGTTTTTTTTTCTCCTAGGTTACCCTTTCAGGTTTTCAACCCAACAGATATTTATTATATCTTTTTTGTACCCTAATTTTTGCCTAGGTCACCCTTTCAGGTTTTCAACCTAGCGGGTATTCATTATTATTTTTTTTTTTATTAATTTATTAAAAAAAGATTTACCCTAATTTTTGCCTAGGTTGCCCCTTTCAGGTTTTCAACCTATCGGGTATTCATTATTATTTTTTGTACCCTAATTTTTACCTAGGTTTCCCCTTTCTAAGTTTACAAGAAGGACTAAATCTTTTTCATCCATATTCGTGAAGATCAAAGCTCCACTTGAGAAAGCTTTCTTCACGATGTATGGGCCCTCATAGTTAGGAGTCCATTTCCCATGATAATCCTTTTGAATGGGTAAGATCTTTTTTAGCACCAAGTTTCCTTCCCAAAATTCCCAAGGACGTATTTTTTTCTCGTAGGCTCTTTTCATTCTTTTCTGATATAATTGCCCATGGCATAAGGCCGCCAACCTTTTTTCTTCAATTAAATTCAATTGATCGAAATGGATTTGTACCCATTCCGAAGCCTCTAGTTTGGCTTCCATTAATACTCTTAGCGAGGGGATTTCTACTTCAATGGGTAGCACAGCCTCCATCCCATATACAAGGGAAAAAGGGGTTGCCCCAGTTGAAGTGTGTATCGAGGTGCGATACCCGTGTAGTGCAAACGACAACATCTCATGCCAATCTTTGTATGTTACAATCATTTTATGAATAATTTTTTTGATATTTTTATTTGTTGCTTCAACTGCACCATTCATTTCTGTACGGGAACGAGTTGTGTTGTTTTTTTAAAGGTGGCATACAATTCATCCATCATTTTGTTATTCAGATTTATGGCATTGTCAATAATGATCTTGCTTGGTAGGCCATAACGACATATTAACTCTCTTTTTATGAATTTGACTACCACATTTTTGGTTATATTGGCGTACGAAGCGGCCTCTGCACATTTGGTAAAGTAATCGATTGCCACCAAGATGAAGCGGTGTCCATTTGATGCTTTTGGTTCGATCATTTCGATGAAGTCTATGCCCTACATTGAGAATGACCAGGGTGCTAAAAGGGTGTTTAGAGGCATTGGTGGGGCGTGAATATTATCAGCATATATTTGACACTTATGACATTTCTTTACATAATTAAAACAATCTTTTTCTAGAGTGAGCCAGTAATACCCAACCCGAAGAATCTTTCTAGAGATGGCGTGTCCGTTCATATGGATCCCATAAGAGCCATCGTGGACATCTTGTAGAATTTCTTTCACCTCATTGACATCAACGCATCTGGAGGTACCATATCATGATTCCTCTTATCCAAAATATTTTTGTTCATGAAAAAGCTCGCGGTTAAACATCTCATAATTCTTTTTTCATTCTCCGATATTCCAAGAGGATATTCTCTATTTATAAGATAACGTTTGATGTCGTGATACCACAGTTTCCCGTCGGTTTCTTCCTCCATTACATGGCAGTAGGCAGGAAGATCCCGACTCATTGTTTCGACTTATTTGGAACATCGTGGATAAAGTAGCCAAAGCATCAACCAATTGATTGTTTTCTCGAGGGACATGGTGAAAACTGATTTTGTCAAATTGTAAAGACGGTTCTTTTATGTAGGTAAAAAAATGTATCAACTTCTTATCTTGAGTTTCCCATTCTTGGTTAAGCTAATTAATGACTAGGGATGAATCTCCATATACTTTCAGAAATTTCGCTTTTGATTCCAAAGCCGCCAAAATTCCCATGGTACAAGCTTCATATTCTGCCATATTATTGGTACAATCAAAACACAAGCACGTTGTGATAGGTATGAACTGTTTTTTGGGAGATATTAAGACAACCCCAATCCCATGCCCCATTATGTTTGAGGCCCCGTCAAACAACAAGGTCCATTTTCCATCACCGCATTCTTCAGACAAAACCATTATGCTTGCGTCTGGAAATTCGCATTGTATTGACTTATAATCATCCATCGGTTGATTAGCTAGATAATTTGCTAAGGCACTCCTTTTGATGGCTTCTTGATAACATAGGTAATATCATATTCTGATAACATCACCTGCCAGCGAGCAATTCACCCTGTGAGAGTAGGCTTTTCAAAAATGTACTTGATTGGATCCCTCTTGGATGTCAAGCAAGTCGTATGACAAAACATGTACCGTCTTAAGCGATGAGCCACCCAGGCTAAGGCACAACAAGTACGTTCTAACATTGTATATCTAGTTTCAACATTTGTAAATTTTTTTACTCAAATAGTAAATGGCATGCTCCTTTCGTCCTGTTTCATCGTGTTTCCCCAACACGCATCCCATGGACCCGTCGAGGACTGTAAGATACATAATCAAGGGTCAACCCATAACTGGGGGGACGAGAATTGGAGGCTTCTGCAAATACTATTGGATTTTCTCAAATGCGTTTTGGCATTCTTCATTCCACACAACTATTTGATTTTTCCGTAAAAGTTTAAAGATTAGTTCACAAGTGGCAGTTAGTTGTGATATACATGAACTTCCCTTTCTGTACTCGGGGGAGGCATTCCTGAAATGGCTCGAATCTTATCGGGGTCGGCCTCTATTCCTTTCTGACAAACCACAAATCCTAATAATTTGCCCAACCTCATGCCGAAAGTGCATTTAGAGGGATTAAGTTTTAGCTTAAACTTTCTACGTCTTTCGAAGAGTTTCTTTAGATCAATAACATGTTTTTATTTTGTTTGTTACTTAGAAATCATGTCATTTACAAAACTTCTACCTCTTTATGAACCATGCCATGGAATAGGGTTACCATAGCTCTTTGGTAGGTCGCCCCATCATTCTTCAGACCAAAAGGCATTACTTTGTAACAAAATGTTCCCCAAGGGGTGATGAAAATCATTTTTTTTCCATATTTTCGACTGCCATCTTAATTTGATTATACCCAGAGAAAACATTCATAAAAGAGATGAGCGGATTATAGGCGACATTGTGAACCAGAATATCGATGTGAGGTAACGAGGAATCATCTTGGGTTTTTAAATCAGAGGATCCCGACTTTAAATTAGAGTGTGCGGGTCAGTAGTCCCGACTTTAAACTTATATACTATTGAAAATATGAAATGTCATGAATGCATTTGATGAATGAACATTTTCCTTCATTTTCATCTTTTTTTTTTCAATCAACTTTATTACAATTTTATTTTAATTTCTTTCACCTCCTTAAGAACATGATCCTTGGATTCATGGATGAGAAATATGCACAACTTCGAATAAATAGTGGTGATTGTCCTTTTGATCTTTTAAGAGATTTTTGTTACATCTTCGACTTGATCTCTAGTTGCCACTGTCTTATGTAGAAAGACATCATACTAGTTTTGGCCTCTTGACATTCACATATCTTGTGCCCCAACATATGATTATCATAAAAATGCATTTTGACAAAAAGATTTATAACTCAAGAAATTAGTTTAAACGATGATATTTAGTGAGAAAATCTATGGTACAAAAAAGAACGATTATAGGAAGAGAAGAAGATAAGGTGATCTCATATGGGTAAATGACCCGATTTATTAATAGTATTTCATAAAAGAAGTGTGCTAATAAATCATACCATAATTTCAATCGCGTTATTAACCCACTTTGGAGGATATGATTTGCCCCAATTTATCTTCACAACATTTCGAAATATATTCTTCTTCGACCTTGATATGTGTATGTAAGCCACACTCATCTCCTCTTTTTTTTGTGGCTCGAATTTTTGCTTAGATTGTCCTTTTGGGTTTTCAACCTAACGACCTTTTTTTTCTAACTTTTGCATAGACCACCCTTTTGGGTTTTCAACTTATCAGAGCCATTCAGTTTTGCACCCTAATTTTTGCCTAGGTCGCCCTTTTGGGTTTTCGACCTAATGGGTCTTTATTCCACTTTGTACCCTAATTTTTGCCTAGGTTGCCCTTTTAGGTTTTCAACCTAGCAGGTACTTATTATTATTTTTTGTACCCTAATTTTTTCCTAGGTCGCCCTTTCAGGTTTTCAACCTAGCGGATAATTATTATTATTATTATTATTATTATTATTATTATTATTTTATACCCTAATTTTTGCCTAGGTCGTCCTTTTGGATTTTCAACCTAGCGGGTCTTCATTTAGATGTAATACTTTTTGATGCATCAATGTGTGCAAGTAGTGATAAGTATTCTCAACTCATATTGGTGTGGATCAGAGCCACACTTGAATGTATTTTTTTTTTTTTATGGTATTGGGGCTATTATAGTTGGGAGTCCACTTGTCATGCTAGTCCTTTTAGATATGTGAAATCTTCTTGAGCGCTAAGTCTTTCTTTTAAAACTCCGAAGTTCATATATTCTTCTTTTAAGATCTTTTGAAATAATTGTCCTCGACATGAGGTAGTCAACATTTTTCTTGAATTGAATTCAGTCAGTCAACACAGATCATTACTCTTGATAAAGGGATTTTTTGTTTGAATGGGTTGCACTACCTTTATTCTATATAATAAGAATAAAAGGGGTGCCCCAATTATAGTTAGATTCTCAAGGAGGGTGTTCCACTATTACGAGATAATATTTGGTACGAGAATATTCTATCTAGCTTTTCTTCTACATTTGATAGTAAGTAGGATGGTCGTGACTTTCATTCTTGTGAGTGACTATTCTTCATCATGACTTACTTTGAACATTGAAGATAAAGCAGCTTGAACACCAGCAAATTGATTATATTGTTGAGTGACATGATAGAAAATGACTTCAAATTTTCAGACATTTTTCTAATATGTACATATAAATGATCATTTTCTTATCACAAATTTTACATTCTTGATTCAACTGGTTGATGATTAGGTCAAACCCCCATATGCTTTCAACATTTCACTTTTGATTTGTAGGCGGCTAGAATAGTCATGATACAAACTTTAAATTCCTTCACGTGATTGATATTTTCAAAGCACAATTAGATAATAATAAAGATAAAACGACTTTTCTAGGGGATTAACATGACATTAACTGCATGTCCCAACATATTGAGGTCCATCCAAATAAGGGATTTTATTTTTATCGTTCTCATCCCTTTCAGTGGAATTAATAGCATGACTGGAATCATGTAATGAAATCTTAACAAACTTATTTATGAATGAACTACTTCCAAATATGTATGGTACATGGTTAGAATAACAGAAAGACATATAATGTGGGGTAAGAAATGGTTAAATATATGAGGGGTAGAAAGGAAGAGAAAACAAAATGCATTTATTGATATTCATAATATTAAGGAAACAAGAATGTGTCAATATAATAAAGTATCGTAAGACTTTATACTTAACAATACTATCAGTGCTTCAGAACTAAATTGAGAGAACTTGATAATATCTTCATTGTTGACTTTGCCCTTTGGATAAACTCAGACACTATATGCAACATCGTCAATCTCTTCAACATAATGTCTAGTCGAGGTTTTTTTAATTGTCCTTAAAGGTTCATGCAAGATTTGACATTTTTCTTTAGAATGATGAATTTTTTCATGGCATCAAAGTAATAAGCGATAGTGATGAAAGTTCAACATAGAGGACTCAACATCTAGAATTTCACCTGCGGCGCAAAGGCAAAAAAGTATGTCCATGACCCATAAGTAGGGGGTGGAGGATGAAGATGAATCTCATTAGTATCAAGTTTAAATCTTGTGGACAAGTGACTTCAGGTAGACCAAAAAGTAGACTAAAATGTAAAAATTGTTAGACTTATGAAATCAAGGGGTAAATGTGAGTTCTTCGTGATATACTTTTTTCCATGAAGAATTCCCATGATTTCAAGTATCAAGGGTTTGCAAGATTTCCAAATTTTTAGCCATAGGGTCTTTCAGTTGATTCAGATAATCTTTGTATGCTTCAATCCATCCATGATTTTAGCCGAGAACATGTTCTGTAAGGGTGTCATGATACTCTTTTTCTTTTGCTTTTTTTTTTTGCCATTTTTATTTTTTATTTTTTATTTTTTCTTGAAGGAAAATGTTATGAGAATGTAAAAAAGTGAATGCAATGATTATGCATTTAACTGAAACATTTTACTACTTCATAATATGCAATTTGTTATTTTTGAATTTCGAAAAAGTTTGAAAAAAACAATTTATGCCACCGAAAATATTACTGAGTTGAGTCACGGACTAAGTCGTTCTCTTTAAGACGTTTCAAGGCACTGTCCAAAAGGTGCAAGGCAGACTATCAACCACGAAGTCCCCGGGATAAAACAGCCCAGATCACTGTATCGGAGTTCTACTGCACTGTAGAAAACCGTTCTAGAATTACACCCTCAATATGGCAGTCTTGCGACGACCACTCGTAATATGGCACTAAGGCCACTCAAGAAAAAGAAGAATAAGAAGAAGTAAGAACGGGGGGAGAAGAGAGAAAAGCCTCATATTCAGAGTGCTTTTGGTGTGATTTTTCAACTGAGGAGAGCCCTCTATTTATAGAGGAATTCCGCAACTGAATCAGAGAAAATGGTGCGATCCATTAGCTCTGAGTAGTGCGCTCCATTTGACTGCTCCAATCCTTGACCTCAGAAAACGTGCGCTCCAAAACTGCTGCCCACCCAAAACGTGCGCATTTGACTACCTAAACATACGCTAGGGTTTTGACTTTGAATAATGACCGAGCAACATCAGTTACGTGGCACCTAGGGTTAAGGTTTGACCGGGAAAAAGGGGAAGACTGGATCAGATCATCAGGTAGACTCGGTGGAGGGCAGTCACGTAATTAACGCAACAATAAGAGATAAAACGCAAGCATTCAATTTTAAAATTAATTAAATAATTTATTAATTTTCATTTACTAAAAAATAATAATACACCACAAGACCAAGACCAAGACCAAAGCCAAAGCCAAAGCAAACACCAAGGCCCAGGCCGAGCCGAGCCAGGCGGACAGCGGCGGCGGCGCGCGCGTGTGTGGTGGTCAACTTTGCTTGCGTTCTTCCTCCTTCACAAAATTGGGGTACCCCTTGGGGCACACCCCAAGGTACATACCTCCACCTTATATACCCTACTAGTGTGTGAGACCAAGACCAAAGCCAAAGCCAAAGCCAAAGCCAAAGCCAAAGCCAAAGTCAAAGCCAAGGCCAAGGCCTAGGCCGGACCGATTTACTAAAAAATAATAATACACCACAAGACCAAGACCAAAGTCAAAGCCAAAGCCCAGGCCGAGCCGAGTCGGACGGATGGCGGCGGCGCGCACGCGTGTGGTGGTCAACTTTGCTTGCGTTCTTCCTCCTTCACAAAATTGGGGTACCCCTTGGGGCACACCCCAAGGTACATACCTCCACCTTATATACCCTACTAGTGTGTGAGACCAAGACCAAAGCCAAAGCCAAAGCCAAGGCCAAGGCCAAGGCCAAGGCCCAGGCCGGACCGATTTACTAAAAAATAATAATACACCACAAGACCAAGACCAAAGCCAAAGCCCAGGCCGAGCCGAGCCGAACGGATGGCGACGGCGCGCGCGCGTGTGATTGTCAACTTTGCTTGCATTCTTCCTCCTTCACAAAATTAGGGTACCCCTTGGGGCACACCCCAAGGTACATACCTCCACCTTATATACCCTACTAGTGTGTGATATCCCTCCTATGTGGGACTTCTCAGTTTTTCAATTCACAACCACACTAGCTCAGTAATGTCACCATTATTTTCAACAATCTTCCATTAATTTTTATCATCATTTCCAACAATTATTTTTTCTTAAAAAATGAGGAGAAAAAACAAACCATTTTGTAAAATGAAATAAAAGATTAAACATGTTTGATTATGCAATGCATTATGATGAATATGAGATATAGATAGAATATGTTTTTTTCATAAATACACATGTGCCCTACATGGTTCTTTTCTTATTTGATAGTTTTTTATTGTGAACCTTTATTTTGGGTGGCTCTATAGTTCTAAATTGGCTCCTAGAGTACACAACTCAATTCTAAAATATTAAATCAATTAATAGGTAAACTATTGAAATGGAAATATTCTAGAAAATATCAACTCTAGGTGAGACTTTCATGACAACCAAACATGATGTACATCTAGAAGATTATCATTACACAGTCTCGAACAATTTAATGGAAATTTCTCCAGAGGAGAGTTGGATTCTAATGGTAATGCAGATGGACGAGAAATGTTGGATGTATGTTTAGATACTCAAATGGCTGCTGAAGCTATGGAAGCCTTATTCAACGCTGGGGACATTGTTGATCATGTTGCTAATGATTCCATTCGTATTACTAGAAGTAGGTCAACTTATCAACTTAATGACTCTTCCACTGGAAAAATGGGGCTAGTTACACCAAAGGAACCTACAGGAAAGTATGACAGCAAAAGGAAAGTTGACGTTAAATCAGATCTTCAAACTTCAGGTTTATCAAAGAAATGTACTAAAAAGGTTGGACAGTGCAGAAAGGGAAATGTGACGAGCAGGTCAAAGAAGAGAAAGCTAATTGTAGAAGGCAACCAAACCACCGGTGCTAATAAAAATGATAGAATAGTTTCGTCTCCAATAGGTGAGCAAAGAAAGTCTGCTGATCAGGGTGACGAGTTAAATAATCATGAAGCTCTAAAAAGCCATCAGCTTGACGAGTTAAATAATCTTGACAGTAATGATGGAGGGGGTACTGTCAATGAAAAGCAATTTCAGGGTGAAGTTTTTCATCTTACACCAATTGCTCGTAGAACTAGACAGTCCTTAGCAGGGAACAAAATGATAAACTGTGATAAATCATTGAAAAGTTTGAGTGAAAAGGCAATGAGGATTGACCCCCATGAGAAACGTAGGGGAGTTGGTCTTCGAGCGTCTGAAGCGTTGGCTCCTAAATCTACCTTGGAGTCTTCTGATCACTCTGCAGTAGATGATAATACTGAACTGTGTCAACATGAGAAATTGGCTTCAAAGGAAAATGCCGCTGGTGTCAGTAATGATTTTTCTGTGGATATGTTTGACTATCCTAAAAGGAGATCTCTTAGGATTATGAAGTTGCCTCATCATGATAAAGACTCTGAGAAGTCAGTTGAGCATAATGAAAATATTGGGAAATCTACTTCTGTGAAGAAAAAAACAAGGACATCCGCTGTTGTCAAATCACATGTGAATTGCCATGCGGAGAAAGCAAATTTAGAGAATGCAAATTCAGGAGGAATTCCTATTTGCTGTGATAACATGGATGAAAACGATGCAAATAGAAAACGATGCAAATAGAAAACGATGCATCACCTGTTTGTATGAGTGATGATTATTACAAACAATCACACAATAGAAATGTTTCAAGATCATGCCTTCTCAAAGTGTTTCGTAAAGATCTTCAGAGAGAACTTCGTAGCTTAAGTGCCATAAGACCTGAACTAATTACTCCCTCTAAGGATTCGAGGAAGAGGAAGGATATGACTGATGTTCGAATTCTTTACAGCCACCACTTGGATGAAGATATCATTAAGCATCAGAAAAAGGTACGCTAATTTTTTTATAAACTATTGGCAAATACATACATGTAGCTGGGTTTTAATTATATTTTGTTTCTCATGTTGATTAGATACTAGCACGACTTGGAGTTTCTGTAGCATCCTCCATTGTAGATGCAACTCATTTCATAACTGATCAATTTGTGCGTACACGGAATATGCTAGAAGCTATTGCTTCGGGCAAACCGGTAGTCACACACTTATGGATTGAGAGCTGCGGACAAGTTAACTGTTTTATCGATGAGAGAAATTACATATTGAGGGATGCTAAAAAGGAAAAGGAGTTTGGTTTCAGCATGCCAGTCTCATTAGCACGTGCATCCCGGCATCCACTGTTAGAGGTAAATATATGTAGAAATCATCAAATGAAAGGATCAAATATTGACCATTGGATCATGTATGAATTGTCACTAGGCAGGATTGGAAGTAACTTATTTGACCTTTATAAACGGTCACAGCTTAAGTAATTTCTATTGTTGACCATCTATGCAATTAAGCAACCTGGTGTTTTTGGTGTTGATCTTATATTTTTTGCTGATGTGACATTGTGCTGCATCATCTCCTTGTAACCATGGTTAGCAAACACGGTGTTGTAAAGTTTAGTGCCGCCTCTAATAAAAAATCATGTAACTTCAGCAAAAGGTAGCCTGTCTCATCAATTGCTTGAAGGAGCTTAAATTGCTACACCAAAACTAAGTGAACCAAAAGTGATATAAAACTAGGAAGGACCAAAGCTTAATTAAGCCTATATCAAATACAAAAGATGCAATTTTTGTCTGTTCCTCCTGATCAATCATCATAATTGTCTGCAGGGTCGAAGAGTATTGATCACCCCAAATACTAAACCTTCTAAGGAGATTATTTCAAGTTTAGTAATGGCAGTTCATGGCCAGGTATGCATCTTTGTCCATGTATATTCTCCAGTTATGTTCATCTATGGTTGAAGAAAAGCATGTTTGGAATTTGAATATTTCCCGTTTCCACGTTTTTCTGTGAAAAAATCCTAGATTAACAAAGAAAATTCCCTTGTTAACTCTATTGTAATTTTTCTTATCAATCAATGTTGCGGTTCACTTAAGATTTTAATTTGTGAAATTTGGTGGTTGTCGCATCATGGGCTCAGAAACAGAGATCTATGTTCACATAATTGAACTTTTTTTTTTCTCGCACAAGTTTCTAACTTATATTTGATCCATCTTAAAATCTCTTTGATTGGGACCGCATCTCCTAGGCTGTGGAGAGAGTTGGCAGATCTGCTTTGAAGGACCCGAAAATTCCAGATGATCTTCTGATCCTATCTTGTGAAGAAGATTATGCCTCTTGTGTGCCTTTTCTTGAAAAGGGTTAGAAACTGTTTCATTTGAGTTTAAATTTTTAAAACTTATCTTCTGCACAAAGTTAAGAACTCTATGGGTTGCACTTGCAGGGGCAATGGTGTACAGTTCAGAATTATTGTTGAATGGCATAGTTACTCAGAAGCTGGAGTATGAAAGGTTTGTTGTTTTTGATTTTGTGCTCGTGTTACTAATAAATTTGAATCTCTCTGTAGGGAATAATCTTTTCATTGGACTTAGATCTTGCCCTCTAGGGTGGCGGGGTGGGGTTTCAACTTTCTCATTGACACGCCCGGGTCATCAAAAAAAAAAAACAAATAATAATAATAATAATAATAATAATAATAATAAACAAATAAATAAATAAAACCAACCTCACTTTATTTCCACCTCACATTCACTCTCACTCTCACTTTCCTCATTCTTCCCATTCCCTATCGGTCACCCTCACTCTCACCCCCCATTCTCCATTTTTTTTTTCTTTCTTCTTTCCTTTCCTTTTCTTCTTCTTCTTCTTCTTCCTCTTCCTATCTCTTGAAGTCACAAGCAAGCTTCCTCATTTTTTCACAAGCTCTTGGGTATAAAATCTTGGCTTAGAGTTTGGGCTCTAAAGAAGGAGAAGGGTACCAATTTATTGAGAGTTGTTGATTGAAACTCTTTGAGGTAAATACACAACTCTAATATTAATAATAAATCTCTAGGAAATGTAGTTTTGTTTCAAAATCTTATTTTGTGCTTAGAGTAGATTTAATGAATTTTTTATGGTTTCCTAGAGTTAGTTAAGCTTTAGAATAATTTTCCTAAAGTCTTAAGAATATTGTTGATACTCAGATTTGTCAGCTGAGGCCCTGCCGGCTACTCTGGGAGTTGTTGGAGAACAAACGTAGCTGATTCTCCGTAGTTGTGAGTTGACGACGGTTATCGTCATTTATTTTTACGCTATAATTATTATTTTACTCGTTTTTTATGTTAAAATATTTATTTAAAAATTTGGGAAACACAACCTTTGAAATTTTATCTCGACTTCGTCATTTATTTATTTTAATGCTCTTTATTATATAATATGTTATTAATTCGATATACGTATGCGTTAAAAGTATTTAAATTGTGAACTGTTATGCGATTGAATATATTTTTCGTGAATTACGAATTGAAAGATGATTTTAAATACGTGTTTTGGGAAATCCTTGCTATGCTTATTAAATCTTTAACGGCGTTAGGTGCACCTAGTTACCTCGTTTTGATTAGGGAGAGTTACCCGTTAGATGGAGCTGCCCCTATGTGAAATGTCATCCGTAGGAGGAGAGGGCTATCAACGAGATGTAAGCTCCCTAATTGATGCGTGATGATGCGTTGCGGGATTGAGAGGAGAGGGCTATCCATTAGATGGAGCCACCCCTAAGGGAAAGGCCACCCTTAGGAGGAAAGGGCTATCAATGAGATGAAGCCGCCTCTTGGTTCTCAATAAATTAGTATTTTTTACTTGTTTGATTTTCTATGATGATTTTAATGTTATTCCTTTTGATTTCGCTTCACTATTAATTGAATTTTTAATATTCTTGTCCGAAAGGTTAAATTATAAATTTAGATGATTTTAAAATATTTATTCGTGCCTTTTTGTGTTTTCCCTTCTAGTTGATGGTGATTGTTGTCTCCTCACTAAGTCTTTGTGACTTACTCCTTCATGTTGTTTATTTTTTTCAGATTCACAAGCAGCTGAGTAGCAAGCTGATAGTAGGCTCAAGTCTCAGTCGTGTTTTGTTTTGGTAGGCCTCTTTGATCGAGGACCATTTTTTTGTAAAATCTGTTGAGTCATATGTATTTTGCAGCTATTGGAGTTTAGATAGTTTTTGGGTAAAGTACTGAATGTTTAGATGTTGCTGTTGAATTTGGCTGAATTTGAAGTTAAACAGGGATTTTGTAAATTTGGAAATGTTGAAATTACAGAGGATACTCTGTCGAAATTTCGTTAAAAATTATATATATATTTTTTTGGAATGATTATTCAGAATATTTATTTGGTAAATTATTAAGTAGTTGATAGGCTTGCCAGGCTAGGGGTATAGCTTGTGCGCCGGTCACGACATTTAGTTTTCGGGTCGTGACACTCATATTGCCAATTCCTTATGCAGGAATTCCTTATGTGTGCTAATATATATGGTATTTCATTCCTAATATGCATCTTTTGGTTGCAGGCATAGTCTTTTTGCAGACCACGTGACGAAAACCCGTTCCACCATATGGTTGAAAAGAGATGATAGAAAATTTACTCCTGTGGCTAAGTCTAGTTAGAGTTGTTTGTTTATTCTCTAAAGGTTCCATGTATATTTGTCATGTAGAATAATGTGAAATATGTTTTGGCCCTCTTTTCTAAAAGTTATTTTGCATCATTATTCCATGGTTCTATAATAATTGAATTGTGGTGGTAAAATATAAGAGCAAGAAATAGAATCCCAGTGTTAGCCATGGATCTGGACTGTGCTTGTATGATGAATTTGAGGTATCCTATGTGATGTCTGTTCATATCTCAGTATTATGTATTATAAGCTTAACTTGACTCCGTATTTGATTCAATGGCGAGTAAATAAGGTCTGTTTTTGTCACGACCCGAAACTCAACGCCGTGACCAGCGCACAAGCTATACTCCTAGCCTGACAAGTCTACTTACTGACTTATCAGTTTACCAAATAAATAGTTCTGAATAATCATTTCAAATAATATATATATATATATATATAATTTTTACGAAATCTCGATAGAGTAACCTCTGTAACTTCAACATTCCTAAATTTACAAAATTCCTGTTTAAACTTCAAATTCAGACAAATTCAAATAGCATAATCTAATTGTTTAATACATTTCTCAAAAGACTATCTAAACTCCAATAGCTGCAAAATACATTATGACTCAACAGACTTTACAAAAAAAATGGTCCTCGATCAAAGAGGCCTACCAAAACAAAATACAACCGAGACTTGAGCCTACTATTAGCTTGCTACTCAGCTGCTTGTGAATCTGGAAAAAAAAAATAAACATGAAGGAGTATGTCACGACCCGAAACTAAACGCCGTGACCAGCGCACAAGCTATACTCCTAGCCTGGCAAGCCTACTTACTGACTTATCAGTTTACCAAATAAATAGTTCTGAATAATCATTTCAAAGATTATAATTTCTTACGAAATTTCGACAGAGTAACCTCTGTAACTTCAACATTCCCAAATTTACAAAATCCCTGTTTAAACTTCAAATTCAGCCAAATAGAAATAGCATAACCTAATTGTTTAATACATTTCTCAAAAGACTAGCTAAACTCCAATAGCACCAAAATACATATGACTCAACAGACTTTACAAAAAAAATGGTCCTCGATCCAAGAGGCCTACCAAAACAAAATACAACCAAGACTTGAGCCTACTATTAGCTTGCTACTTAACTTCCTATGAATCTGAAAAAAAAAATAAACAACATGAAGATCATCTAAATTTATAACTGTTTTATAACCTTGAGGTGATTATGTTATTCACGTCAGAAAATCATCTAAATTTATAATTTAACCGTTCAGATAAAAATATTAAAAATTCAATTAATAGTGAAGCGAAATCAAAATGAATAACATTAAAATCATCATGGAAAATCAAACAAGTAAAAATACTAATTATTGAGAACCAAGAGGCGGCTGCATCTCATTGATAGCCCTTTCCTCCTAAGGGTGGCCTTTCCCTTAGGGGTGGCTCCATCTAACGGATAGCCCTCTCCTCTCAATCTCGCAACGCATCATCACGCATCGATTAGGGAGCTTACATCTCGTTGATAGCCCTCTCCTCCTACGGATGACATTTCACATAGGGGCGGCTCCATCTAACGGGTAACTCTCCCTAATCAAAACGAGGTAACTAGGTGCACCTAACGCCGGTAACGTTTTCATAATTATAACAACAACATCAAAAAAACACGCTTAATAATTATATCTCATTTCGTCGTAATTCACGGAAAACATATTCAATCACCTAATAATTCAATATTTACATACTTTATAACTCATAGATAATTCAAACAATTATCATATTATATACCAAAGACCGATAAAATAAATAAATGACGAAATCGAGATGAATTTCAAAGGTTGTGTTCCCCAAATTTTTAAATAAACACTTTAACATAGAAAACGAGTAAAGATAATTATAGCATTATAAAAAAAAATGACGATGACCGTCGTCAACTCACTACTATGGAGAATCCCTTAAGTTTGTTCTCCAACAACTTCCAGAGTAGCCGACAGGACCTCAGCTGACAAATCTTGAACCATACTTGGTTAATGGAAGGAATGAGGAAATGGAGGAAAGAATGTGGAAGATAGATGAGGGTTTTGGCGGCGAGGGCAGCTGTGACGATGGTTTTCTGCGACGGGGTTGAGCGAAGACAAATATATTGGCTCGGTGAAGAGTGAAGACGATAACGTTTTGCCGCAGAGCGAAGAGGTTTATTTATTTTGGTTCGGCGCGGAGTAGAGAACGAAAGACGAATTCGCAAAGATGAGAAATGGTTCCGCGAGGGTTCATAGATATGGTTTTTTTTTTTTTGCGAGTTTGAGAGCTTCTAAGTTCAAAAACTGGGTTTGGTGTTACTTATTTATTTTTATATTATTTGTTGTTAAAAAACAAACTGAAACGGTGCGTTTCAGAGTAAGTCACAAAGACTTAGTGAGGAGACAATAATCACCAACAACTAGAAGGGAAACACAAAACGGCACGAATGACTGTTTTATAACCTTGAGACGATTATGTTATTCACGTAATAAAATTATCTAAATTTATAATTTAACCATCCAGATAAAAATATTAAAAATCCAATTAATAGTGAAGCGAAATCAAAATGAATAACATTAAAATCATCATAGAAAATCAAACAAGTAAAAATACTAATTATTTAGAACCAAGAGGGGCTTCATCTCATTGATAGCCCTTTCCTCCTAAGGATGGCCTTTCCCTTAGGGGCTCCATCTAACGAATAGCCCTCTCCTCTCAATCCCGCAACGCATCATCATGCATCAATTAGGGAGCTTACATCTCGTTGATAGCCCTCTCCTCCTACGGATGACATTTCACATAGGGGCGGCTCCATCTAACGGGTAACTCTCCCTAATCAAAACGAGGTAACTAGGTGCACCTAACGCCGGTAACGTTTTCATAATTATAACAATGACTTCAAAAAACACGCTTAATAATCATTTCTCATTTCTTCGTAATTCACGGAAAAAATATTCAATCACATAATAATTCAATATTTACATACTTTATAACTCATGAATAATTCAAACAATTATCATATTATATAACAAAGGCTGATAAAATAAATAAATGACGAAATCGAGATAAATTTCAAAGGTTGTGTTCCCCAAATTTTTAAATAAACACTTTAACATAGAAAACGAGTAAAAATAATTATAGCAATATAAAAAAAAAATGACGATGATCGTCGTCAACTCACTAATATGGAGAATCGACTACGTTTTTTCTCCAACAACTCCCAAAGTAGCCGGCAGGACCTCAGCTGACAGATCTGAGTATCTAAAATATTCTCAAGACTTTAGAAAAATTATTCTAAAGTTTAGCTAACTCTAGGAAACCATAAAAATTCATTAAATCTACTCTAAGCACAAAATGAGATTTTTAAACAAAACTACATTTCATAGAGATTCATACTAGCATTAGAGTTGTATATTTATCTCAAAGAGTCTCAATAACAACTCTCAATAAATGGGTACCCTTCTCCTTCCTTAGAGCACAAACCCTAATCCAAAATCATAACCAAGAGAATTTTTTGGAGTATGAGAAATTATGCTCTTGGGGATTTTAAATTCCTTCTAAGGGTGAAGGGTTTAAGTATTGTGGAGTGAGAAGAAGCAAGGAGAAGGAAAGAAATGAAAGAAAAAAAAATGGGGAAGGGGTTGTTGGCCAAGAGGGAGGGAGAGAAGAAGAAGGAGTGAAGTGGTGAGTGAGAAAATGAAGGTGAGGTGGGAAAGAGCGGGGTTGGTTACTACTGACCTTGAGTTCAACATAAGTGTGGGTACTTCGCACGTATGACTTCTTCGAGCTCCCAAGTTGTTTCTTCACCGGATGGACCACGCCAAAGAACTTTTACTGAAACGATATCCTTTGAGCGTAAACATCTCACTTGGCGATCTAATATAGCTACCGGATGTTCAACGTAAGATAGACTCTCATCTAACTACACATCTTCATGATTAATCACATGAGAAGGGTCATGAAGAAACTTTCGAAGCATCAAAATATGAAATGAACTCCCGAGAGATCCGATGGAAGTGCCAAACGGTACGCTACCGGTCCGACCCTTTCTAAAATTTCAAATGGTCCAATGAACCTTAGAGTTAGTTTCCCCCTTTTACCAAACCGCAAAACCCATTTCATTGGTGAAATTCGTAGGAATACATGTTCTCCCACTGAAAACTCTAAGGGACGACGCCTTTAATCAAAATAAGATTTTTGTCTACTTTGAGCTGTCACTAAGCAATCTCGAATCAATTTAACCTTTTCAATGGAATCTTGAATCAACTCTGGACCGACTAGTTTAGCTTCTCCAACTTCAAACCATCCTATCGGAGACCTACACCGTCTTCCGTACAAAGCTTCAAACGGAGCCATTTGATAACTATTATTGTATGCAAATTCCATCAAGGGCAGATGTTGATCCCAACTACCTCCAAGATCCAGATCACAAGCACGAAGCATATCTTCCAATATCTGTATAGTCCTTTCAGACTGGCCATCTGTCTGAGGATGAAAAACAGTGTTAAGCTTCAAACGAGTTCCTAATGAAGTTTGAAACGAATTCCAAAATTGAGCATTAAATTGAGCCCCACGGTCAGAAATAATAGACATCGGTACACCATGCAAAGATACAATTTCATCTAAATAAAGTTTAGCTTATTGAGATGCAATAAAGGTAGTCTTCACAAGCAAGAAATGTGCAGACTTGGTCAATTGATCTATAATCACCCACACCGAGTCATACCCCTTTTGGGTTCGTGGTAATCCTGTGACGAAATCCATAGCGATGCCTTCCCACTTCCATTCAGGTATTTCAACAGGTTGCAGTAATCCCGCAGGCTTTTGGTGCTCAGCCATTACTTGTTAACACACTAAGCACTTAGAGACAAAATCTGCTACGTCTCTCTTCATCCCTTCCCACCAATACAACTCACTCAAGTCTTGATACATCTTATTAGAACCTAGGTGAATAGTATAAGAAGAATGATGAGCCTCCTCTAAAATTTTCTTTCTCAAGCCACCAACATTTGGAACACACAATCGAGACTTCAACCTCAGCACACCATCAGAATCAACTGAAAAGTCTGAAATTTTACCATTATGAACATTATTTACCAAATTCACCAAGTATGAGTCTTGACTTTGAGCTTCCTTGATATCATCAACTATGGTTGGACGAATTTGTACATGGGCTAAAAATAACCTCGAAAGACCAAGTTCAAATTGAATTCCACTTTCAACAATTTCTTGAAATTCTTTAACTACAGGTCGCTTTACCTCTGCTATATGAGCGAGAGTACCCATGGACTTCCTACTCAAAGCATCTGCAACAACATTTGCCTTTCCTGGGTGGTATAAAATTGTGCAATCATAAAGAGTTCCATCCATCTTCTTTGTCTTAAATTTAAATCTCGTTGTTGAAAAATATACTTAAGACTTTTACGATTGGTATAAATCTCACAATTTTCACCATATAGATAGTGCCTCCAAATCTTAAGAGCGAAAATTAATGCACCCATTTCCAAATCATGTGTAGGATAGTTTACCTCGTGCCTCTTGAGATGTCTAGATGCATAAACAATAACCTTACCTTGTTGCATAAGTACACAACTGAGACCAACTCTAGAAGCATCACTATAAACTGCATAGCTTTCACCACCTATAGGTAATGCCAAAATAGGTGCTGACGTCAAGTACTCCTTCAATTTTTGAAAGTTTTCCTCACATGCATCACTCCATTGGAACTCAATTCCCTTCTGGGTCAACCTAGTCAACGAAGATGCAATTTTTGAGAAATCCTTCACAAAACGTCGATAATAACCGGCTAAACCAAGAAAACTCCGAATCTCTTTTACTGTGGTAGGTCTGGGCCAATTCTGCATTGCTTCCACCTTACTTGGATCAACACTTATTACATTCTTAGACACAACATGACCTAAAAATGCCACACTATCCAGCCAAAACTGACATTTAGAGAATTTGGCATATAATTGTTTATCTCTTAAAGTTTGCAAAACCAATCTCAAATGTCGCTCGTGTTCTTCTTTACTCTTGGAATAAACAAGGATATCATCAATAAACACAATCACGAATTGATCCAAGAATGGTTTAAAAACGCGATTCATCAAATCCATAAAAGCTGCCGAGGCATTAGTAAGTCCAAATGACATAACCAGGAATTCATAATGTCCATAACGCGTGCGGAAAGGTGTCTTCGTTATATCATCCTTCTTAATCTTCAACTGGTGATACCCTGACCACAAATCAATCTTAGAAAAATATTGAGCTCCTTGAAGTTGGTCAAACAATTCATCAATGTGTGGCAAAAGGTATTTATTCTTTATAGTTACTTTATTCAACTGCCTATAGTCCACACATAACCGCATGGATCCATCTTTCTTCTTTACAAATAAGACTGGTGCTCCCCAAGGAGAAGAACTTGGGCGAATAAAATCCTTGTCAAGAAGATCTTGAAGTTGCTCCCTTAACTCCTTAAGTTCTGTTGGGGCCATACGATAAGAAGGTATGGATATAGGATGAGTGTTGGGAACTAAGTCTATAGAGAACTCAATCTCCCTATCAGGTGGCAACCCAGGAAGTTCTTCATGAAAAACATCTGGAAACTCACATGTTATTGGAATTTTTTCCAACTCCTCCTCAGCCACTTGTGTATCCCTTACCAAGGCTAAGTACGCTTGACAACCTCTTCTCATTAACTTGCTAGCTCTTAATGCTGAGGTTTGGTTATGTGGTACCCAACAACGTTCTCCTTGAAACGAGAAGACTTATTGTCCCGGTATCTCAAATTTTACCACTTTTTTATGACAATCCAAAGTGGCATGATGAAAAGTCAACCAATCCATACCCAAAATCACATCAAAATCTATCAAGTCAATAACTACTAAATCTATTGGCAACACTTTGCCCTCAATAGTTATATCACAAGATCGATACACTGACTTAGTAAGCAAATTTTCTCCAACAGGTGTAGCTACAACTAAAGCCTCTTCTAAAGAAGATGAACATTTACCAATTCGACTAGCAAACCACGAGGATACAAAAGAATGAGTAGCTCCAGGGTCAAATAAAACATGAGCATATCTCGAACAAATAGAAAGTATACCTGTAACTACTGCATTGGATGTCTGAGCATCCTGACGAGTCAAAACAAACACTCGAGCCTGACTTCTTCCTGTTGGTATCTTACCTATACCACCAAATCCTTTACCTCCCTGGTGAGATGTTCCTGAACCTCTAACATAAGAATTTCCACTTTGTTGCACAGATGCAGAATGAGCCTGAGAAATGCCAAAGTTGTTGGGGCCGATGCATAACTAGAGGATGAACGTGTCGTGTCTACAGGACAATCCCTTCTGATGTGACCTACTTGGCCACATTGATAGCACACCTTACCATCTCTAGAACAATTTCCAAAGTGAAACCTACCACAAACAGAACACCGTGTAGCTGAAACACCGGAATGTCTGTAAGGGAAAGTGGATTGTGATGCTGCCCCATAATCTGATCTACGGCTCTGCACTGTCCCAGAAGATTGTCCGCTATGACCACCTCTTTGAGACATAAGTCTTTGTTGCCCCTGATAACCAAACATAGATCCACCGCCGCGATTCGGTGGTGAGTGAAAAAGTGAAAGTGAGGTGGAAAAGAGTGGGGTTGGTTTTTTTATTATATTATTATTATTATAAATTTTTTAAAGACACGGGACGTGTCAGTTTTAATCCCTTTTTATTGTTGGGACAACATTACACTTGACCAGCTCACCTCTAATTAAAGCAATAAGATGAAACTGTGAAATGATATTCTTGTAATATCACTTAAATGTTTGGTTATGGAATAAAGTGAGCACAATGAGAACCAAAAATGCCTCCAACAATTGCCTATTGCCAACCAATTAAAAAATTCTTATACTAAGCCGTAGCCATAGTCCGAAAGTTTTTGTTCATTTGTTGTTAAGAAGATAACTAAGGGATTTGATTATGCTATAACTAATGAAAGACCAAGAGTAACTTAAACTAATTATGAAGCAACTAGTGAGAGAACACTTTGTAGCTGCGTTGAGGAACCTTCCGAAACATAGCCAAAGTCAGATCAAAATACAGAGGGAGTTGAACCAATGCAAAAAACGACACAGGCAAACATGTTGCAGCATATACAGGATAAACTGCATATTTCAGCTGGTCTTCAACAATAAAGTAATGCCCTGCACAAAATGAGATCAACACAGATGCTATAGATGTGAAGAGTGTAGTTAACCCTAGAAGAAGCTTCCTTGGTAAGTCCACAACAAAATCCTTTTCTTGAAACCGAGACGTGAGAATCGAAAGAAACAAAACAAGGGTCTTTTTAAATACAAGCGTTGTAGAAGGGTCTTTTTAAAAATAACGGAGGCTACAACAGCGCTTTTTCTACAAGCGCTGTAAAAAAAGTGCTGTTGTAGGGTCATATAGGGTCAGAAAGCGCTATCACATAGCCTTTTACAGCGCTTCTTCAGAAAGCGCTGTAAATCAAGCGCTATTGCATAGGCTTTTACAGCGCTTTCTGAGCGCTTTAAAATAAAGCGTTGTAAAAGCCTTGCGCTTTGTGTCATTGATTGACCTATTACAGCGCTTTTTAGACAAGCGATGCAATAGGCTTGCCCATTAAATTTTTATAGGACCTATTACAGCGCTTATTTAGAAAGCGCTGTAAAATCATTCATTTCAAAGAAGCGTTAACTTTAAGTAAATAAAATCAAATTTAAAACAAATTTAATACGTTGTCAAAACCCTACGAAATCTCATCTTCCCTTCCCTACGAACCCCTCGTGTGCGCCCATCTTCCTCCTTTAAAACAAATTGATCATCAAGTTGTCTCAGGTAATTCAAATTTATTTTATTTATTTGTTGTTGCCTCAGGAAATTGTTACATTGTTACATGAAATTGCTAAATTGTTACATTGTTACATTTGTTACATGAAATTGTTACATTGTTACATGATCAAAAAACTTGAAATAATATTGTTTATTGTTATTGATATAATTTGTTACTGATAAATTTTATTTATAATATATCAGACTGATATAGGTCATAATATATTAGAATTGAAATAATAGGGTTTCTGATATAGGTCATGCTTACTGATATAGGTCATGCTTACTGATATAATTAAATTGTTACATGATATAATAGTGTTTCTGATAAATTTTATTTATATGTGTATTATCAATATATATATAGGTCATAATATATCAGAGTACTTGAAATCATGCTTATTGTGTAACTGCATTTATATATATAGGTCATAAATGGACCGGAAATGGATGTCTGCTAATCGATTGACAAAAGAGTATGAAAATGGAGTGAAGGAGTTTATTGAGTTTGCAGTGATGAATGCAAAAGATCCAAATAGAGTCGTTTGTCCTTGTTTAAAATGTTGTTTTGGAAAACGCATTAGAGCAGATGAATTGGAAGGACATTTAGTATGGTATGGAATTGATCAAAGCTATACATGTTGGATAAGACATGGTGAGAAAATCAATGATAATACTCGCACAGATACATATGTTTCAACTGATTTCAACACAGATACATATGAGCCAGACCGAGTTGAGGAGATTGCAAAAGCAGTTGAAGAAGATCTTCGTGATTGTCCTAAAATGTTTGAGAGCTTGTTGAGTGATGCAGAGAAACCATTATATAATGGTTGTACTAAATTCACAAGACTTTCGGCGATACTAAAGTTGTACAACTTAAAAGCGAGTAATGGATGGTCTGATAAAAGCTTCACAGAATTACTAACCCTCTTAAAAGATATGTTGCCAGATGATAATGAACTTCCCAGTAGAACCTATGAAGCTAAATGAATTTTATGCTCTATTGGTATGAGTTATGAAAGGATTCACGCGTGTCCTAATGATTGCATTTTATTTCGAAATGAATATGAATTACTAAAGGCGTGTCCGAAATGCAATGTATCTCGATATAAGAAGAAAGAATCTACTCCAGCAAAAGTCGTGTGGTATTTTCCTATAATACCAAGATTTAGGCGCATGTATCGCAGTGAAGAAGATTCAAAACACTTGACATGGCATGCAGATGAAAGAATTAGAGATGGAAAGTTACGACACCCTGCGGATTCTCCGCAATGGGCAAAAATTGATCACGAGTATCCTGAATTCGGGATAGAGTCGAGAAATCTACGCCTTGCACTTTCTACTGATGGAATGAATCCACATGGTCTTCAAAGCATCTCACATAGCACGTGGCCTGTGATTTTGTTGATTTATAATCTACCTCCATGGTTATGTATGAAGCGTAAGTTTATGATGTTGTCTCTGTTAATTTCTAGACCCAAACAACCGGGGAATGATATCGACGTATACTTGGCTCCTTTAATTGAAGATTTAAAAATTATGTGGGAGACAGGTGTAGAAGTCTATGACGGGTATAAGAAAGAATGTTTCAATTTGAGGGCTATGTTGTTCGGCACAATTAATGATTTTCCAGCATATGGTAATTTATCAGGATATAGCATTAAAGGTCAGTGTGCGTGTTCTATATGTGAAGAGAGTACAAATTGGATGCGGTTGAAACATTGTAAGAAGAATGTATTTCTTGGACATCGTAGATTTTAACCTTATAGTCATCAGTATCGTGGGTGGAGAAATGAATTCAATGGAAAATACTTGAGAAGGTACAAGGTTTGACCAATAAATTTGGCAAACCTTTTGCGGGAGAGCTGGTCAAAACTGGGTGGAAGAAAAAGTCAATTTTCTTTGAATTGCCATATTGGAAGTCATTGTATGTAAGACATTTTCTCGATGTGATGCATATTGAGAAAAATGTATTTGACAGAGTTATTGGTACGTTACTCAATGTACCAGGAAAGTCTAAGGATGGCATCAATGCAAGATTGGACTTGGTCGATATGGGAATAAGAAATGAATTGGGTCCCGTAAAGAAAGGAAATCGCACATATCTACCTCCAGCCGCTCATACTCTATCTAGAAAGGAAAAAATTGTTTTGTGTAAATTTCTACATGAAGTTAAAGTTCCAGAAGGATACTCTTCAAACATTAAAACTTTAGTTTGCATGAAAGACCTCAAGTTAAAAGGTTTGAAGAGCCATGATGCTCATATTCTAATGGAGCATTTGCTACCAATAGGTATACGTTCAATTTTACCTGAAAAAGTTCGTCGAACCATAGCTAAATTATGTTTCTTCTTCAGGGAAATTTGTAGTAAAGTGATTGATCCTCAGAAATTACCGAGATTGCAGAGGGAAATTGTTGTTACTTTGTGTGAGCTTGAAATGTACTTCCCGCCCTCGTTTTTTGATATAATGGTTCACCTTACTGTTCATCTTGTTAAGGAGACACAACTTTGTGGGCCAGCTTATATGAGATGGATGTACCCGATAGAACGATATATGAAAATATTAAAAGGGTACGTAAAAAGTAGAAGTCGACCAGAAGGTTGTATTGCTGAACGGTACATTGTTGAAGAAGCTGCTGAATTTTGTATTGAATATCTGTCAAATGTCGAATCCATAGGGCTTCCCATGTCTCGTCATTCGGGAAGATTATCAGGAGAAGGGATAATTGGAAAGAGAATAATGACTATATCAAGGACAGAATGGGAGCAGGCACAATTGTATGTTTTGCACAATGATGATGAGGTTCAGCCGTATGTTACAATACACATGGATCAATTATCTAGTTTGAACATGAATAGGAATCAAAATTGGATAACTCGAGAGCACAATCGAAGTTTCATAACATGGTTAAAAAATCACATAAAGTCAAAGTTTGATGTGGACCCCGGATCAATTTCACAGAGATTGAGGTGGCTAGCAAATGGTCTGAGTTTACATGTCTTTTCTTACACCGGTTATGTAATTAACGGCTACACATTTTATACAAAAGAACAAGATGATCAAACAACTATGCAAAATAGCGGAGTCACTCTCGTAGCTGAAGCGATGCATATCTCAAGTGCAAAAGACAAGAACCCAATATATGCAAATCTATCATATTTTGGGGTTATCGAGCGCATATGGGAGCTAGACTACACAATGTTTCGTGTTCCCATATTTGGTTGCAAGTGGGTAGATAATAATAATGGCGTTCGGATTGATGAGTCAGGGTTCGTGCTTGTCGATTTTAATAGGGTGGGATACAAAGATGAGCCTTTTATTTTAGCGTCGCAAGCTCAACAAGTGTTTTATGTCACTGATCCTGCGGATGATAATTGGTCCGTTGTCCTATCGACCAATAAAATAAGTGATGATAACAATAATGATGAAGATGTTGGTAATGATCTTTTCTTTGCAACATCACAACCACATGAAATTGGTTCAACTGATGATGGTTTATATCTTAGAGATGATCATGATGAGGGAATTTGGATTAATCCATCGTTTCGTATCATTAATGGACAAACAAATGTGAATCCCACCAAGAAAAGAAGAAGGGCATCTTAATGTGTTTTGGTATTTTGGTATTTAATTATGTATTTTGGTATTTATGTATTGGACAAACAAATGTTTTGGCATCATTAATGGATCTGTATGTAATTGGACAAACATATTGAGCATTTTGGTATTTATGCTTATACTGTATGTAATTGTATACTCAACTTATACATGTAATTTAACTATTTTGGAAGAAATAAATTATTACATGGCTTATGTAAAACTAATTTAACTAATTTGGAATAAAATATATTATTATAGGGTTTAGGGTTTAGGGTTAAGGGTTTATTGGACAGGGCTGTAAATACTATTATAACTTCTAAAGAGTTAAGATAGTAAAATTTGTTTTAGACATACTCTAATTTACGGCTGGCCTGATGGTAACATATTTAGCACATACATATTTAGCACATACTCTAATTTGTACTACAGTTATTTATTCACGTGCACTTCTCTTTCTTCTTCCACACACACAAAAAAACCATTTTTATCCATGAAGCATAGTCTTTCAGGGACAACACTTATCTTCATTAATCAAACGCCAACATAACAGTAAACATTACAATATCAAAATTATTGAGCCAATCAGTTAATTTTATTCTTTCTTGACTAGGGGTGTATTTGATTTAACCATAGATATCTATAATTAATTGGATAACCTTTTCATGTTAATATAATGTTATAGAGGTCTATGAAGATTGGTGTTAATTAAAAGTGCATAAGACTTTATTTAAATGTACGAATTAAGCGCTGTAAAACAAAGAATTATTTCATACATAGAACCCTATTAGAGCGCTTTTCTAAAAAAGCGCTGTAATATGGCTAAAAAATAAAATAGGAAGGTCTTTTACAGCGCTTTCCACACAAGCGCTGTAAAAAACAGCCTTTGGACATGGTAAAACAAAGAGTCATTTAATGTATAGAACCCTATTAGAGCGCTTTTCTAAAAAAGCGTTGTAATATGGCTAAAAAATAAAATAGGAAGGTCTTTTACAGCGCTTTCCACACAAGCGCTGTAAAAAACAGCCTTTGGACATGGTAAAACAAAGAGTCATTTAATATATAGAACCCTATTAGAGCGCTTTTCTAAAAAAGCGCTGTAATATGGCTAAAAAATAAAATAGGAAGGTCTTTTACAGCGCTTTCCACACAAGCGCTGTAAAAGGGTCTTTTAAAAATAAATTAGGAAGGTCTTTTACAGCGCTTTCCACACAAGCGCTGTAAAAGGGTCTTTTTAAAAATAAATTAGGAAGGTCTTTTACAGCGCTTCCCACATAAGCGCTGTAAAAGGGTCTTTTTAAAAATAAAATAGGAAGGTCTATTACAGCGCTTTTTGACAAGCGCTTTAAAAGGCTTATGAAAAAGCGTTGTAATAGGCTTTTAAAAATAAAATGATGAGACCTATTACAGCGCTTGTTTAAAAAAGCGCTGTAATAGGGTCGTATATATAAGCGCTAACCTCTTCAGTTTCATTTACGTTGCTATTTTCAGTTTCCTCTGCGCGTTCTCTTTCTCCTTGCGAACCTACGAACCCTATTATACTATCAGTTTTCCTTGTTTCTTCCTCGTTACTTACTCTCATCCTAGACCTACGATCGTTACATAAACATCATAATCCTCAAGTTACCCGTTTTCATCCTCGTTTTCGTCTGCGAACCCCGTAACCCTACCATCGTTCGTAACCGTTCATCATCGTTTTCATCGTCTTCTGCGCCGTTCGTCTTTGAACCCGTAACCCTAAGCATTTTACAAGGACTATTTCAGGTATTGTAGTTATTATTTTTTTGTTTCACTAACATGCATGTTAACTTTTTGTTGCTACGTACTTAGACTGAACTGAACTGCATGTTGATGTGCTGAACTGAACTGTATATATGTTGATGTTGAACTGCATGTTATATATGTTGATGTTGAACTGCATGTTGTAGATAAATGGATACCAACAAGGGGTTAGATTGTCAAAATGAAGAAGTTGGCAACACTAAGACTTACGAAAATGAAGTCAAACGTGGTG